>VDFB02072274.1:100081641-100125724 GCA_007258455.2 Sequoia sempervirens | reverse complement strand
TTGAAAGATAACTTCCTACAAACAAGTTGTAAAAAATTATCCCAAGGTCTCTCGGGTGTTAGTTCATGACTTGCAAAAACAACTCAGTTGATTGATGTGATTTTTTGATAATCACAAAGGGCATGGAAATTTTGCTAAGTTGTGAGGGAATTGGATCTTCAAATGGAGTTTGTGGAATTTTGAAAATGAGGTGCAATTGCTGCAAGTTCAAGACAACAGTCTAAAACTCCAAGTTTATCATCAGATTGGGCTTTGCAATGATGCTTGAACTTTGTCGTAACTCTAGTTTCAAAGAAAAGTCAAAAGGGATAAGGGATAGAAGAGTTCCTAGACCTACAACTAATGATGAAAAATAATAATGGAGGATGCTATAGTGGACAACCTTCCCAAAACTAAGTTCCACTTAACCAAAATTACTCACAGTCTCATGAAACTAGTGCTATCTTCTAAGGTATGCATATTTTCAGCTATCTATTCACCATAAAACATGAATAAAAAATGAATTTTAATTGCAGCAATAAGTTAATGTTCAGACTAGCTTTACATTGTTGTTCACCATCAACAAACAACAAAAAGCATGAACATGAAAGACATCAACACTATAACAGTCTTCACTATCAATGTGCAACATGAAACTAACTACTAAGAGCAACTTGAAATACTTAGAACAACAAAATAAATCTACTAATTTTGAGAAGATGAATCATATGACATGTGAGAAACACAAGAATCCACCAAAACAATGTAATTCTCATTAAAATTTCCACAACATGTCTTTACACAACAACTCAACTCTCTTGTTGAAAATGTGAGAAGACCCCTATTTATAGTTTTCTAAAAGTGAAATGAATGGCCAGGATTTAATTTAATTGTGTGGCCCAGATTCATTTTACATTAGGGTTTCACATACCCCCAAAAATATATCATTAAAAAATACATTTTTGTCTTTTTCCTTATTTTGTCATCTAGTGGCTGTAACACTATAGCAGTTTTGTCTTCTAGTGACTGCCTTTTCTTTCCAGCTATACTATTAGGAACTCATCATCAATCACTAGATTTCCTTCATTCTTCTGAAGGGTGGCATACTCCATAAATTTCCCAATTAAGGCCCAGAGCTTATCCCATTCCATGATGTCTAATTGAAGGATCTAGAAGGTCAACCTTTTAAATCTCCAAGTGATTTGTTCCCAGTGCTTGATGCATCTAGGTGTGGCCTTAACAACCTATTCAGATTGGGTGAATTCTTTAGTAGAAAATTCCATGAAGTGTGGTGTCAGTGCATCTGTTGCCCCTTGCTCCATCTTCTTGTGGAAGAATGGCTTGATTTTCTATGGATCTAGCTCTAGGGTGGGCATGTCATAGTCTATCATTGTCTTGAGGTAGTCCTCACTGTCTGTTCTATGCTCCACAACCCATTCGAGGTGAAGCTCAACTTCATGCAATACCATTTCTAGGACTTCCCTCCTACGATCTAAGCCCATTTTCTAGGTCTCTACCAGCCAGCGATCATCTTTGACAAGCCCCAGTTCCTTTTCCCATATCTTCTCTAGCATCTTAAGAATGGCCTTGAGCTTAGGATAGGTGATCCTGTACAACTCGGTGAACCTGTGACATGTTTTCTCAGTGGAATCTAGCTACTTTTGCAAATCCAAAAGTTTTTTTGAACATTTGAGCACCATGGTGGATGCCCATGTCACCATTGTAGAGCACTTGTTGGAACCAATCTGTTGTGGCCTTGGTCCAGTTCTTCATTTTCTCCATTCTATTGAGCTATTCTTGAGAGAGAAGAGGGGGCGTGGATGATGTTGTTGGAGCATCCTCTTCCAAGGATGTTCATTGTTGAATATAGGCAGTGAGATCCACCACTTATGCCTTTAGCTCTTCCTTGGAAGATTGATCCTTGTTCATTTGTTGCATGATTATTGCTACTAACCCCTGGAACTCATTGATCTTTTATTCTCTGGTTGCAGGGCCCAAATTGATGGTAGAGATGTTATAACTGGCTCCTTCACCTTTTTCTGGCATAGGGGTAGCAATTTGTATTGTTCTTGATCTAGAGGCATCAACTGTAATTTGAGAGCAGACTCTAGGCTCCTTCTTCTTCCTTTTTTTTATCTGCGCTCTTGCCAATATTGCCTCAAGTCTAGCCTTTGGATCAACAACCGTAGGGGATTTCTTTTGTAGCTGCCTCTCTAGCCAATTGAGCACCTGGGTTTCTCCTTTTACTGATTCATGATCACCTTCCTCTCTTTGCTCATGTTGGGGTTGTTTCTCTTCATGGCCTGAGGTTTCTTGATATGTTCTTTCTTCTTCATTCGAGTCCTCAATCTGTATAGCCTTTTCCTTGTCCAATTCAGTGAAAGCTTTGTTTTCCCCAGTGACATCCTCTTTTTGAGGTGCTTTCCCTTCTTCCCATTCAAGCTTAGCATGGTGCTCGAGCTCGGGGCTCTTCCTTGGTGCATCCTCTTCTTTATCTTCTTCTTTATCTTCTTCTTTCTTGTCTTCCCCCTTTTTGGGAGGCACTTCTTCTTCTTGGATAGGGCCCTTGCCTTGGCCAATTAGTGGAGGCTCCTTGAGTATCTCCACGTTGTCATTAGTACCACCTTTCTCTTCAGAGGGCTACCCTTTAGGATTAACCTTTTATCCTACCTCCTTGAGCTATTGGGACAACTCTTCTTCAAGCTCTTGACCCGAGGTTTCTATAATAGACTTTGCATTGAGTGCCTGAGTGTCCTTTTCTAAAGATTGTGACTTTTCTTCATCAGACACCACGTTGTCCAAGTTTATGTTCTCTCTACCCTCCGGGTGTTCAAAATAATCTTCCTTGAAAGGGTCCTCAGGCTCTTCAACTATTCCTTTGGTATCCTCCCTTTGTTGTTTCTCCATATCTTTAGATATTTGCATAGTAGCCTCCATCTTCGGTGTCTCTATAAGCAATGAAGGAACAAGTAGGCCAGTGGCAATCTAAGCCATTAGGGCCTGAACTATAGGATTCATTATCACCCCATAGATCTTAGTAGGTATTCCCTACATGTATTTCACAAAGGCTTCTGGCAAGGTGAGTGGTGGCATAGTAGCAGTAGCAGTTACAGGCGTTAAAGTAGAGATAATGGGTAGTGGAGGAGGCAACGAGGTAGACAACAACAGGAATGTAGTGGCTGAAGAGGAATCCAGTACCATAATCAGGGCCATTGGTGATGTGGAAGCAAGGTGGACTGAGATGTCCACGGTAGGTGGAGAGGGAACATGTAGTGCCTGAGATGTGGGAGGAGGAGGAGTGGCAATGATAGCAATAGTGGTGGGAGCTGATGTGATAGGTGGTGATTGTGGCCGCTTGACTTCTTATTCTCCCTCATGTTGGGGATCCTCTTCAATTGTAGGCATCTCATTGAAAAATATTCCTATTTTCTTTGCTTTCTTCCAGGACTCTCCCTCCACAGCCTCCTGTGTATATACCTTGTGTTTAGGATGGCGCTCGGGAGCATCCTTCCTTTTCTTCGATCTTTTTGTTGAAGGGGATTTAGGTGCCTCCTCTATTGGAAAAACAACTGCTCCATTGTCAATTTCACTCTTGAGCTCATTCTCAAGCTCACCGTAGGTCAGTACAACTCCCTGCACTTTAAGCTAGGAAATTTGGGCATCTACCCATTTCCTAGTTCTATTTTCAACTGGTTGTGTTACTATATCAAGGTCATCAACCTCTGATTCATCCCAATCTATCAATGATAGCGGTAAGTTGGCTACAACATCTAACTTTTCATCAACAATAATGTCATCTTCTTCTACAATTTGATCGAGCACCAAAAATAGATTTATCAACTTTACAAATTGAGCTGTCATCCGCATGTAGTGCCTCATTCGCACCTCTTTATTATCTTGGAAATTGGCCTAGAAGTCTTCGATATGGGGCTGATGAGCATATTGCTTTCCAACCAACTTTTTTAATTTCTCATACGGGTCCATTCTTCCCTGAGTTGTGTGGAGGTCCAAATTGTATTCCACTATCTCCTTTTTTGAATATTCCACGCACTAGGCAGTGGGACATGCATACATTCCTTGCCCAAAGTTCAGGGGATGTGGGATCCCTGCTCTATGTTTGTCACTTAGTAGGGCATGGGAATTATACAATTGTTTGGAGACCTCCAACATAATCATTCAGTCATTGGGGTATTGCAGTAGCTTGTAGGGCCTTTAAGAGAACTCTTATGTTCTAATGTATGCAAATTTTGAAAATTGTATAAACAGATACCCAAACCTCTGGATGAAGGCCCTAGCACTATTCAAGACTCTTCTCTCAAAGTATCCCCTAAGGAGTCTAATGATATGCCCAATGAAGGCATCATTTACCCTCATGTATTCTTTCTTGAAATTTTTTGTATTGCAACTTAGGGTAGCGGTCGTAGAATTTGAGTTCTCCTTTCTTTGGATTTGGGTTATTAGTAACAAAGAGGCCCTTGTACAAGAATGGTTCTGCTAGTAGATATACCAAGTAGGAGGTCATGTAAAACTGAGACATTTTCTTCACAACCATAAGCTAGTTTTGCATGTTGTCACTGATTATTTTAGCCCAGTGGAAATTTGTTTTACCATGGATGATCTCCTCGATGAATTAGAAAATCCATTCTTGAAAGAAGGCAACAGTAGGGAGGCCCATTACTTTGCTCAGTATGGTAACCAAGTCATGGTACTCATAGAAATCACTTCTGAACAACTTATGTGGGACCTTGACAGCACCACCCCTCTTTTCCTTCAACCAATGCTGGTTGGTCAGTTTCTTGCATCCTAGAGGGTCTGCCTTCCACATATTTTCAGTATATTCCTTCGTAGTTTCCTCCATGAAATCAAATGTAGGAATATGAAATGTTTGACCTATGGATTTGGTAGAAAAATATACCAACACTTTTCCATCATGGTCAATTATTTTCCTACTACTATGGTAACATTCTCTACATACCATGACTAACTCCAGAGCAATGAGCACAGGTGGAAAGCCAACTGCCTTGGCGAGGCCACTCTTTCAGATTTTCTATGCATTTTCAGTTGTAGGGTTGATCATGACCCTTCATCAGAATTCATCTATATCCACATGCCCAAGGTTGGTGTCTAACATTGAATCCTAGGTGGAAGTGATTTTGGAGGTGCACTCCACCCCATGGAACTGGTACTTCATTTCATCCTTCTCCTCTTTCCCTCTTGGTGCTTTTGCAAGCTTCTTTCCTTTATTTTTCTTGGCAGACTTTCTTAATGGACCCACAACAGATTCCATAAATCCTACATATAAGGGCATAGTAAGCATATTCATATAAAAATTGAGGAAGTGTTAGTCAAATCCTACAAAATAAGGGTTAGATCCAACAATTCATCACTAGGAGGTCATAAAATTCATCATAATTCATCATTCAAGGCTTGTTTGGATCAGATACAAGAATGCAGGCCCAAGGATGCAGGTTTCCCTAGGCTGGGAGTCGTCAGGAGTGATCAGGAGTAGGACAATGTCAGGGGCATGACGTCCCGCAAACAACCGCTCGCACTCAAAGTTTCGTATTGGATATTTGGCAGTGAAGGTCTTCAACAAAGCATTTGGCATGTGTGGGAGTCAGTTATAAAATCTTTTGAATCATCAAATTATTCATTTTTCTCATGCGGGTGAGAGGAATGCGAAGGTAGGAGGTCTCATGGACGTTTCAGACTTCACCGTTGAGAAACAACGAACAAGGCATAGCGGCTTGCAAGGAGAAATCTATAATGCAAGTGACGTAGAGTCCATGGATGACATAAGTTAACTTATTCATTTTGGTCCCTTCGAGCCATGCAGGGTAGGACTGATAGACAACCACTTTGAGATGGTCATTAGAAATGGTAGAGGCAAGATGGAAATCTGCATTCGGTGGTCCACAAGGAGTGAACCACAAAGCATTTAACTTAGTCATTTTTCCTCAGATAAGTTCGGACAATGGAGGAAGAAGCAGGTTCCAATTTGCAGGTGGAAGGGATGGCACTGTCATTCAAAAATGACAATTGAGCAATGGTGGGCCGCAAATGGCGACCCTGTAAGGAAAGGTCTGCATGGTGTTAGACTTAACTTTTTTATGCTGAAGTCTCATAGGGATATGGTCTGGGTGGAGTCTGCAATGTGGGCGGACGGGGTTCCCTGGATGTTTAGAGTGGCGATGATGGCGAGGCAGTTTGCATATGGACCCAAACATATGTTTACCTACAAGGAGAGTTTTAACCTTACATTTTTGTTCAGAAACCTTAAAGTGCGAGGAGGAGCGCAGAGTCCGCGATGCAGGCAGAGGTAGTAGCTTAGCCATTAGGGAACGACGTCATGGCGATGACAAAGGGTAGACGAAGGTCCGCATGAAACATCCTACAAGAAAGACTTGGCTAAGGATTTGATCGTGTAAAGAGTGGATGACCAACAGTTTGGCGAAGCCCACAATGTGGGATTCAGGTAACGACCGACCATTTGAGAATGACTGCGAGATAGGGGTCACCCACACATGGCAGCTCGCAAAGGAGGATGCGCAAGGGTTTTAAGGCTTTGAGTGTTTCACCATTTTGGATTTCAACTAGGATGACGTGGAGGAGGATCCAAGCCGCAAAAAGGGATGGCACTCTGTGAAGAACAGTGCTGATAGGGTGAAGTTTTGCATCGTTTAAAATAGTGTCATTTTCATGGTTTGATCAAGTTTTTAAATGATTTTAAGTGTGGAACAGACAATTTTAATGGTTGCTTGATGGAATTAGGGGTTTCTCTTAATATTTTATAATTAATTTTAAAACCCCATTCACAAAGGACGCGCTTCAATTTCCTGACAACAGACATACTTGGAAGGCACAAAGAAATTCGATGAAGGCCGAGTTTTAGATTCTTCAAAAGCTCATGTGGGTGAAGGGGTCATGATCATCATTTTCCGTCTGATAGATTTCAAACTTGGTCAGTGAAAATGACAGGTCAGAGGGCTATTTATAATAAAAATTTCATTAATTACCTGCATTAAATGCGAGTACGACGGCTAGCGGGGTAGCTGGGCGTGAAGTTTGATGTGTTGGCGGCGAGAAAAGTGGAGCCCATAATATAGAAAGAACTCTAGGCTTCACCATTGATGAGGGATTGGAAGAGGATGGCAGAGAAGGTTGTAGGACCTGCCATGTGGGTGGATGTCTCGGGTTGGCCATTGATGAAATGACAAAGAGTCAAGAGCAATGCGTAAAGGGAAGCCCGCAAAGGCAGACCCGCAGGACCTAGAGGACGCCAGAGAAAAAGGCCAAGGGAAGTCCGTATGAGAACCTGCGCAGGAGCCAAGGACTTAGAAAATTTTAGGGTGTTGAAATTTTGGTCAACTGAGGATGATGACTTTAGGGTTCCTGACCACTTTAAGCTCAAAATTAGGGCATGAAAAATGAGACAAAATTAAAAAGAAGTGACCCAACAAAGGCAAAAGGAGAGGGTGCCCATTCCAAATGGGGCATGTGTGCTATAGACACAACAAATTTGTTTTGAGTGTATGATATCATTCAGGAAATTTTTTATTGTCTACATTTTTCCCCTCTTTGAAGTGAGGTACCTACTGCTTTGGTTCAAAGAATAACACTTTTTGGATAAAAAATGTTGCTTAAATGAAGATTTTAATTTTCTCATATGCCCCAGCAGAAGGATAAAGTTGATTCCTTGCCCCCTCGAGAAATTGGGTGGAAATTTTGAAATTTGGGTTGATTTGTCGATAAAGGTTAAAAGCTGTCCCAAGGGTCCAGAAAGGCTTCAGGATGCAAGAATTAGGCTAAAAATGCAAAAAAATGCAAAATTAGGTTTGGATTGGAAAAATTGGTGAAAATGATTATAAACCCTACCTTGAAGGTGAAATTAGGGAAAAAACCCTAATTTTCTAGCATAAATAAGCCAAGAAGGGTCACTTTCAATTCATTTGTGTATTCACACTTAAGAGATTCTTGCTATTTTGAGCTCTAACCCTCAAACAAAATGGTGAGACAAGAGCTTCCCAGGCACATCTCTGACTAAGTTCGAGAGTATTAGCGGCTTCCAAGTGCATGACCACTGGTATATAACTCCAAACTTGATTTGAAATTTGACTTTTGGATGCATTTATTATGCTTTGAAATTTAAACTTTGGGGGTGTCACTATATAGCGATGCCCAAATTGTAATCGACAACACTCAAATGAATTATAGCAACACATATTTATATGGTGATGCTAGTCATGATTTGAAATAGGGTTTCTAATTTTAAATTGCGACACACACTTATATAGCGACACTCTTGCCGATTTAGAAATTAGGGTTAGGGTTACCAAAGTTTAGATAGCAGTGCCTGTGTGTTTGGCGACGCATGTGTTTTGCAATTTGAAATGCTTTCGGGTGTCACAATTTGAAATTTGAATATAGCGACGCTTTTGTGATTTTTGAGCTGTAAATTCCAAATTGATAGGGTGGCTCGACAGTTTGGAGAGGTCCAGGATAGGCCAGATGATGGTTACAGGGCCATTTTTACTAGGTCGTCTAGAGAGGTTCCCACATGGGGACCAACCATTCTAGCTCTCGAAGTAGTCGAGAGCTTTAGACAATTAGTGACTCAACCTTGGGCCTATGATCAAGGTTAGGCAGTAGCACAAACTATGCCTGCTTATGATGCTTGGTTCGTACCCCCACGACGGTTGACAAATCTAGTGAGTGCTCCTCTGCAAGGGAGACCTAGAGGTAGGGGGTTAGAGGTAGAGGATAGGGTGGATAGGATGGCCAATATGGTCAGGTTTTGGGGGCTTTGTCGATTAGACAACAACCTCCTCAATAGCCTCCAGTTGTACAACAACAAGAAGCACCACCACCACCACCAGATGCTAGGGATGCACAGATACAACAACTGCAACAACAGGTGTAGACTTTGAATGGTGAGTAGGATTAGGCCTACCAACAAATTTTGGGTATTACTGCTGAGTGGGACCAGGCATGATAGCAGGTGGTGGCTATCATGACCAAGAGAGATCAGGTGTTACAATAGGTATAGGTCGTGACTGTAGAGAGAGACCAGGAGGTTTTTAAGCACCAATAGATAGAGGCTATGATGGTGGCCACTCATGGTAGGACCATTTCAACTAGATTGTATAGAGAGGTCATGATAGAGGTTGCATATTATAGGGAGCATTACCATCGAGATGTACTGCAGGCACTTAGACAACCTAATTTTTTGCAGTGCAGTGATGCACGATTGAGAGCCGAGGATCAACCTTAGAGGCAGGCTGGAGAGGGTAGCAACCATCAGGGCTAGCCTTCGTTGTACAAACACTTTTTGATTTTATTTCCTGATTCTTTATCAGAAATATACATTCATGGGCTCCTTTTTTATAGCCTCATGGATATTGTACTTTTGATCGTTATATATACATTGATCTAGATCTTGTACCATGACATTCATTTTTTGATATATATATGATATGGATACAAATGATTTATGATGTGATATATTCACTTATTTCATGCATATGATATATGGATGTATATGTGATGCTTATAGTATGTATGGACACACTCTTATATGTCTATATGATATGCGATGATCATTATGACATGGATGCAATGTTGTGTTCTTTTTCAGTATATTTTCATGATATGCTATGGAAGATATGATATGTGAAGCAAATGATGTGGATGCAAATGATATGGATGCATTTCTTTTTTTTTGTATTTTCTATGCAATTTTATGATGATGTATGCATATGAATGTATGGATGCAAATGATAATGAAACGATTTAAGATGCCTAGAATAATAAATCTATATTATTCATCATAACTCAAATGATAATGTAGAATGTATGATGTGATATGAAATGATTATGTTGATGGATGTTTTATGATTATACTATGATTATGAGATGCATGTATGTTGATGGTTTGTGGATGTAGGGTGGATGCATTGATGATGTTTTTGTTGACTGTTATGATACCAGGTTAGCGTGGAGAGAAGATAGAAGAATAAAGAATGAATGATCGTTGATTTTGATGATTTCTTCAAAATATCCAACAAGTCTATGATCCATTGAGACTTTATTAGAGATGGTGATGAGACAATGCAAAATGAGGATGAATGCAGGATGATGAGATGCTCATACTTCAAGATTGGGATTTTCTGTCATTCCTTATTGTTTGATATAACACATAGACATGATGCATTAAGGTATCAATAACTAGGATGATGATGTATCTAGTGTAATGGACTTTGACTCAACAAATAGATAGGATAGTTCTCGTTCACATCTTGACATACGAAAACCTCGTTGAATGCAAGTTAGAAGCTTAGAATATATTGGACCAAAGCATACACAATAGTCAACAACGTACTCTAAACAACCTTCCTACACACAACTAAGCAAGTATGCACCAAGATTGTTTTACAAGAGTATCCACAAGCACATCAAACAAAAGATAATGATTGATGCCCCATTCCTTTCTCTCTAAATAATTTTGATAAACATCATCAAGAGGTCCTTATAATGGGTAATTTAAGATAAATCATAAGAAAAGATCAAAGACAAATAGTTAGTGTTATCTATATCTCTTGCCTAGTTTAAGTTTAGCTAAGGCGATGTCTAATACTGATGCCCATCGTAGAAAGGATACATCCTAGGACATGGTGATCAGTGGTTGTTTGATGTTAGGATGATGATGCTAAAATGAGCTATTGATATAAAATTCACTGACAGATTTACCTATGATTTAGACTTTAGATTTTGACACTTAGGTTCTCACTTTACGACTTGCTATGTTTGTTTTCTACTTGTTTCGCCAAAGGTTGAAGGTGACGATCAATTTATTATGGGTGAAGGTTTATTGCGGGTGAAAGTGAGATGGGATGGATGGGTTTTGGATTTTTCTAGAATATTTTAATGTTTTTGGTATTTTCTAAATGTTTTGAGGTTGTTTTTGGTATTTTTGAATGTTTTTGGTTTTCAGATTATTTGAGGCTGTTTAGGGTTTTCCGATACTTTTTTGAGGCTTTTTAGGTCCTTTGAATGTTTTTATGTTTATTTGGATGTTTTTGGTGTTCAAGATATTTTGAATGTTTAGGACTTTTATGGGATATTTGGATGTTTTGGGCTTTTTGAGGAGTTTTACAAATGTTTTTGGATTTTTTGAGTTATCTGGATGTTTTGGGATTTTCTTAGATATTTGGATGTTTTGGGCTTTTTGAGAATTTTCGAGTTTCAACCAAGAACCTAACCTAAAGACCTATCCTAGGGACCTTGCGAGCTGATCAAAGATAAGCCTTGCCTACGTTATACATGCAAAGACCATGTAGTTCGACTGACTCAACCCATTAACAAGATGAAAATATGAATAATGATGGGAAAGTCAGTTTATTATAACAGAATCCTAAAGGACTAACCTAGGGTGTCTCGGGGGCACATCAATGATGGCCTTGCCTACATTCAAGCTCAGAGAAAACATAGTTCTACAAGGGGACTATTTTTTTGGATGTTTTTGGATTTTAGCTGTACAAGACTTTGCAAATTTTTTTGGATTTTCTGATGATTGTTTTACAATTTTTTTTTTGATTTTCTGATAAGATTTCTGATGACCTCAAGATATACAAGAACCCAATATAATCTAGAACAAAGTGCCCCCAACTTGATATGTTAGACTACTTCGATAAAGGTAGGACATACTGACCTTTGGAATATGCCAAGTAGTGCTACAATGTCAAGCTATGATAAGGACGTGGATGTTGGATAAATGGTGATGCAAAGAATGATAGGATAAAGGAGCCAAAGAATAGATGGAGGTGCTTTATTTACACAAGGCACCTGTTTGCTAGGTTTTCACCAAGGTACTTGCCCAAAGTGCCACCGAAGTGGTTTTCACTAGAGGAAAATTATTTTTCTTTACTTTTTCAATCTTTTTTCTCATTTTTTTGATTTTAATCATTTTTTGAGTTTTTTGTATTTTTTGATTTATACCCTTCAGGACTAGGCATAATTTTTTTGAGATGCAAGTTGTTTGTTGGCTCCTGCAAGGGTTCACCTTCAGGGGTTGACAGTTGGTATGCTCCTAATTTGTAGCTTGTTGTGATGACAAAGGGACCCAGCCAGTTAGGTTCAAACTTTCCTTTGTTGTCTTGATTTGGTAGGTTCTTTTGATTCTGCTTTAAGACAAGATCTCTGATCTGGAACGACGAACATTTGATCCTCTTGTTATAGCTTCATTTTAGTCAGTTTTTATATACTTGTAAATGATTGAGGGCATCAAGATGACACTCATCCAGGAATTCCAGTTCATTCGGCCGAGACACTCTATATTCTTCCTCAGTTATCAAGCTCTGCAGTGACACATGCAATGATGGGAGATCAACCTCAATAGGCAAGATGGCTTCTAATCCAAAAACTTGGGAGAAAGGGGTTGCATCTATTGGCGTACAGATATTGGTTCGATAAGCCCAAAGAGTGGGATTTAGTTGTAGATGCCAGTCACAACTAGCTTCATTCATTATTTTCTTCAAGATTTTCAGGATAGTTTTGTTTGTAGCTTCTGCTTGGCCATTGCCTTGGGGATAATAAGGGGTAGAGAATTAGTGTTGGATATTGAATCTTTGGCACAACTCTTTCACATTCTAATTTTTAAAAGGGGTTCCATTATCTGAGACGAGGATTTTTGGAACACCATAATGACAGATTAGGTAGTTTAGGATAAATTTGGAAATCTTCTTCCCCGTTATATATATAATAGGAATGGATTCAACCCACATAGTAAAGTACTCAGTGGCAGTTATGACAAACTTGTGGCCGTTGGATGAAGTTGGAGTGATTTCGCCTTTGAGGTCAAGTCCCCATTGCAAAAAAGGCCATGGTGTGATCATGGGTTGCAACTCTTCAGTTGGAGCATGAATTAGATCTCCATGTTGTTGAAATTGGATACACCTTTGCACATACTGATGGGCTTCATTTTCCATGGTTGGCCAATTGTACCCCATCCTCAACAATTTCTTAGCTAATGTCATACCATTAGAATGGACCCACATATGCCATCTTGTACTTTTGTTAATGCAGTTAAGGATTCTTCTTGGTTAAGACATTGTAGTAATGTCCCTTTGATGCTTCATCGGTAAAGGGTATCGCCTAGGATCATAAATCAGGATGCCTTTTTAACAAAGGTCTTTTTAAGGTTTGAGGTGATATTGGATGGGAGGGCTCCTCTGCTTAAGTAAAGATGTCATGATACCATGGGGATCCAAGACCAATAATGAAACACATGAATTCAGATTTAGGGATTTCTAAAGTTGGTACGAGAATTTTTTTCTACCGAAAATTCACATTGTAGGACATTGTTCGACATGTTTAACAATGATTAGATTGTTGCCATGGCGTTTGTTTCTCTATTATTTAGGTGAGGAATCTTCTCAAAAGTTATTTCTATGAAAAGATCCTTGAGATTGTCCACCATCTTCTAGTAAGGAGTAAGCTTGTCATCTTTAGTTTGATAGTTGTCATTGACTTGGTTGATAACCAGTTGTGAGTCTCCATAGAATTTCATCTCTTGAATTTGCCACTGAACTGCTATCCTTAGACCTTTGATTAAGGCTTCATATTCAACAATATTGTTTGTACAAGGAAATGATAGCCTGTATGATTTTGGAATGTAATCACCTTGGGGGTGATAAAAATAATGCCTGCTTTGGATCCATTTTGGGTGAATGATCCATTAAAGTACATCTTCCATTGAGCTGTGAGATTGATAAGAAACATTGATTCATCAAGGAACTTAGATATCAAGGGGTTCTCAACATAGATGGGTGCTTCTACTAGTTGGCATGTGATCACTTGCCCTTTGATTACCTTGTATTCTACATAATCTATGTCAAATTCTGTTAAGATCATCACCCATTTAGCCATTCATCCTGTGAGAGTTGCTTTGGATAACAAGTATTTTAATGGATCAATCTTTGCAATGAGCTTGATTTGATGGGACAATATGTAATGTCTGAATTTTTGTGAAGCAAAAACAACTACTAGGCATGCTTTATCAATAGGTGAATAATTCATTTTGTATCCCACCAAGGTTTCGCTGATGTAGTAGATGACCCTTTCCTTTCCATTTTCATCATGTTGTGCTAAAAGAACTCCTAGTGCTGCTGGTTTTTCTGAGATATAGAAGATTAGTGGCTTGTTCGATATTGGTGGAATGGGTACTAGAGGTGTGAGTAGATAATCTTTGATCTACTAGAAATCTTTATTACACTTTTCATCCCACTTGTAGGTTATCCCTTTATGGAGAAGATGCGAAAAAGGGGTGGATTTTATCTAATAGTTGTGCTATAAATCTTCTAATAGACTGTAATTTTCCTTGTAATCCTCTCATCTTCTTTAGTGTTTGTGGTGGTTCCATGTCTAGGATGGCTTTTACCTTTGCTGGATCAATTTCTATCCCTCTTTGTGAAACAATGAACCCAAGAAGTTTCCTTGATGTGACCCCAAAAACACACTTTTTTGGATTTAGCCTTACTTTGTATTCTTCCAACCTGTCAAAGATGGGTCCTAAGACTTGTTTGTGCTCACTTCTTTTCTTTGATTTTTCCAAAATATCATTCACATAATCTTCAACTATTTTGTGGATCATATCATGAAAGATGAGGGTCATTACTCTTTGATAGGTTGCTCTTGCATTCTTTAACCCAAATGACATAACATTCCAGTAATAAGTTCCCCATGGACAAGTGAACACAATTTTATGTTGATCCTCCTTAGTGATTATGATCTGATTATAGCTTGAAAAACCATCCATGAGTGATAGCATTTCATGCCTTGCTATTAAGTTCACAATGAGATCGATGTTAGGAAGAGGGAAATCATGCTTTGGGCATGCTTTGTTTAGGTCTCTAAAATCAATGTAGATTTTGATGCCCTGAGTGGGTTTTGATACTTGTACCAGGTTTGAAACCCATTCAGGATAATCTATCGATCGGATAAATCCAATGTCAAGAAGCTTTTGTAACTCTAGTTTGACCAAAAGTGCTATCTGAGGATGCATCTTCCTTAATTTCTTCTTAACTGGCTTGGCTTCAGGATAAACTGCTAAGTGATGCACAACCACTTCAGAATCAAGGCCTAGAATATTTCTGTTTGACCCTGCAAAGTTAGCTCTTCGTTCTTTGAGGAATGTTGCTAGATTCTTTCATTCTTCATCCAATAATGATTCGACGTAGAAAGTGATTTTAGGTGCTTCTTCTGTTCCCAGATTGACTAGAGTGGCCTTTTCTACTAGCATTGCTGACTTTTCTAGATGTATTGCTCTAAGGGGGAGATTGAATCCCTCATCCTTGGGTGCCTTAAAGAGGCTTTCACTGTTAGATGCATCCTTTGTTTTTACTATTTTAGGATCAGAGAGTGCCACTAAGTGGTATTCACTCAAGGATCTACATGTTATTTGCATTTCATTAATTTTGTGACTGAAGGATTCAATCCTTTCCCCATAATATGCCCTTGTGTCAAGCTCTATGTCAAAGCCTGCTTTGTGATCTACCCATGATAAGTTGTCACGAAGTCCCATGAATTCTGAGATTGCTTCATTATTTTCGAATAAATCTAGAATCGGTGGTCCTTGTTGATCCATGTCAATAAGTTGTAGGTATACTAGGTGTATTTCCATTGGTTGGTTGCTTGGGAGAAATGATGCTATGGATATCATAAAGAGGGTGTTGTTCTCAAATAGGTCAGTAACATCAAGGGGAAATTTATCTAAGGTTGTATCATGTGATGTAGGTAACCAACAAGAAGCCTCATCTCGTTTAGCAGAAATACCTTTGCCAATAAGTGTGACCTTGCTTGTAGTACAACCTAAGCCAAGATTCTTTATTCATTTCTTAGGAATGATGGGTTCTAGTAAACCATGATCATTATGTCCTATATTTTCATTCTTGTTATATCCCCAATTCCGCATGAGTTGCAAGCCTTTATTATCATCTTCCATGGGAAGAATAGGGATAGGTTGTTCATCTTGATAGAGGAGTTTAGAGATATCTTCCTCATTGACATCTTCTTGGTTCAAATCCCCCCACTTAGTAATGGTAGTAGTTTCCATCTTGATTGTTTTAGGTTCTTTGGTGCTAGTGGGTTTCCCATGAGTTTGAGGAGAAATAGGTAACTCTCCCAAGAAAAAGGTGTCTTTTAATAGCTTGTAGTTTCCACAACCATCATCCTGGATCACTGCTTTGACATCAGGTATACTTTTCACAATGGGTATTTTTGCTGTTGAGGTAGAAGCCAGGGATGATGGGTCAACAATTGAACTTGATGGTGTAGGCCCTTCATCATTCTTGGGTATTTGGGGGATCTTATTAAACTTGGCTTCAAGAATTTTGTAGTAGTAAAAAGGCTCAGGGCCTCCATGGATAGTGATTTCTCTGCCTTCGAAAGGAAACTTTACACACTGGTGATTAGTTAAGGCAACAACTTTTAAAGCATGGATCCATGGTCGACCAAGCAAGATGTTATAGGGAAGATCAAGATCAAGCACTTGGCATGTAGTTTTAGCAATAAGAGGTCCCACCTGAATGGGAAGTGCAATGATTCCTTACGATACTTGTTCTTGGTCATCATATGCTTTGATGGTGGTACTCTTTACTTTCTCAATAGTATCTTCTGAATAGCCCAAATTTTAATCAACTGAAGGGTACAAATGTTCAGACCAACACCTCCATCTAACAAGACTCTTTTGACCTTATTTTTATGAATGATAACCTCAAGGTGTAAAGCATGGTTATGAGATGGTTGTGATGGTAGGTCTTGCTTGAAGAAGGTGAGAAGATGGTTGGTGATATGGCCTACCATAGCTTGAAATTGATCGGTATCAATATCCTCAGGGATAGATGAATCAGACAAGGATTTCTCCAATATTTCCCTATGTGTGGGGGATAACCTTAAGAGTTATAAGATTGATTTTTGTGCGGGGGTCTGCTTAAGCTGATCTAGAAGATTGTACTTGCTAGGATTAGATGTGGCAAAGTAGGTTGTGTCCTGGATTGAGGTGGGACTCCTTGAATGGTAACTTTTCCACGTCATGTTGTGACTCCACATTTTGTACTAGCTCCTTTGATGGTGACAACAATAATAACGCTATCATAGGAGGAAATTACATTGGAATAGGTATGTTGGATGTTTGTGTGATCCTTAGATTTGCTGTTGCTATTTGCTTTGTAATGATTTGGCATAGGGTTCTTGTATATCTTAAGATCTTGATTCCCAGCTAGTACCTCAATAGATATGGTGTCATTTTCTATGAGATCTTGAATGATATTCTTAAGTTTCATGAAGTTTGTTGTTTTATGTCCTTTGATTTTGTGAAAGTCACAAAGGTTATGCTCGTTGTACCAGGATGGTTTCTCTTGTGGTTCTTGGTAGTTTTCAAAGTTGGGGAAGTGTTATCAAATTTGACTCTACCAACTTCTTCATGATTGTTTCGATATGTTCTTATAGATGCGTACTTGTGTTTGGGATAACTGTTCTTGTTAGCAGTTCGCCTTTGTTGCATGTCAGTGTTATTGATGTGATTATTTTGAGGAGTTGTTGTTTGTTGCATAGTTGGCTAGATGTTAGCAACTTGATTGTTGTTCAGTCTAGGAGCACTTAGGATTACCTTATCATCTACCACACCATCATTTGTTACGTTTTTGTTCTTAGCCCAGACATGAGGTTTATTATTTGAATTAGTTGAGGGATGGTTGTCTTTGTAAGCTTGAGTATTTCCTTGTGAAATTAGAGCTCTTTCAATGTCAAGGGCTCTAGGGACAAGATCGTCATATGATGTGATGCACTGCATTTTCAAGTGGAAAGATAAATCTGGATCTAGATTGGTTATGATGATTCCCACTTGTTGTTCATGTGGAAGAGGCCACTTGCTTTTACTAGTGCTTTGTCTCCACCGTTGCAAGAAATGGGTGAAAGATTCTCCTTTTTCTTATCTAAGAGTGTATAATTCTTCTAGATTGATGTCCATGTTAAGATTGAAGGAGAAGTGATTGATGAATTTGTTAGTAATTTCTTGGAAAGTTTTGATACTGAGGGTAAATGAGAAAACCAATCCATAGTAGGACCTGTTAAACTTTGAGGGAAGAGGCACATTAAATAAGAATCATTGAAAGCCACCTCCATGCACATGATGTTAAATTCTTTGATATGGTCCATAGGACTTCCTCTCCCTTTATATTTATCGAATTTGGGGATTTCAAAACCAGGAGGGAATGGTACCATTATGATGTTTTGATCAAATGGATACAAAAACAAGTTTTGTGTATGGGGCTTCTTTTCCTTGCCCATGTGGAGGTCCTTCATTTCTTGTGAGAGTGCCTTAAATTGCGATGCTAGATCATCTTGAGGATTGGGTGGAGGAACATATGGTGAGATGACATATGAGTTATATGGGGTGTATGGTGATGGTGATTGGGGTATCAATGTATACATTCCTAATATGTTTGGATTGATGATGTTGGATTGAAGATTATAATAGGAACCTTGTTGCTGTTGTTGGGCATACTGTTGAGCTAGTAAGGTTCGTGGTTGAGCTTGTTGTTGTTGTTGTTCCACTAGGGCTTGTTGATGGTCCTATTGTTGTTGTTGTGCTACTAAAGTCGCTTAATGGGCTTGATATTATTGTTGTGTTGCTAAGGTTGCTTGTTTTTGTTGTTGTGCTAAGGCCGCTTGTTGTGTTGCTTGTTGTTGTTGTTGTGCTAAGGCTGCTTGTTGACAAGCTTGTTGTGCTTGCTATAAGGCTAAGGCATGTGATTGTAATGTGGGATCAGGTGGTTGTTGTGACACCTATGGAGGATTATGGATATTGATGTTTTGAATGGGCAATGGATTGGTGATGAAGTGTTGGGGATTTCCTTGGTTCAAAATTCCTTGTAAGATGATAGAATGAGGTGGAGGAATGTATGTTTGAGATCTTGTTTGATTATGAGGATGGTGCCATTAGATTATGCAATTGAAATGACACACTAAGACCTTGAGTCCATTGGTTGAAAAGATTTCCTTGTCCCATGTTTTGAGGATTTCCTTGTGTTAGGGATGTATTAGTTGTGTTGACAAGATTTGTTACCGAGGGATTGATTTGAGATGGGTTGATGATGGATGGTGTGGATGTGTTTTGTGAAACCAATGGTATGGATGAACCCATCAGAGAATTAAGTGAGGATGTCCCTATTTTCTTTAAGGGTTTATTCTGTGGTATGGTATTGGTATGCCCTTGCGCATTGTTTTGAGATACCTGATCCACACTGCTTTGTGTGATGGTAGGAACACTCGTGGTACTCATAGATGTGGATGAAGAGGGATGCCCTTGATATGTTGAAGTAGTGGTTGAGTAATGAAGATCAAGAGGTGTGTATATCTGTTTAGGATCTTCAAGAATGGGAGGAGCACCAAAGCTAGGTGTCCAAGTGGTTGTGTTGGATTGAGGATTGGTTTCCAAGTGTTCCCACAAGTCTACTATATTCAAATGAAAGAGCATGTCTAAATTCCTTAACGAGGCTTGTTGCAATACTGAGAATGTAGGTTTGATCTAGCCTTAGCGATGGAGTTGTGAAACCTTGTGTTAAATTCTGTGCCACAAAAGTCGGGGAGATAGGAGCTACATTTTCAAAGGCTTGATGTTCCATAATTTCCTCCCCAGTGAGTTCAAATGGGTTTTTTGTGATATCTTCTATCTCATATGGTCCTAATGGGGATGAAGGCTATTGTGATGGTGTAACTTGACTTCTCAGATTGAATTCTAAAGGATTTGGATCACTTGAGGTGAATGTAACTTTGGATTTTTCCATGATTCTCTTGTGTTGTGATCTAGTCTTTACCATAAATTTTGTGTCACCTATGGGGGAGTTGTGTTGTGATTTGTGATGTTTGAACTCTCTAATTGACTCAAATCTAAGTAAAAGAGATGCTCTAAGGCTTTTGGGAGCAATTGTGATAGTGGGGGATGAAAAGATGGGCTATGTGGAGAGTGATCTTTGTAAACGTTTTGGAACAACACTTTTGACTTTCTCTTGATGTTTTGATGTTAGGATAAAGGATGTTTATGAACTTGTAAATCTTTAGGGTAGAATCATGACCTTCAAGATTAAATAGTTCAAGGATGATAACTAACCTATCAAAATGCATGGAAAAGGATGCATTTCACATACAAAATAGGCAAGTTAGATGGTTGGCTTGATTTGATGTTTAAGTCACAAAGTGTTGGTGTACTCAAAATTTTGCAAAGTGGGATGAAGTGAAGGATGAAATTTGATGAAGGGGTGAGTAAATTTTTTGAACCAATGTTGACTTATAAGTGAAGCTTTCTTTTGACAAAACCAAGGTAGTGAGAATGATGCTAGACCTCTAAAATGTCCTAAAAAATCAATGTTGATTTAGATGAGAGGATGAATGAGGATGTTTAGAATTTTTTGGATCCTCCTAGCTTGAGCACAAAAAATTGTTAACAAGTGGTAGTAATTGCGATAAATTATTGAGGCCCACTTCCTACTAAACTATGCACTACGATATCTACGTTTGCAATAACGAGATGTAGATCTTCCCCTAAGGATTTTGATTGTGCGATGGATCATTTAGAAGAGTTCAATATGAAAAAGACCAAGATTTTGACTCCAAAAGAAGGCATATAGTTCTGGATTGTTTCTTGAAGAGTGTCTGTAGAAGTTGGCTACCAACTTGTCTCTATTCTTGTGAAGTTTTAAAATATGTTTCTTGAGAGCTTTTGGACTAAGATGCCTAGGTATAAAATGATGACCTGTAGACTTTATTTTAGGGATCTTGACTTTACATGAGATCATATAGAAAAGGTTTAAGCTTATGGAAGAAAAGAAGATATTTATTTCCAAGTAGGTGGTGGTAATATGGGCCTTCCAGCCTCAATATCAACTTGTTCCTCTTCTATGTCTAAAATGGTTGCTATGTTTCTCCATTGGGTATTTTTTTTCTTTTGTTTCAAAAGTGAAGCTTCTCAAACTGCTAATGAGATCGGTTTGTTCTCCGTTGATGAGTTCAAAGTTTGGTTGAATTATGGAGCCTGGAAGATCAGGTTGTTCCATGGGAGCAATCAGTCTCCAAATAGTCATGTGGGGTTCATTTGTCAATTTATCTTGCTTAATGAGTTTATTTTACCACAATCACTTGTCTGGATTAAGTTTCAAACTAAATGTTTATGTCAAAAAAACCATAACTTTCACAATGTCCATTTTGTGAGAATCATGAGGTCAAAGCTACAATTACCTATGTTGTCTTTGGAAAATATGGAGTTTGATATAAGTCAAGATATTTAGAAATCTCTAAGGATAGAATCCTTAGGACAAGCAACAATATCAAGGCTTTTTCAAAAAGTATCCATATTTAGGCAAAAGTGTTTGAAATTTTGAGGAAGATAATGAATGTTTGTTTTTGCATCATTTTGGAATCAAGCAAAGTATTAAACTGACACACAATCATTACAACCCTAGGTTGAAAATGGCTATATTTGTTGAGTCCCCACTCGGATTTCTCCAAACACTAAAAAATGTGAATGGTTAGAGATTTGGTGACACTTGCTCCCCTCCATGACACACACTTCTTGGGACCACCAAATTTCAAAATCCTTAAAATCTAGAGATCAAAAGGATTTTTTTGTTTCTATAATTGAATAGTACAAATGTGGGGTGACTTCAGAACGACCGTTCTTGCACCAACAAATATTAAGGATTTTTGGCTTCTAAACAAGGGTTTGTAATAAGGGCTTCCCATTTAGGGGTTGCAATGATAAACCACGTCAAAAGGTCTCCCAACCCTTAGAACAAGGGCTTTACGCATCATAAAGATACTGGGGGAAAGCTATCATGTACCGCTTCCCATTGATCACAATTTTCATTGCAACCACACCGTTATATCACAGTTTGGAAGAGCTTGGCATTAGCTCATTACTGCTTGGGTCATTCCCTTGGGGTGAGTACCTTTTCCCACCAAGGCATGCCCTCTAAAGATAAAAAATAGCGAGGAAGTAAATTCGTAGTTCAATCATCTTTATTCGTATGAACAAAGAGAGAACACACGCTATGTCTTTTTCTCACACTCGCAAGGGGTTCAATTTTAATCCAAATTGAAAGGTGTAGGTGATTTTGCAAAGTGTTAAGGAATGTTTCTATTTCTCAAGATCGCCAAATGGCATGAGAGAATTGCATACACATCCACTAACAATGTTGTAAATCACAAAACATAACAAACTGTTGTAAATCTTAACCCCTCAAAGTAGTGATGAGTTCATTTTAAGCACCAAATGAAATATGAAGTTGCCTTGTTCAATTTTAAACCCAAAAAAGTAGAATGAGATGAGGGTTCAATTTTAATCCCGTTTGTGCATTTGTTTTAAACCTAATTGAAATTTAGTGCGTGTCCTAAAGTAGAAATTATAAAGTATAAAAGTTGGCTTATAATTGCCCTAAAGCGTTAAACACTTGTTACAATCATAGAATTTAAAGATAGGGAAATTCTTTCTTCATTTGAGCTCCATGTCTTTCAACCTACAAAACCTTGTTAGTCTAACAACTAGAACACAGTTAGAGGTGAATTAGTGATTAGATAAATCAAGGAAATTAAAGCATATGTCAAAAAATGATCATAAAGTTTCTTACCTTGGTTGAGCATCATTGAACATGATAGCATTGCAATTTGAACTGTGGGAATCACTTTGCAACAAAAATAGAGAGCACGATAATGCCACAATTTTGTCCGACATCTCTGCACACAGTAGCATCGCGATTTGAAATTTGGGAGCGTCGGTCCGGTGAAGTTGGGAGTCACTGTTCGAACTTTTCGATACCTCTATATTAAATAGGCATCACCAAATTTAAATCAACGCTGGTGTATTTAATTGACATCAGTATTTCAAATTGCAACAACGTCGCTATATGGTGACACTCTTTAAAGTGCGTCGTTGTTTGTAATTTGGGCATCGCTGTATCCTGGAAAATAGCAAACAAATGGAATTTGAACTAAAAATGGTTAAATTAATGGTTTTCACTCCTTCTAGCGCCAAAATGTGAGATGAGGATTGTTAGGGTGGGTCAATTACGCTTGATCCATGATGAATCAAAGGACAATCTATCCACTAAACTTCAATCTACCAAACAAAATCATTCAAATTGAAAATATTAAACTAAGCATTTATATAAACTAGACGTTACGAACTATGAAAACAGTTAAATTCTTACTCTAACCCATTTGAAATTTATCTTGTTTTAGAATTGGTGTCGTGTTGATGAGGAAGAACAACCCTTTCCCAATCCCATGATCAATGAGCTTGTTTCAATTGATTCTATGGAAGAGAATCGATGAAACCATTCTGATAAATGGATGAAAACCTAGTTTATGCTAAATTAAGCATGATGCAAGCTAAATTAACATGATTTTATCCTAGAAATGAACTAATTATGCAATTACTAAGCTAAAAGATGAAAATCCTAATTCATATGCAAACTAAGATGGATGCATGAAATCCATTAATGGATTCTTTAAGCTATTATGCAATTATAAATAAACTAAAACAAGCTAAACATGAGTAAAGTACGAGTGTGGATGCAAGTGAGTTCAACATGACTTTGCAATTGAAATATGGATCCATTTGTCTCCAAATAGTGTTTTATTTATAGGAGAGCAAATGAGAAATGGAGGGTTGAGATTGAAGAGATTAATCAATGATCAAAGATGAAAGGAAGAAGAGGCATGGATCATGGATTCTCATCAATGGATGAGAATTCATGATGAGATTTAATCAAGGGCTCACACTTACTTCAAACAAACACACTTTTGAACTACTCACACAGGTCAAAGGTGACTTGTTCAAAAGGTTAAAGGTTAAAACTTGCATTAGAAGCTAAGTGAAAATATCCCTTTTTCAAATGATGGAGGGATAAAAATATTCTTTGAAATATTCATTTGGGTGAGGATAAAAGGAATTTTGAAAATTAAAAAAAAAAATTAATTGTGCAAAAAAAGGTAGATAAGGAATATTCCCTTTTAGAGGAAAATTAGTTTAATTGCTAATTAAACAAGGTTTAATTATACAATTAGGGGATTTGGAGGAATAAAGTGATATTTATTAAATTAAATGATTTAATAAATGGGGGAGAGAGATGAAATGATATTTAATTAAATAACTTAGGGCTATTTAATTAAATATGATGACTTAGGGAATTAAATTAAATGTTTTGATTTATTTAATTTAATGAGATGAAATGTTAGCATGAAGGGGGGTGAATTAACCTGATTAAATTAATTAGGCCAATGGATGAAAATGATGTAATTAATTAAATGGCTAGGCTAATTTATTCAATTAAGCAAAAAGAAGATGGGTTAAAGAAGAAATGATGTTAGTAAATCTGAAATGAAACTAATTCCCAAATTTAAAATGCAATGATTTAAATTGTTTCCACAGATTAATTCTAAAAATTTTATGCACAAATTTTAATATAATATTTATAGCTTAAGAAAAGACTTTGAAATTAAATGGATATAATAAATTGATCAACAATTTCACTCAAATACATTCAATCATGCCGTAAATAAATTATTAATTCAATAAACTCAAAGATTTAAAACATTTTATTGCTCAAATTTTTTATTAAGCTTTAATACTTATCTTTGGAAACGCTCGAAAGAAATCCCCAACTATTGTTGGAATGGCCCTTGGTTCAACCTCTTCCGTCTTTGAGCAGTCTGGGAGGAAAGCAAACTTTGTCGCTCTACACGAGTGTTGGTTCCATTGGAACAATGCTCAACACTCATGCCACAAAACCATGCCCTGGCCAGGACCGTCCTGAGTGCACACATTTGTACCCCAAGTTGGACACCCACTATAGGAGTGCCCCTTCTCAGTCCTACTTACAACCTGCTAACCTGGAACCCTATTCCAGCAATGTGCTCTACTTGATTTTCCTTTTTTTTCTCTCCCCCAAATAATCTAGTTTCATGGGTTTTTATACAACATAAAGGGTAGTTCCAACTTGCACACCCTTTTATAAATAATTACAGCATTATATGAAAACTCTAATTATTGTTTTATTACATTTTATTCCTTGAACTATTACATTAGTTCTCATTTTACTTTTATTCTCTTTTCTTTTCTTTTTTTTTCTTCCACAGGGAAAAAGTCTCATAACAATTCTCCCCCTGTTGTTTAGCTACTGCCCTCAGTAGCTTGATGATTTTTTGCATCACACATACATATAAATAAAATAATGTTTAGTTAAACAAATGAAGATATTGGTCTTTAATAAAATCAACATTTTCCCAAGTAGCACTATCATTATCACAATGACTCCATTTAATTTTTACTTCATTTATAACCTTATTTCTCAATATTCTAGATATTTTTTTCAATTATTTGTTCTGGTTGAACCTTAAATTCGCAAGAAGGTTCAATAGAAATAGTTTTCCAATCAATAACATGATTTGCATTGTATACATATTTCTTAAGTAAACTTACATGAAATACATTAGGGATTTTCAATTGAGGGGGTAAAGCAAGTTTTTAAGAAACATCCCCTAATCTTTCCAATATTTCAAAAGGTCCACAAAAACAAGGAGCTATCTTAGAATATTTACCCAGTTTTAACGAACTCCTTTTTGGTTTGACTCTAAGAAAAACATGTTCACAACCTCAAAATCTGGAGTAGACCTCTTAGAATCCTCCCAAATTTTATACCTATCTTGGGAAACCTTCATATTTTGTTTGGCTTTATTAATAATGGCTTCCATCTCTAACAAGTTTTCATTCTCATACCAAACTTTATGGACAGGATCAAACCATGAAATGGGTGTATTACAATTTCAGCCATAGACAACTTCAAAAGGTGACATCTTAATGGTGGAATGATATCCTTGATTGTATGCAAACTCTACCAAGTGTAAATAGTATTCCAATGACCTAGGTTTATCCATGGTATAGATTCACAACATTTCTTCTAAGATTTTATTAACCCTTTTTGTTTGGCCATCAGACTCAGGATGATAGGCAGTACTAAAATTTAAATGAGTACCAAGTTCTGCAAATAGAGATTTCCAAAAGGAGGAGGTAAACCTAGGATCTAGATTTGAAATAATGTTCTTTGGAATACCATGTAGCCTAACAATTTCTTTGAAAAAAATGTGGGCAATATCAGAACCAGAGGATTTTATTTTGATAGGTAAGAAATCTGCCATCTTGGTTAATCTATCCACCACTACAAAAATAGAATCATTCCATTTTCGTGTTCGAGGCAATCTCATAATGAAGTTCATACTAATTGACTCCCATTTCCAAGTTGGAATAGACAAGGGTTGCAAGAGGCCTAGAGGTTTACATTGGTCCACTTTTACCTTTTGACAAGTTAAACATTGTTGAACATAAGTACGAATTTCAGTCTTCATTTGAGGCCAAAAGTAGTTTCTTTTGTTTGAGAGATAGGTCTTCTAGAATCCAGGTTGTCCAGCTATTGGGATATCATGAGAGTCTTTTAGTATTTGAGATTTAAGGTTAGTATATTGGGAATGCACAACCTTCCTTTGTAATAAAGGAGACCATTGCTACTCAACAAATAAGATTCTAATCTATCTTTCAAATGGACATCAGAGGAAGGGTTTTTGAGACCTTCATAAATGGATTGAAAATATTCATCAATAGGTAACTTGGATTTTGTATCTTGTTCAAATTGGCTTCTCTCAAGAGTCAGGGCATTAACACATAGTCGTTTTCGACTTAAGGCGTATACCACTACATTTTATTTTCCAAGAACATATTGGATGGTGAAATCATATTCAGTTAAGAGTTTCATCCATCTTCTTTGTCTCATATTAAGGTGAGGTTGAGTAAGCATGTGTTGGAGACTATGATGGTCAGTTTTTAATATAAACTTATTCCCTAATAAATAATGGTGCCAAACCTTTAAAGCATGGACAATGCCTAATAATTCAAGATCATGGATTGGATAATTTCTTTCAGCAGGTAATAACTTTCTAGATTCATAACACACCACTCAGTTATCTTGCATTAGAACACCACCGATACCTGTACCTCATGCATCGGTGATCACAACAAAAGGCTTACTAAAATTAGGAATGCAAAGGATAGGTGCAGATGCTAATAAATTGTTTAGTGTGTGGAAAGATTTATCACATTCTGGGGTCCAATTATAGCTTTGTTCTTTCTTAGTTAGATAGGTTAGAGGTGAAGCTATCTTGGAATAATTCTTAACAAAATGATGATAAAACCTAGAAAATCTTAGGAAACTTTTAAATTCATGCACATCCTTTGGGATAGGCCAATGTTGAATTGCCTTAATTTTAGTAGGGTTGGGTGATATACCTTTTTCAAAAATATGTCCTAGGTAAGATACTTCTAATTTGAAGAATTCACACTTGCTAAGTTTAGCATATAACTTATTCTTTTGCAAGGTTTCCAGTACCATTCTGAGATGTTCTTCATGTTCTTTTTCATTTTTTGAGTATATTAAGACATTATCTAGGAAAATGATTACAAAAACATCCAAAAATGGGTGAAAGATATCGTGCATTAAGGTCATAAAATTTGCAAGTGCGTTAGTTAAACCAAAAGGCATAACTACAAATTCATAATGACCATATTGCGTTCGAAAGGAAGTTTTGGAAATGTCAGATTCTTTAATACGAATTTGATGGTATCTTGATCGTAAATGAATTTTGAAAAAACATTTAGCACCATGTAATTGATCTAGGAGATCATCAATTTGAGGTAAGGGATACTTATTTTTTATGGTTAATTTATTAAGTTGTCGATAATCTATTCATAACCTCATGGTGCCATCTTTCTTTTTGATGAATAATACTGGTGCACCCCAAGGAGAGACACTTGGTCTTATTTTTCCTTCCTTAAGTAATTGTGTCAACTAAATTTTTAGTTTTGTTAATTCAAGGATAGATTGACGATAGGGAGCTCTAGAGACTGGTTTTTCTCTGGGAAATAAATCAATTGCATGTTCTATAGATCTTTTTGGGGGTAGACTATCTAAATCTTCAGGGAAAACATCTTTGAATTCTTACACTACAGGTTTGATATTGATGTCTAACTTGAATTTATCACCTATTTGAAAAAGCATAGCACAAAATATCTTACAATTTTTCCTAGCACTACGCTTGATTTGCATGGCTGAAATGGTTTTAATGTGAAGAGGTCTTTTCTCCCCCTGTAAAATTTGACATGTCCCCATGTTAGAGTTTATGATGACTTGTTTGTTTTCACAATCAAGGAGGGAATTATTTCTTTCCAACCAACTCATACCTAGAATAACATCATATTTACCAAGACTCAATACATGAAAATGATCACATGTTACAAAGTTATCTAACTCAAATTCTCAGTTTTCAATAAGTGTACCAGTTTGTTTTACTATTCTACCATCTGCCATTTCTACAAGTAAGGGATCAATTAACTTAGATGCAATTTTTAGTTTAGATACAAATTTAGGAGAAATAAAATTATGAATACTACCAAAATCAACAAGAAAAATAATAGGATGACCATGTATGAATCCTTTTATTTCAATTAAGGAGGGTTGACAATGCACCATACCTACATCAATAGTTGCATAAATCTTCATGTTGGGTTGTGGAGTAGTGGTATTTGTGCCCTTGTTTTTGGGTTTATAGTCTTCTTGTCTGCGAGGGAAACAATGTTGGTAATGGTTCTCACCACAAGTGCAACATTGTATTTTAGGAGGTGTTGGTTTATTTCAATTGGGTCTAACCATCTTGGAAAATCGACAATGGGATTTCTTTTGACCAAATTCATTGTGCTTTCTTTTACGTTTTTCCCTGGCTTGCCTTGAAATTTGATCAAGTGTTTCAAATTTTTCCACAATTTGGGCTGCTTCATCTACTGAGGTGGGTTTACCACACCACACACTAGTTTGATATGCATGTCTTAAACCATTTATGAATCAAACCACTTGATCATGTCCTTCAATAAATGGTACAAAGCTATTAAGCCTTTCAAAATATTGTTTGTATTCATTTGCTGATTGGCCTCTTTGTTTTAATTCAAAGAACTCAGTTCTCTTTTCTTGTATGAAAAAATTAGAAAGGTATTTTTATGAAAATAATTGTTTGAATTGTGACCATTTCACTTTGTTGGCTTTTAGTTTTTGAGATCAAATAATATCTTGCCACCAATTCAAGGCACTATTTTTTTAGTTGATATGTGGCAATTCGGGTCCTACTATAACTACTAGTGCCTTGTAATTCAAAGTATCTTTCTAAGTTGGTTAGCCATTGTTCCGCTTCCTCTCCAGTGTCAGTATTGCCACTATACTTTGGTAATTTAATCTTTCGAGCAAAGTTGTCTAATTCCTTTTGTGTTTGTTTACTATTATTATCTTTGGAGGATTCAAATTCAAAAGTGTGAGAAGTGCTATCACTAGAAGTTGAGTCTTCCTCTAATGATATTGGTTGTTTCTTGGAATTTTTTGATTTACTTTTTCTCTTTTTCCTACTTGTCTTTGAACTCTTCTTGCTTTCTGATAGTTCTACATTGTTGGGTCTCTTTTGTTCTAGAGCTTCTTGCCTAAGTTGTACTCGGGCAATTAATGCGACAACTTCCTACATTAATGCTTGGTTGGTTTTCTCCAAATTCTCATAAGCTTTTTGGTTGCTTTCGGATGTCATTGTGGTAGGTCAATCTGTTTATGTAAAGGAATTAAATCAGTATTTGATTGTTCTAAAATTTTCCTCTCACTGCTAATCTTAAACTTGCAAAAGAAAACTCAATAAATAAAAGGGTGAAACTAAAGTCTCAAAATGTGGAAAAATTTAGAAGGTTAAATTTAATGCAGTTGATAATATAATATTGCCTTATTCGAAGATAAATTTTTTTACTATGCACACTAATTCAATGGCATGTATATCTGAATACTTAAGGAAATATATGGGAGGAATGGTCTAGTGTTACACAACTACAATATTGTAATGATTGTCTTATGATGTGCCGATAGTTTCTTCTTTGATTCGTCTTATGGACCAAAGTTATGCAACTAAAATTTTGAGAAGGGCTATAGAACTAATGCCAAAATATATTTTGAGGATGTGTGCTCAATGTTTTAATTTCATATTTTATAGTTAAATCAAAGTCCAATCTCCATGCATCCACAAATACAATATTTTCACCTTGATTCTATTCAAGTGTGAAACTGATAAAATGGTATGTGAAATCTTTTTAAAAAAAGGTGTGTGAGATTACTCTCCCCTCTAAAAGAGATTTATCTTATGTTTTGATTTTGCGCAGTATCTTTCCAATATCGCTATCAATATTTAAATATTGCTTAGTGGTAAATATTTAAGTATGGAAAGTATTTGTTTCAGCAAGATTTTAAGAGAAATTTTTGTCACATTTAACAGTAAAAGGGAAATTAAAGGTAAATTCCTAGAGTTCTCAAGTAACAGATTATTCGTATAAGACAAAACCAAATCTATGAAATTTATTCTAGTGTACTTGCAATTTAATCTCTCTTTTTTTATTTCACCAATTCAAATTTTCAATTGATACAGGAATATAATTGAAATGAAATTAAACTATGAAACTATTGTAAACTAAGTAATATTAAGATAAAAGATCTTCACGGTAAAAGATTTTTTTTTCTTGACAATTTATTTACAAATGTGAAGTGCAATTAACTGTACAACAAAGATCAAATAATGACTATTATTTCAGTTTATTTTTTCTTACAGTTTATTTTCTAATGTGCAAATAAATGTGGAGAAAGGAATTTATTTTATTTTATTTTCTAATGTGCAAATAAATGTGCATCAAGGAATTTATTTTATTTTCTAATATGCAAATAATTTATTTTATTTTCTAATGTGCAAATAATTTATTTTATTTTCTAATGTGCAAATAAATGTGCATCAAGGAATTTATTTTATTTTCTAATGTGCATATAAATGTGCAAGGAATTTATTTATTTATTTAATTTTATTTTCTAATGTGCCAAAAAAAGTGCAGCAAGGATAAAAAGCACTGATACCAAATGAAACAAAACTAATTTCCAAATTGAAAATGCAATTATTTAAATTGTTTCCACTGGAATTCAACACTTGTGCCACAAAACCATGCCTTGGCCAGGACTGTCCTAAGTGTACACACTTATACCCCAGGTTGGACACCCACTGTAGGAGTGCCCCTTCTGCATCCTACTCATAGCCTGCTAACCTAGAACCCTATTCCTGCAATGTGCTCTACTTGATTTTCCTTTTTTTTCACTTCCCCAAATAATTTAGCTTCACGGGTTTTTATACAACATAAAGGGTAGTTCCGACCGACACACCCTTTTATAAATAATTACAACATCTCATGAAAACTCTAATTATGGTTTTACTACATTTTATTCCTTGAACTATTACATTAGTTCTCGTTTTACTTTTATTCTCTTTTCTTTTCTTTTTTTCTTCCATGGGGAAAAAGTCTCATAACAAAATTTGTTTTGAGTGTATGACATTTTTCAGTGTCTACAAATTTACATAATTTTTTTTTTTATTTAAATAAATAATTAAATTGTAGTGATTATCTATACAAATGAATTAAATAAAATTTCATATTCATTTTAAATTTATATATAAAAACAATCTTTCTATTTTTTTTTTCTCTTTTTGCATGTAAATCATTTTATTTTCTTAAATGATACTTAAAAATGCAATTTATAAAATCATTTACATAGGAAAGTTTTTGATTTAAATCTCCTAACAATAATGACTGTTTTTTTTTTTCAAAAGATAAGAAGATAAGATTTAAGAGTGGATATGGATTTGCATGTCATTTGAATGTCAATTTCTAGTTGAAGAGTTTTTTCTTACACATTGCTTTTTGGTGGATGCCATTGTTATATGCCTCTCGATGTAATTAACTAGATTTTTTTTTAGCAAGTAGTTTCTAGCAAGCAAGTTACCCTATTAATGGTTGGGAGGTCATTCAATATGTTGGTTTGTGGTTGGTCAACCAACCAACTAGTTGATCAACTTCAAAATGATTTGGTTGGCAACCAAATTATTATTTAGAAAGAAAAGAAATAATCATAAATTAAAAGAGGAGTTAAATTGTGTTATGAACTAAACTATAAATGGTGACAAATGGTGGCAACTGTTGAAAATCTAGGTAGACACCCTAAGTTAGAAAGTGGAAAAAAGATATACAAATTGGTGATATCAAAGTTTTTTTGTTTTTGGCATTTTTTTTGTTGTAAACCATAGATCTAAAGTTTAAAATTAAAATTAAAAAAAATTAATGTCTTTATGATATAAATTTGTGTCAAGTCCCCTCACCCTTGAGGCTCACCTCAACCCCACAAAATAATTTTTCAACATTGACCTTATATTTATATGTTTATCATAAAATAAAACAAAATATAAAATATAAAATATAATATGAATATTAAATTAAAATTTCAAATTTCAAAGTAAAAAAAGGTGCCAACTTTTGAGCCCTTGTGCCCTTTGTTTAATAGGTATATGATTCGTTGTGGATGGTTGGGCATGATGTCTAGAAATTGGGCATGATATCTAGAAATTGATATGATTTTGAAATATATTTCAAGTGGTGCTTCTTGGGATGCAAACCATATCTACCCTCCTAGGTCAAGACAAAAATATTGATTTGATCTTTCTGATTTCCCCACCTTTTTTAATTTAGTTTGATAAAAAATTTGTGATTTAACTTAGTAATAGTGTTTCCAAGTTGATAGCCATTGTTGAGTTTGGAGGGATTTTGTATATCATCTTGGCCACAAGACACTAGCCTACTAATCATTTATATCAATAGTTTCAAGGGTTACTTGTTGGAGTATTTGAATAGCACAACATAACATAAGTTAGGAGATTAAAGAAAGGAAAAAATAACATAAATAATTAGGTTTGAATTGTCAAAATTCCTCTAACGCCTATTTAACTGGTGCTAATGATTATGCACACATATTAGTGAACTTGAGGATTCCTAGACTAAGCAGTTCATCACTCAAGAGAGGGATTTCATTAAATCATCAACAAGGGAGTCATAAACTTCAAATAGTGGTAGCAAAATATATGCATTTATGGATTTTGAACATTCTACATTGGTTGAGTATAGGTGAATGAAACACATACAAATATGGTAAATCTTTTAATCAGAATAAACTCTTATTTTTGAAAACAAAGTAAAGGAATATGTAAACAACTACCTTTTGCTACAGGTACTTAATGCTTATGATTGTAACCAATTAACTGTTATATTGGAGTATGTCCTAAATTTATTAACCTTTGGAGTACTAAAAAAAGTGTCAATCTATATATTCTAACTCATAAACTATAATACATTATTCATAATCACATGAATTGAAAACTATCAATTAAACTCATAATGCATAATCTAATCTATCAACCTAAACTAAAGTGGTTCAACAATACCTCAAGTGGCCCTTGCTTGAGTTGTGTCTCAAAGATCTTGTTAATCATCCACTTACTCAGAAAATCATGTTATCAAGCTAATTCTTCTTTAATGCATTCTAAACATATACAAAATTGTTGAGCATAATCTAATAGGAAGTCCTAGGAACTATTATTCAATATAACACACATACGATCTAGATCTAATCATCGACAGGATACCCAACTATATAGGGTCCTCGAGGGAGTCCAACTATCTATGAACTAAAAATAAATTAAAAACATATGTCAACTCTTCCTCAATAATAGGAGGATTGAGTTTCAAAATAGAAAGTAATAACTATCAGAATAGGAGTATAAAAATTAAACAAGGACTCTATACTCAACAAGTTTAACCATTATAGCAAAAAATGTTCCCAAGCAGAGCAGTTTCTATTATAATTCATAGTCCTATTGGGATTAGACTTCTCCTCTTTCTTGTCTTATTAAAAGTTAATAGTAATGTTTGGTGATCAATGACCTACTCCTTAATTGACTGCCTCCAACTTCTTTTGAAAGTGGTCATGCTACAATAGATTGACTCCTTTGCATCGAACTGTAATCCTTATGCTACATGTTGAGAATCATGTTGCTGGAGGTTGACAAGTATCTTGTTGTAAATGTTAATCTTATTTTTCAAGGTATTTTCATTGTTAACAATCATAATCTAAACATAAAATTCTCCTAAACTTCATGGACATTCATAACTCGTACATACACATATTAATATAACATTTCCAATTCCAAATGCTTTAAACTACTTAAAGTTATATGAAAGGTTTGGTAATGTCTCAAAGTTTAGCAGAAAATAAAGATAAAAGTATGAAATAGCAATAGGAAATTGGGTAATTCTAATGCTCATCATTTTCCTCCCAACTTAAGCATTTTCTTGTCCTCAAGAAAGTTTAGGGCTAAAGGTTATATTGCAATGCAATTTATTTGTAATCCACCACTTCGGTCACTCTTTTCCCCTACTTCAAGTAAAAGTCTTGTTGGTCTGATATCTTTTCCTTCCTATTATCTTATGTTGTATCTATCTCTTGTTTCCTTCCTATCCAATGTGGGATAGGAAACAGAAGGAGAGGAGGATGAAAAGTGAGAGGAAGCTAAGAAATTTCATTTTTCACAGTAATTGTGATATGCTTATGTGATCTTTTAACTATTGCCACATAATTGAAAATGGAATGAGGTTCCTTATTTTTGAGTTCAGGAGTAAGCTCCCTCCATCCATCCTAGAAATAATTAATTGTATGCTTAATTTTTATAGTTGTCAGTTCTCAAAATATTTTTTAGTCTTTTTCTTTACATTCCATTATTTTTTACTTCCACTCTCTCCTTTTCTATGAGATCTATCCATTGATCCACCATTGCATCTGGATCTTCTAATTCTTCCCTCAACTAGATAGGGGATGATTTTTATTTTTCCTAGTATTCCTAAAGCAATTGTCCCCTCAAATGTTTATTCCTGATATAGGAAGCTAATTCTCTAACTTGAACATCCCCTAGAAGCATAAGTGGATTCCATTTAGTTTCATAAGGAGAATCAAGTTGTGTAAATATAATTCACACCACTAATCCTACATTTTTGGTGTGGATTACTGGAATACTTTTAAAAGCAGTGTTGGTGAATTTACAATGAGATGGAGGTCACTAATTATTTGGCTAAAATGAAAACTAAGAAATTTCTCTTGGAGAAATAGAGTATACACCTTGGTTGAAGGTATACACCTCAATAGTTGGATTATTTTATCTACCAATTATTCTATCTTTACTTTCAATTTCTCAATCTTTGTTTCTTGTTTTTCAACCACTTTGGTATGAGTTTCCAATAATTTTGTTTTTTCCTTTTCCCAATCTTTTTACTTCTAAGAAAATTATTGTATTTGGTTCAACAATTCTATGCCAAGTGTTACCACAGTGGGAGCATTGGGTGTCCTTGAGTATTCGATTGGGTTTACAGGGTATTGAGTCCTTCTACTCATGTCAAATATAGCTAGTTGTGTCAATGCTTCTAACCTTGACCCTTGCTCAAATTTCTGCAATTTATCTTCCAATTCTCTAATTTTGGCATCCCTATTATTCTCCCTCTACTGGTATATTTTGAGTCGCTCTTCTAAATTCTTTATTCTCTCAAAGATCTCTTGAAATTCCTTCCTTGCATCCCTTCCTTTAAAAAAAAACTTCTTTTTCCAAAAAAATTCTTCTCCCACCTCCTTTGATTGTACAAACCCTTAGATTTAGAAACAAGGTTTTTTGGAGGTTTGTTATTCTTCTTAGCCATGAAAATGTCTTTTGAATTTGAATCAATTAAACTTCTACTCATAGACAAATGATTTAAAATTAGAGTTTTTGCATCATTTTCAAGAATGTTTTCTTCATCAAAATTTGTGTCAGTTTCTACCATACTAATATTTTATTTTTTATTTTTAGCTTTCTCTTTTATAGGTCCTTTCCTTCTTGAGATATGTGATCACCTCCTTAGTTGTGTGAGACTTTTTTGTTTCTTCTTATGTTTAGAACTATAGGCCACACCTTTTCTTTTATTTATATGTGAAGGGCTCTCAACAGATGCAAGGGTTTTTGTAGTTCCCTCTACTATAGTCTACTCCTTGAAAGTTGCAGGTTGAGTTTCCTACTATTTCTGTTATACATGTTCCTTTATTTTGTAGGTAGGTGAGGTAATAGGGGAACCAAAGGGTATGTTTCCCTCTACTGCAATAGTAGAAGGTTCTCCTATTTCTTGTTCTCTACCTATCTCTTCTGCATTTTTCCTTGGAAGAATATTATTGACATTGTTGCAAGCTAGGAAATCTTCCCAATATATGTTGGGAAATTGAATTCTAAGGCTTATTTTAATCAACAAGGTGACCAAAAAAAAATGAGATAGGGTAGAATGATTTCTTTTCTTTTTGTATTCAATTGAATTTCTTTTAAAAGATTGTACAAGAAATTGGGTACATTCACATTCCTTTGATGACGTAAATGGATAAGAATTTTAAAATGTACAGTATACAAAAGTGATTACCTACCATCATAGGTCAAGTATTTAATAATATAAGAGGCAACTAAATCCCAAATCCAAGGTAAAGAGAGGAATTTTGTACCTTGGGATGTAGAATCTAGATTTTCTCCAGGCATTGAGAACTCATTCGTGGCAGCAATTGCATCCACCCACACTGGGAATTCCTCCCCTATTCATGGTAGCCCTGACACTTTTGTTATAGCTACCTCCAAAGAATCAACCCTTAATCCTCTTATAATGGCTTCACTATTCTGTAGAGTACTTAAATTTTTTTGTGTCATTAGCTCATTATTTTTTGTAAGCCAAAGAAAGTAATCCAACCATCCTGCCTGTTGGAAAATTGGAAAACATTACTTATCTTCCAATAAAAAATTGTGTGTTGTAGGTTCTCTCCTTATAATGTCTCATCCCATTGCTAAAATTCAACCACCTCTGTCACCTTCAATCTTTGTACTTTATTCTTGGATATTCTCTTTTCTCTTCATACCACTATTACTCTTATACTTTTGCACTTGTTGCTATCGTTTCTTTGTGACCAATAGAAGGAAGTGAAGGAAATTATGTTTGTATTTTTGAAAGGTTGTGTGATAACAATAAAGACCTTTTGCATTCCCCCAAAAATTAATTATGCTATTTTTCCTCAAATATAAAGTATGGGAAGGTTGGAAAGGTTAAGTGTGAATTATAGCTAATTAACATGAAGAGAACATGTGATCTTGGAGTGAGTGGAAATATGACGCATGCAACAATGATTGAACGACACCATGCATCTTGGTGAAAAAGATTTGAAATGATAGGATTTTATGGTGAAGTATTGTGGGTTGTTATACATGAAAAATTAACTTAGCATGAGATAAAACACATGTCCAATAATGGCGAGTGGTAAATGAAAGGATACAAAAAGTATGTGTTTGAGAGAGTGGAAATTATTATTGCTTGCACATGTGATGGAATGAATAGGATACGTGATATGAAATTAAGCAATGTGGCTACAAGTGTGGACGAAATGTAATGTGTCAAGTGCTATAGATAACTTAACAATTAGGTACTGTACAAATGATGTGCCTTGATGCTTGTTGTTATAGGTCTCATGAGCATCTGTTGTAGGTTCAGAAGAATAAAGACTGGTGATAATAACTTGTGCATGTGTGTATGTGATAAATGTTGGATGAATATGTAATTATACCTGGTAAATATCAGTAGGCAAGCTATGTAGCTCATCTGTTGATACTTCACCTAATTGAGTACTTGTATTTGTTGATGGTTCATGTAATTCTATCTCAAATTGATGTTGTAGAGTGCATAAGAAGTCATCCTTTTGTAGTAGCTTCTTGTAAAGCTTTAGTCTATGTCCATTTACTAAGAATGAAAATCTTATTGCATCAATAGTTGTTAGCTAAAATACTCCACTGAGAAAAACATGTCGAATTTCATATGGATTGAGCTATCTTGTTTGTAGCTTCCCCTTATGGTATTTATACCTAGAATCATAAAGCAAGGTCCAATCACCTATGTGAATTTTTTAGTTTTAATAAATTGATCATGCCATCCAATCCTCTATTTTTGTATAATCTTGGTATGATGAATTGCTTCCATGTGTATCTCATCTAATGCATTGAGATTTTTTAACCTCTCTTTCTGTGCTACAGATATATCCATTCCTAGTTGTACTATTGTTCAATTATTCCATATTCAAACTCAATTGGAAGGACAACCTTCTTCCTATACACCAATTCATGTGATGTGAAGCCTATTGTAGTCTTCCAAGTTATCTTGTAAGCCCAAAGTTCTTCAGGTAGCCTTACTACCCAATCCTTCATGTGGAGTTATACTATTTTTGTGAGAATATTCTCTATTTCCCTATTAGTAACTTTCACTTGACCATTAGCTTGGTGGTGGTAGGGTGTAGATTTCCTGTGTCTAATCTCATATTTTGTACTAATTTGTTGATAAGATCTGAAGTGAATTGAGGCCCCTGGTTTGTTACTATTTCTATAGGAACACCATACCTTGTAAAGATATCTTTGTAGAGAAAATTAGCAACATTTCCATCCCTTGCAAATTGTAAAGCTTTAGCCTCCACCCATTTTGTAAGATAATTTGTACAAACCAAGATATATTCCATGTTACTTGATGTTGGGGTTATGGGACCAATAAAATTTAGTCCCTACTTGTCAAATGGTGCAATGACTAGCTAGGGATGTAGTGACATTTTATCAATATTAGTATTCCATCCCATCCTTTATCATCTATCACACCTTCTCGTGTACTCAATTGCATCCTTGTGAAGTGTAGGCCAATAGTAAACAGTGTTCAATATTTTGAGAGCTATCATTTTAGCTACAAAATATCTTCCACAAGGTTCATCATGGCATGCCTTCAAAATTTCATAGGCTTCACCCTCCCTGATGCATCTTCTCATTATGTTATTAGACCCTGTATAAAATAGACATACAGATACCCATGAATAGTTAAAACTTCTCTCAATTAGATGTCTCTTTTCCCTTGGTGAGGGATGTGGTGGTGTGTTCCCTACAACCAAATAATTGGCTATATCTACATACTAAGGTGTATGCATAGAGAGGGAAAATAAGTGTTCATTAGAGAATGAGTCATCCAAATATTCTTTTTTGATTTTGTTGGAAGCCTTGAGAGAAAGTTTTCTACTACATTGGCCTTCCCTAGTTTATCCACAATTGTGATATCAAATTATTGTAGTAATAATAACCATCTTACAAGTCTACCTCCAACTATTGGTTTGTTCATCAAATATCTTATTTCCATATGTTCAGTGTGAATGAAGATAGAGTATCCTTTGATGTAGTGTTTAAACTTATTGATGTCATAGACTATTGCCAACATTTCCATTTCAATGACTGTGTAATTGAGCTATGCACCTTGAAGATTCTTGTTGATATAATATAGGAAATATTATAGAAGTTCCCTTCTTTTTGTCCTAAAATGGCTTCTTTTACAAAATTAGATGCATCTATGTGTATATGAAAAAGGCATTGTCCAATTTGGTCCTCTCAAGATTGGATTCTTAGTAAGTGTTGCTTTGAGGGCCTCAAAGGCATTTTGGCAAGTAGGGGTCTAGTCAAATTCCACTTCTTTAGATAGAAGAACAAATAGTGGTGTTGCTATCTTATTGAAGTCTTGAATAAACCTCTTATAGTAACTAGCATGGCCAAGAAATCTTTTGACATATTTTTGTTTCTAAGGAACAAACAAGGTGGAGATGACTTTAATCTTGTTTGGGTCTACGTGTATGGCCCTTGCTAGACATAAAGTGTCCCAATACCACTCCTTCAATCATTATCATAAAACATTTTTCATGACTCAAGGAAAGGTTGTGATATTGACACCTTTACAAGACTTTCTCCAAATTAGTCAATGCTTCCTCATAAGTATTCTCATAGTTGGTAAATTCATCCATGTATATTTCCATGGAATCATGAAAAAAGTCTGAGAATATACTTAAGGCTTCCCTTTGAAATGTGGTAGGAGCATTGCATAACCCAAATGGAAAGACATAATATGCATATGTACCCCATGGATAGGTAAAGGTTGTCTTGTCTTGGTCCTATGGAGCTATTTTGATTTGATTATACCCATTGAACCCATCTAAGAATGAAAAACATTGTTTCCTTGCTACTCAATCCAACACTTGATTAGTAAAAGGAAGGGAAAAGTGATCTCTGTAATCAACATATACCCTCCATTTTCCTCCCTTTTTGGGAATAATAACTAATGGGGACCCATTAGTTGTCAAATATTGAATAAATGGACCCTACATCTAGTAAATTTTGTAATTTTCCCTTGACTATGTCTTGTATAGATGGGTTCATTTTTCTTTGAGGTTGATTCACCGATTTGTAGCCTTCATTAATGTAAATTATGTGTATGCATAGGTTATGATATATTCTTTTCATGTCAGGATAGTCCATGTGAATATGTGGTTGCATGTGCTTGCAACATGGTTAACAATGAAGACTGTTGTGTAGCTGTCAACTGATTGTTGACATTTAATGTTCTACCTATTGTAATTTCTATGGTCAAGGCTGATGTCTTGACAAAGGTAATGTCAAGGCTTGCTAAATTGGGACTATAATTATGGGGTAGTAATGTATGAAGAATCTGAAAAGTAGACTCACATGCATTTACAAGTATTATGATATGCAAAGGGTCATGCAAGCATGTTAGACAATTATATTGTTGTGGATACCTGCATAATAATTTTGCATAATGTTTGCAAGCAAGGACTTCATCTTCATCTTGGCTTTCCAACATTGAATTATGTTTAATGGTCATTATTTTTTGCAATGAATATTGATCATCCTCATCTATGGTAGGCCATATAATTTAGTCCAAATATTTATGTGGCTATGTAGGTGGGTAAAGGACTAGCTTTTTGTCACATTTCTATTGGAAATGATCATATTACCGGACCTACAACCAACGAATGTATCTGCAATGTCCAACCAAGGTCTCCCTAAGATTAAGGGGTATCCTACAAGGTTTTCTTTAGGTTGTAACACCATAGAATATGTAGGGTATCCCATGAGTCCAATGTGATAACCAAGTCTTCTATAATACCCTTTGGTTTAGCAGTTGACCTATCTACTAGTTGTAAAATAACAAGTGTAGGTCGAAGCTCCATTAATTGAAGTTGTTTCATGCTTTCCTTTGTCATCACATTTATGGCCGCTCTTAGATCAATTAAGATTCTTTTTATGAGATTTCCATTTATTTAAACATCTACTATAGGGCTTCAAAGGTCTACATATTTAGGAGCAACTATATTTCCTAGCATGATGTCAACAATTTGTCCTAAAACATGTATAGTTTGGGGGTTTTTTTGTTTTCTCCTTAACTTTCTAAGGCATAATTGTCTCATAGTCTTTGTGTATATTGTAACTTCCTTAATTGCTTGAATTAGGGGTATCTTTATACAAATATTTATGAGTTGGCCTGACAAGTCAGATTTAGCTTCAGAATGTTGCTTTTGTATAGTTAGTCTTTTAGGGAATGGTGGTTCTAGACTTATGTTTGTTGTTTTAACCTAATTTTGTTTAGGTTGCATGGATTTTTTATGCATAATTTTTATTGGGGGTTCCTCATCAATCAGTTATGTGAAGTGATGAGGTGAAGGCCTAGCTAGCATCTTCCCTAAACAGAGGTGGAAATCGCTCACCTCAACCCCATAGGTTGGGTATTGGATGGTGTCATTAGCATAAGCCTAATGAATAGGCTTATTTTTAGGGTTAGGCATAGGTTTTGTTGGTAGCTAAGATTCTCTTGGTTGTGTTGGTGTAGCCATGGATGGATTTGGCATTATGATAGGTTGTGGTGGTTGAAAGGGTTTTTGTGGCTACGGGTAGTTTGTGTTTTGGTTTTTCCATTATTGACCTCCACGCCACTGTGATGGTCATTGGTTTTGTTGGGGTGGCCACTGGGAATTGTATTTTGGGACTTGGTAATGTTGTGGTGGTAATATCCCTTGTTTTTTTTAATCTAATTGGATGTTTGGGTTATTGGTCAAGGTGGATTGTGTACATTAGTCCAAGGCTAAGGGTTCCAATTTGAGAAGTTTGAATTAGTTCCTAGAAATTACATATTGTAGGTCAAGGGATATTGAGGCATACCTTGTCTTGGTTTCCATGGTTTGTGTTGAGTGATATAAAACACTTGGCCTTCTTCATCCTCTAGGGTGTGAAATTTTGCCTTCCCTTGCTTTTCTTTAGAGATCCTAGCTAGCTTTTTGCATTTGCAATTGATTCTCTTTTGGCGGTAGTGTAGAAATTTTTTTGTTAGGGTTTCCTCTACTTCTTCCTAATTCTTTTTGATATGGAGGGTATCTAATTGGGTAGCCAAGTGGATAATGATTTCCTCCTTCATATTGGACAAGAGATTGCTAAGTTCCACCCTTGAAACTCTAGTGGATGTTTTGTTAAGAGAAGAGGTTTTTTCACCCTTGGTCTTCTTGATGAATGATATAGAGTATTTTATGCACACCTTGCAAAAAAAGGCAATTGAGAGATGTCTCATGCTCCTATGAGATTTAGAGAATCCATACAATCTTCATGGACTCCCCTTAAATACCAATTTTAATGATTCAGGAGAGTCTAATTTGAGGTGATTTATTGAGATAAAATTGAAATCTCTCAACATAATCTTCCAACAACTCATCTTCTCTCTGTGAAATCCTAAAGATGTCATCCCTCTTTTTGTTTGTTCCTTTGCAATAATCTTGATATTTCTCCAAGAACTTTGTCTTTATTGTCTCCCAATTGGGAACGACATTCCTTCCTAGCCCCATAAACTAGTGTAGAGCAATATCCTTTAGTGTGATTGGAAATAATTTGATATGGTGAGCACTTGTGTATAGTCATAGCTCTAGCACAAAACATCAAACTCAAAAATAAATATTTATGTATCCTCTATAACCAACCCATAGAACATGGGTAATATTGAAGGAGGTATATTTTTAAGAGCAACAACCTTTTCTTGATTGGTTATTGAGAATTCAAATGTTACATGCTCTCCTAGTTTGTCCATGACTTCTTCAGTCATGTTGTCAAAATATATTCTAGAAGTCTCCTCTGTGTTTGGGGTAGCTACTAGTGTGAGGGATAGTTCTTCTTCCTTAATTCACTCAAAATGTTTTGCGTTTACACCAATACCTTCAAATTCTTCATGTATTGAGGGGAGAAACCTTCCCATATTTTCCCTCTGCCTCCACATATAATAGGTTTGGCTCTTTTAATCATTGGTTCCAACACATTGTTAGTAAATGGTTTTTCTATTGATGCTTAAATACCTGTTGGTCCTAATATTGAAACAAAACTTGTTATTCTATGAAAGCTTGGAAATAATTTAAAATAGATAGAAGATTCCTAAACTTAGCATGATCCACGATAATGGTGCCAAAAATAGTGAGCTTCCTCTAATGCCTAATTAATTGGTGCTAATGATTATGCACATGGATTAGTGAACCTAAGGATTCCTAGACTAAGTAGTTCATCACTCAAGAGAGGGATTTTATTAAATCATCAACCAGGGAGTCATAAACTATAGATAGTGTTGGAAAAATATATGTATTCATGGATTTTGAATATTCTATATCAACTAAGTATAGGTGAATGAATCACATATAAATATAGTGAAATATTTTAATTAGAATAAACTTCTATTTTTCAAAACAAAGTAAATGAATACAAACAAATACCTTTTTCTATGAGTACTTAATGCTTATGAATGTAACCAATTAGTTATATTATACTACAGTATGTCCTAACTTCATTAACCTTAGGAGAATTGAACATAGTATCAATCTACATATTCTAACTCAGAAACTATAATACATCATTCATAATCAAATAAACTAAAAACTATCAATTAAACTCATAATACACAATCTAATATGTCAACCTAAATTAAAGTGGTTCAACAGTACCTCAAGTGGCCCTTGCTTGATTTGTTGCATCCACAATATCTTGTTAATCACTCACTTAGAAAAACATGTTATCAAGGCACTTCTTCTTTATTGCATTCTAAACATATACAAAATTGTTGAATAGAAAT
>VDFB02072274.1:100029065-100081541 GCA_007258455.2 Sequoia sempervirens | reverse complement strand
TAGGAGTCACCATTTCTCCCATCTCCAATTCTATAGCTGAAACCAGAAGAATGAAGCATCCCATAACAACACAAAACTTGCCTCGAGAAAGCCAGAGGAAATGGCAATAAACCAGCACTTAGGGACCTTGGAAAATCATCCTATAACCATAAATGATGACTCGGGTAGCGAGTTGTAGCAATGAGAAAAGCTAGCAACAAGACTTGAGAAGACTACTCACATGTCGCGAGGGAATAATGGCATCACCCTCTTGAAAAAGCCTCTAGAATCCGTCGTCGAAAATCACATGTCAACACTTCCCCAGACCACATCACTCGCTGATGTGTCTACCACGACCACGTTTCTCTTGTGGGGTGGCACCCGCCCAACCCCCCACATTAATAAGTTCGTTTTGAACTAATTAGAAACTAGAATTTTGTGTTCTTCAAATATAATTTAATTTTTTTTAAGTGAAGATGTTAAATACTTAACTTTAAAAAAAAAAAAATTATTTCTCTTATAACATATTGGCTAAGAAGTTTGGGGTGTTATGGGTGAATTTGTAAAGAAAGCAAAGTAAACCTTTTTTTTTAGCAATTTTTTTGAGAATGATTTTTTCATTTTTTTTCTTTATTAAGTCATTTCATTAAATCTTTCTAAAATAAATAAAATGAATAAATGCTACTTATTTTTTAAGAATTATTTTTTTAATGTATGTAATTGTTATTTTTTTATTAAAGAAAATCTCACAAAAATCAATTAACTATTTTATAGAAATTTGGATTCACACTATTAAAATAATAATAAAATAAAACTTAAAGCACATTCATAAATTAACATAAAGGATTTGATTTTACACAATTAAAATAAAAATTTAAATCAATTCTTACGCTATTTGACATTGCCACATTTTTTATTTTCCAAATTTTAATAACTTTAAAACATACATAAATACAAATAAGAATTAAATTGAAATAACTAAAATTATTATAATTATTAATTAAATCATAATTTTACTCATATTGTTATTAATTATTATAATCCTAAAAGCATAAATTATGGTTAGAACTATTCAAATATTAAAATAAATTATAAATAAAATATTACTAATTAAAATCACTAAAACGTGATTAATAGATATAATGCTCCAAAATTTTATTCATCTAATATCTTTATTCCAAATCTTATTCCCAATATTAATTCATAGATTTTTTTTTAATGTCACTTTACAATTCTTTATTGTTAGGGTTAGGGTTGCAATCATAGTTATAGATAATGTTACAACCATAGTTAGGGTTAGAGATAGGTCTAGAATTAGGGTTTAAAATTTATTGTTTGGGTTAGGGTTAAAGTTAGGGTTAGGGTTAGGGTTAGGGTTAGGTCATGCAAAAACCCAATTAAAAATACTAAAACACAATAATTAACAAAATTTACATTTATTTTTATTCACATTAATAAAATTTACATTTTTTTTTCAAATCTAGAAAACAATAATTACAATACTATAAAGGCAACTACTAGCCACTACGTGGCACTTGTTATGTAAATAAATGTGAACTTGTTTTAAATTTATTTTTTATGATAAAATATAGATTGCAAAGTGTAATAAGAGTTGAAGTATAATGTCATTTGAAATGTCTAGCAATATGAGGTTGTGATCAAATTTAGACAAGCATATTTATATTTAGAAAGTTTTATGTAGAAGACGTTGAGAGATATTTATTTTTGTTAATAAATTATTATATTTTTATTATAATACTATCTTATCTTATCTTTGCTTTTTATTTTATGTACACAAACTTTCAAATCTTATTTTCTCATCAACATAATCATCCTCCCTTTTCCTAAGTGAAACATATACATTGTCTTGCATGCAAACATATTGTTGTCAGCTAAAGGCTAGTAAGATATGTGTATATGCTAGGTGACAAACCTATGATACTATAATGGACATGAGACACTTTTAACATAGATATGAAGACAACAATTGTACAAATAAGGTAGCCTATAACCTCACACCATTTCAAAATTCATGGGGAAACATTTAAAGGTCCAATCTGGACAACCATAATAATGTTAGTGTTATAATTCACACATTTCAATGTGACATAAAACAAAACATGTATAATAAATTCTTCTTCAAGTTATAAGGGGAGGCTCCCTTTGTACTAGAATATAAGAATTTTAGATGTACGCTTTACAAACAAACTTATTAAAAACATTTCTATTTGTTTTCTCACTCTAGAGCACAAAGCATTTTCTACAAATCTAGACAAGATAAGAAGTTTTTATATAAATCTATCTATTGCACAAAATAATCTTAAGGACACTTATGATTCTTAATTCAATGTAGAGATCAAAATTCATAAGTTTGACAAAACTGAATAAAAAACACACAAATGTTGAGCATGAAATAATTATGCACAAAGTTATGAAACTTCAATAATAATTGCAATACATAGCTTGCAAAAGACTATCAAAGTACACATAACACAAAAGACAATCGAACATCAACACTTAGGACTTGTGAACAACAATTTTAGCAATATGCAAACTCGAAAATTACCACTAGTCATCTAAATACAAATGACACTTAATTATATTTTTACAAATTAATTGCTTAAAAATAAATGAAATAAATTGACTAGAATTCAATTCTACCTACAACTAGTTGCATGATCTGCGAGCTTTCTTACAAATTATCTTGTTTGTTCATTCTAATATTACAATATTTGATTGTTAGTTCAACTAATGATGCAAATTATTACAAATGATCTCTTAATGCTTAGATCTCTAGCATGATGAGATAGATTCTCTTACAATTGCCAACTACGAGCTATAATAGAGGACCCTTAAAATAGTGGAAAACTAAAAATACCATGGACTCTAATAAAAAAATTGTAAACTCAAAATATGCTCTAATTCTCAAAAATGATATCAACTAAATATAGAATTTTTAGAAAATGTGTCTTTAAATGATTTGATTAAAATATTTTTTTCCTCAGTCTAGCAAACCCTTCAATGAAACTCTAAAATTTTGATATTTTATCATTCTTGTTGACTCAAATCTAAATTCCTCTTATGAAGCTATAAAAATTTGCTTTAATGCTTTCATTATTGATAAAGTTTTGTAAACCTTCAAGATTCATGAAAGTTTGATTATTCGATGAACATCCTACTTGAATCTAAAGATCCTCTCATTCACATTTCATTGAAATCCACAACTCTAAACATCAAACTCACCCTCACCCATCCTATCTATTATATTTTCATGTCTATCTTCTCACCCTACCATGTATCCCCTCCACTACACCTTTATATTTATCCTATTGTCTTCATCATTTTTCCACTTGACAATGATAGTTGCCTAAATGTTAAAACATGCTTTGGACACCTCTTGGTATGCATCCACCCATTACAAACATCCTCCCTACCCTACAAAATCATCATATCATTCATCACCACAAGCATCTGAATGCCTCATTATACATGACATATCTAGAGTGAGGAAAGTTATTCCTACATGATGTAGTCCTTGGAGATCACTTTCAAACCCTCCATCCATGGATCATGAATCCCCCATCTATTTTCACCTACTATTGAAAATCCCTTTATCTCACCTCGTCTTCTCATCCCATAATCCCTTATCCCTAGACTTGGTTTTCTCCTTATCATTTGTATCAAGTTATAGGCTACCTCCATGTAATCCAGTGTAATTCATCCCATTAATCTAACACTCCTGCAAATCCAAACATTACAATAAAATCTTAATCCATACACTTCCCATTAAGCAATGCAAGTGAATCATCCAATCACATCCATTGGTTGTGTTCCTAGCCTTGCTACAAGCCTTGATCCAATTCCAATCATCATCATTGAGATATATCCTTTCCAATCCTCATGTTGTTCTTAGTATGTATCATTCCCACATCAACAACACTTTCCATCATCAATCAACCAATCTTTGTATTTTTAAGTTAACTAGAACAACATCATTTTTATCTATGTATTATTTTGTAAATGCTTGCTTTCTTGTCTCTATGCATTATTATTTTGTCTTTCATCTATATTGGTCCTTGCAACCTACCTACCACAACGAGATCATGGTCTTCCATGTCACAATTTCATATGGCATAAAGTTGCTTGCAAATTTTCCCCATGTACAAGACACATCATCAACTTATTATTTTGTACCTTGGTGCATAAGATCTAGTACTATATCAAATAAAGAGTGTTCAATCTAGCACACACATACATAAACATTCCAACACTATCCAACCTAATCCCTTTCATCCCTGCCACCTTGATCTCATATCCAACCCCTTCATTCATAATCTATTATATTTTCATCCTTTTATTGCATATCCCTTAAAACCTCTTCTACCAAATAATCTTGCATCTTCTCTCCTCATCTTTCTTGCATATTTTCATCCATTTCAAGAGCACACTCATGTTCTCCAAACTCATCTATCCTCTTGAGGGGCCATCAACATTCCCTAGGTATTCACCCCTTCGAATGAATAGGAAATCTTCCTTAATCTAACCATTTTCTTACAATATTCTCATTTAACTAAGCACTATGTTTTGTTCTTCTTTGAAATGATATTAATTTATAACACCATCTTGAAGAGGAGAAAAATGTAGTCACCTAAAATTGGCTCATCATTATTTTAGCTACAATTAGGACACCACTCGACTATTTCCTTTATAATTGATAGAATAATTTCTTATTTATTTTATTAATTATCCAATTTTCATCTCATTGTTAATTAAATAGTATTTTATTATTTAACTTAAAAAATCATTATTCATTCAATTAATTATCCATTTTTATCCCATTACTAATTAAATAATATTTAATTGTTTTATTAATAAAATCATTATTCACTTAACCCTATTCTTAACACTAATCATCTATCATCCCTCTTTTATATTCTAATTGTAGATACGTAAATACAAATATGTATTTAAGTCCCTTGTGCTCATCCCAAAAATTAAATAAATATATATCCTATTTATTTAATTATCTAATTTATCCACTTTTCAGTAAGTTGGCTAAAACCAATTATCCCACTAATCACCCACTTGCACATTCCTAAACCTCGATCAACCATTCAAACTTTGCACATCCTCCAAAAGGTACTTAGTCATAGGTCTTTGTACATTAGGTATGTGTCTTGGTACACATTCCATGGGTCGAAGATTTTCCCATACCCCTAAGGTACCTCAAGGTACCCTTTTCGTCCTATCAATCCAATCCTCCCAAGGAAATCCTCAACAATCGATCTCCCTTTAATCTTAGACCCATCCTTATGCACCAACCACATGTAAACACTTGCCATCTTCTCATCACCCCAATCCTCCTAATCAATATGAGCCCTTGATCCCTTAAATCAATCCTAGGCATCCAACACCTCATCCAAAATATTTAAATTGGCTTCAACCAAATCCATTATCAAACCTCCTTGAAATTCAATGTTATGTTGTTGGAAGAAGCGTTGGAAATAGGATGCCATTTAATTGCAATCCTAAACATTATTTATTTCATGTATCTTCTAAGCCCTTAGAAAGTGTTCTCAAACACTAGGATTAGAGAGAGATTAATATTTGATGAAATAATCATGTTAATTGACATTTGTAATTAATTCTAAATGTTAGGAGCATGTGAGGGCATCCAATATGAGTTCCTAAATAATAGGGGCACATGGGGCACCCACATGGTAGGTGACACTCACCTTGAGTTCAGTTAACTATTTGGAGTAAGTGATAACACTTCTGAATGCATGTAAAGATCCTAGGACTTAGGGTTTGATGTTTACATGCATGAAGTTTAGTTCAGTTCAGATCAATTTAGTTTAGTTTAGTTTAGTTCAATTCAGAATCAATTTAGTTTAGTTCAGTTTAGTTCAATTCAATTCAATTCAATTCAATTCAGTTATGGTTCAGTTATCTTCAGTTAATTTTAGTTGAATGCTAGTTGACTTCAGTTAACTTGGTATGCACGATTAATGACTTGAGTTGCATGACAGATAATAGGGACTACCTTCAGTTAATAGGGGATGACCATTCTTGCATGAATGGTGGAGAGAAATGTTTCAGTTATCAAGAAATGACTTGGACCCAACTTGGGCGCCCAAGTTGGCTTCTTGGAATTAACTCCTTTGCATGTTAAGATATCTCAGAAGGCTAAGTTAAGTGGGCCCACTCTTGGGTGCCTACTTTGAGGATGAAGCTTTGAAGATATTTACAAAATAAAGGTTGAGTTTGTACTTCAGTTTGGGACGCCCAAATGGATGAAGATACAGATTTGACATTGTTCTTCACGACATAACTTTACTTGCAAGAGATAGGCGTACCTTTTAGGGATAGCGGTTGAGCATTGTAATTGTAACTCTTTTGGAGTTTACAAAGTTGATTGAAGCCTATTTATCTCAAGCAAGTTGAAGAGAGTAATTGATCGGTTTTATTGCAGGTTGTGAAGAAGATTTGTTGAAGGAAAAAGAAGCATCTCAAGCAAGGATTGGAATTATTTTAATCTTATTCTAAGATTAAATATACATTGATTCTTGGTGGAGTTTTTTCCTGAAAAGGTTTCTACATGGTATATGTTGTGTAACTTCTTTCTTTTGGTCTTATTCTTCTACAACTTTTGTCTACTTTCTACAAATGTTAAAAAGAATCTAAACAGATAATCATCTACAAAGAATTGAACAAAGAATAATTAATTTAATCCACAGTCTAATAGGATTACAAGATTAAAGCTACAAAATTTACCTTCAATTTTCAACAAGAAGTGCTCACATATCATCATCAACCAGCTTGGAGCACAACCACCATGAATTGGTACAACAAGGCTTGATATTAGTGAGAAGTATGTGTTTTCATTAATGTTTTAATCAATCCTTATGCTTAGTTCGAGTGTTGCATATATATGTAAATAAATAGGTTGACTTAGTTTATCTTGTTTAAATGTTTGCATTTGTATGTACTCAATTACATTCCATAAGATGACATCTCTTTGAAGCATTATGACAAACAATTGACATGCCTTGTCTATGGTTGGAGTTTTTATGTAATTTCTATTGGGGAAATTGTAACTTGCAGTTCCCCCACACATAATGCAATGGTCAATGCTACAAAGAGACATACTCCTCTTCTATAGTCTCTACTTCTCAAAATTTTGTCACTTTACAATTAAGGATGAATCAACTCTAACTCAAAAGTAGTAGTCAAGTAAAATGAAGTGATTGACAAAATAATGCAACAAAGTGATAAATGTTTATGTGTGAGTGAGAAGAAGGAAAAATACCCAAATAGTTCTTATGAGATTTCCAAGTTAAAATTGATTGGTAGGATATCCATAGAAAGTAGATCCACAAGGTAGTCTAATGGGCTAGAAAACTTGACCTAAAAATGCTATCATTGTATTTTGTATGTTGAAGAGAAATGTTCCTCTCAAAAATTGCACATTATGTTCAGAGAGTTTTAAATATTAATGTCATCTCTATCTCCCTCTCTCTCATTGCCATGGAACAACTAACATCATTATACATACAAGGCACTCTTTGCATTACTCATCTACCCAAAACTCAAAAATGTGTTTAGCAAGGTTTTCATTGTTGCTATATGAGAAACTCAAAAATTTACTTCACCATGTATGTTTCTAATTTAAAATTTAATGGAAAAGATCTCTTTCATTGTTTTTTACAAAATTTTTGCACCTCCTAACCATCTTTTATATAGAAGAGTGTTCACTCCTAGAGAACACATACCAATGTAACAAGGAATGCAAATTATATGGAATGAGACACTTTTGTTGATTTTTTATGAGTATTTTATTGTGTAGTTTTTAGTCAAATTTATTTATTTTAATTTGTAATATTTTGTTGATAACTTTAAGCATATTAGAGTAGAGATAAAATTTATATAACATGTATATTTTGCAGCTTTTATGTTATTTTGTATTTTGTATTTGTTTTGGTGTTTATCAATAATAAAGTGTTTTTTTATTTATAATTTTTAATATTTCATTAGATTATTTTGAAAATATTTTCTTTCACCGCTCCTTATTATCCAATTACTTGGGACATCAATATAGCATACTTTTATTTTTCAATTGAACCACAATGTTCATGTCTTACATATGTAGATGTTGTTTCCCATTTAAATAATCACTTCCTTTGAGAAACCATGACCCTAGTGCATTTTCAATAGTCAATTTGGCTCAAACATATTTATTTAAAGGTACTTTCAAAAAATGTAATGAATCCTATCTCTTTATCCATCCTTTTCATCATCTTGCACATCTCACACTTTCCTCTTTTAGCAATCTAGGCCATCACTAATATATCACCTCCATTTTTGCAAATACATGCACCAACACTCATAACATTACACACTCAACCATTTCAATGATGAAACATGCAAAATAGGGGGCTTAATTAAGGCATGCTCCTAAGCGTACCCTAAATAGAATAATTTTCCCTCAAGTCTTGCAAGTCTTACAACACTAAAAATACATTCTACAACAATAGCAATGGGTGCTAATAGTCAAAGGAATTATTTTGGGATAGTGTGATATTTAATTGCAATCCTAATGCACTAATGTCAAATCTCCAAACAACTTAGATTGGGTACTTGTACAACCATGTAGATGGTATGAGAGATATTAATATTTTTTTGTAAGTATTAGTTGTAGTTGCATTATGAAGGGAGGTAAAGCATGATGGTTGCCATTACAAATTGAGTTGAACTTATTTATAACTTTCTTGTTTTTGAGTGCTAGAGGAGAGAGTGGAGAATCTTGCTTGTGATAAGTGGGGTTTACTTAAGGTTGTGGTCTCATTTAGAGTGCTAGCCTTGGGAATGGCTCATACCAAATTGAATAAAGTTGAAAATTCTAGAATATTATGTTTTCAACTCATGGACCATTGATGAGTCACATGGGAGTGTTGAGTTTTTACCATAACATTCTTTTTGGGTGTTATAGTGTTAGGAATGTACACATGATTTCCTATCAATTGTTTTTTGCATATTGCATTCTTTGGATAGAGGTTTTATGGAGTATTTATAGGTACATAGGTACTAGTAGAATATTGTTGAATCGAAAGGAGAATTTTGTTGATTATGTATTATTATTATTTTTAGGCAAATCACTACCAGAGAGGGTAGCACTCTATATTCATTGAAAAAGATTTACAATTCACATCAAGATAAAAAATTAACTATTGCCACCTCTTGTGGCAAATCTAAGCAACATATGATGTTTTCCGGTCAAAGGTTTTCATCTCTTAACCTCGATCCATTCGTTGTCACATTGAGAGGAATTCATAGTTTCATGCATTGCTGGGAGAATCTTCCCCTCCAAATCACCCGATTTAGAAAGAGCATTACCCCTTGAATTGGAACGCCCTGATGAAGGTGAAGGAGAAGCTAAGCCTATGGAGACTTCACCACCTTTGGAGAATGTAGAAGTTGCAGCGTTTGCAAGCGAGAGAGAAGTATGATTCCCAAGTGGGGGGGAGGAGCTTTTCTTCGGAGAGATTTAATGTTGTGTGATGTCCTTTGAAGGGACGGGTGGAATGATATAGTGTTGAGATTCGGCCCCAATCCACCATGTCGGCTTGCTCGAGTTCGAAGTCCCCAAAAACCGTTGCACATGATATTTGGAAGAGACATGTTCCGTTGAGAAGAATTTTGTGCCCCTAAATGCAATTTTTTCGTAATTAATCAATTGTCGCCTGCATCTATTGCCCACCTTCAACAAAATATCTACAGGGAGGCCATTGGCTAAATCCAATTCAACACAAATACGAGCAAACGTGGAATTTTGATAATTGATGGTTTCTTCGGAAGAACAGTGATATTTCCCAAGGCTATTTTTGATAGCCCTCAAGCAATCAAGTTCCCAAAACTGAATGGGAAGATATGGAAGTCACACCCACAGAAATGCAGTGGTGAAATTTTTTGTATGCGGATCAAAATTGAGAAACCAAGGTTTCATACACAAAAAATCTTCTTGATAGAACCATGGACCATTTTCCAATACCAATTCCTTGTCTTTCTGTGAATCAAACTCTAAAATGAAAAACCCCTTTGCACAAGGATAAATGTTGATTTCTCCTACCAAGTATTCCTTCCAATTTCCTGAGACCCAAACATGTAGATAGCAAAACTTTGGCTAAGACTTCATAAATCGACAAATCAGAGCATGATCGAGCAGAAAACACTCCCGGTCTAATGCCAAACCATCCAAACGGACTTCCGACGTTGAGGGGGATGGCTGGACCAGGAAATGCGACCACATCTTTGTAGTGCCATTAACAGCATCGCCAGCCCTGTTGGCCGAGCCGTGCCCTAACCTCCACTTTTCTTTCGCACGCCCATGCTGCTGATCTAAAGCCTTCACGTCTAAACCCTTCACAACATTGGCAAAATGCAAACCCCGTGCCCTTTCACCAGAGGGCGACTTCAAACTATCGCGCGTGCCTATCGTTTCGTCTGGGAGAGGCGCCTTAAAATCGCCCAACAAAGCATCTGAGTGGCCGACGAAGGAAGAGCAATCAAATAGAGTCGAAGCAGAGCGTCCATTGTGCCCATGCTGCGACCAAATCTGAGCAGAAGCCACACAAGGGTTTCGAGGCAAGCGGAGTTTCGCAGGAGGCATCGCCGACAGTTTCCATTCCTTCTCATTGATTATGTATTATTGATTCAAAGATTAATGTAGACTTTTACTTTATTTGGTGGTGGAGTTTTTATCTCTTGAAAGTACTTTTCCATAGAAATCCTTGATGCTAAATGTTCAAATCTTACGGTTTTCTAATTTCTTATTTGATTATGTATACTTCCACACTGCTCTTAATTTGTTTAATCAAATGATTGTACAAATAAAATTTAAATTTTATACTCTTTTCAAAAGCTCCCATTTGTAATAGTTTACCTTGTTTTATAAAAAAAAATTGAATAATAAGTACAAAGGACATAGTTATCCAAGCATAAGACATATATTTCATCTCTAATACTTATATTTATCTCTTTTGTAAAAATATTTAGTTCATCAATTTATAAAGAAAGGTTGTCTATGTCAATGCTTAAAAGGCCTAATAAAGTAGAGTCCTTCATATACTAGCAATATTGGTCCCTCATTGTGTGAGGTCCATAGAAGATTTGAATGTTTGATATGGGTTTTGAAGAAATTGGTCGAAGTATTAGCTATATATATAAGCATGTGTATCATAATTACCACTTTTTAAAATTCTAAACAAAACTAGTTAGAAATAGTAGAGAGACAAAAGTCAAAGATCAACAAATGGATCCCTATTAATCTAAATTGAACTAACAAAACTATTGAACAAGTAATTACCACTAGTTAGAAATAGTAGAGAGAGAAAATTCAAAGATCAACAAATGAATCCCTATTAATCTAAATTGAACTAACAAAACTATTGAACAAATCATTACCATTTGAAATATTACAATAGTAATGACTGGGGTAGAACTAAATTCTATGAGAATTTTTTTTTTAAGAAGTCACATTTTAACATTAGAATGCTTACATAACATAGAAGTAAGAACTCTTTCAATTCAATTTTAATTAACCTTCATAAAATAAAGCCCCTAGAATTTAGATAATTTGCAAGGATTTGGAGGAAAAATTGAATTTTAATTAACCTTCCTAAAATAAAGCCCCTAAATTTTATCATAAGATATTCCTAGGTCTAAACCCTATTGATTTTTATACCAAACCATATGTTTTGGGGCCTTTTAGGTCTAGCTTAGTGAGGTATGTTTTGGCCTAGGAGGATGTTTATTAATCTTCTTCTCTAAAACCCTAAAAAACTAGAAACTCACAAAAATATATTTGTACCAAATCAACATAAACCCACAAATTTGCAAATACATCTAAAACCTTAAAATGTCTATAATCTTTTCTTACAAGACCATGAATTAAATTATGTACAAAATTCTACGCACATAAAGGACCTTCCTAATACTATATAGATGTCTCCTTTTATAAATTGAAAATCAAGTTTTGATACCAAATGAAATATCATTGCAACAAAATATAAGATTTCTACATAAACCTAATGGGAGAAATAAAAGTAAATAAGTATTCATAATCCATAATGCAAAATAAAAAAGTATGTACCACTAGAAACACTAGATGTATTGTAGAAAAACCCTTTCAAGGAAAAAACCCAACCTCCCAATGCACCCACACAATTCAATATATTATTTCAATATCAAATATTAAAATACATTTCTAGAGTCTTCATGCAAGACCTCTAAAGCATCAAGCAACTCATGTATGCATTTCTCCATGTGAACAAGCAAATGAGAACCATGTAATCATACATCTGAATCCATGCTTCCTATAATCATTAATGCAACATGCAACAAATGCCTAATATAACAACCGACAAGCCAAAGGTTCCACTAGCCAACCTCAACAATTGCTCATGTGCTTTCTTTTATAGAACATAAACCATTAGCCCACTAAACATGTCCCTAAAATTAAATGTTTTGTCATAATTGACTCTAATATTAAACATTTTCCCAATATGATACCCACATTAAATATTTATTCAAATATCTCATAAACATACTAGTGTCCCCAAAATGCTTAACCTAGGTAGCATTCACATCTCTAGATCCACCATAAATTAAATATTTATTTTTAACTTTATTAACATTATCAGTATGCAAGGTATATAAAACACATTTTCCAACATTATAGATGCATCTCAATCTCTCAAGTGCACACCTTTGTTCCAACACATTGTGATTGTATCTAATATTTTATGCTCACCTGCTTCCTTTCTCCAAGTGTGCCCCTAAGCATTGATAGATATTATCACTACTTCTTTTTCTTTTTGATGCAGAGGGAAAACAACTTCAAGAACAATGGACTCTCAAGAACAAGGAAATGTGGTTCTTACAACGGTCTGTACTAGATTACTCTAATATTTTAATGGTGACAATAAACAATACCCTGTAAACTTGTCCTACAAGCCTATTTTCCTAGGCTCAAGCTCTCAAAAGGAATCAAAACTCATTTGTTTTGACATTTTTAGGCTCCCAAACACTTAAACACACTCCACAAGACTCTTTCAAAGCCTACTTGGCTATGGCTAACTCAAAACACTCTATTTTCCACAAAACCCTCAAAAGGCTAGGGTTTTTAACAATCTTATTGCTTGTAAACACACACAGTCATCTATAAACAACACAAATCATTGAGTTATCACCTCAGCTTTGGTGGAAACGTGCACAAGGCCCTGTAGAAGGTCTGTACCAAATTTCATAATTTTTCAATGGTTGAAACAAGAGCTATGAATTTTTCAAGCTCGTTGAAAACCAGGTAACCCTGTCACAGGGCTATTAGTAATAAATTAGCCATATCTTGCTTAATACATGAAATTTAACCCAATCACTTGCATTTGAATCCTAACATAGAGCTCTAACTCTTCATCCACCTGCAGACCTACCACCTTGTTGTAAAGAGTCGTACAAATATATTCTTTAACTATTTTTACAAAAAACTGTCACAAACTTGTAAAATAATAGGGTATTACATGAAATCTTGCTCCTATCAATTCTTGGAGCATGTATTCTTGTTCAGTCCATGTAAATTAACATTACAAAGTAGTTCCATCGAGATTACAATGCTTTTCCATCAAAACCCTAAAAACTTAAAGTAACTTCATGTCCTTTTATGCCTTTAACTTGCAAATTATGCATTTTTTCCCCAACCTAGGACAAAACAAACATGAAAAGATACCTTACAAGGTCTACATGGTATTTCAAGACCTTATTGGACCCAAAAAACCAAAAATTTAGGTTGAGGAACAAACCTCAAACCTTCACAAGCCAAAAATCACCTAAGAATTCAAATTTGCACTTTTGGCGAGAAAATCACAACTTGAACTTCTAAGCCTACTTAACCTACCCAAACCATTGGAGATGAACCCCATGGACCTCCTAAGACCTATAAAACTCAATCAAAGGCTCCTAACATCAAACTAAACCATACAAACATCATGAAATTGATGCTCCTACATCACTTTTAGTGTGCCTTTGAGTACTAGACACCTAGATATTTTCTAATCTTGAAGTCAAATTTCTCTTGAAAACTTGTTCTTTTTATCAGGCAAGCACTTTGAGATTGTACTTTGAAATCTAACAACAACCTTTTCTTTCCATCATGATGGTTGACTTGAAAGTCTTTGTTTTATGACCCTACAAACATCAAAATGACAAAGGATGATAAGACAACACAAACTAGATGAGACCTAAAGTACATTTTGCATTTAAGACCACTTAGAACAATAATTTTTTCTTCAAACTTGATATAATATGAAATTTTGATTTGGGTAAAATAGTCCAAGTACAAGCTTAAACACTTTTGGAGGGATTTACAAGAAATTAGAAAGAAAATAGAGAACAATGTTATATTAGTGCAATGGTTAGATTATGTGAAGCAATTATATGAGTGCAAAGAAGATTTAAAGATGCTCCACTAGAAATTAGTACACAAGTGATGTTTCTACCATAAGGATAGAAGGGGACCAATAGACTCACGAGTGGAAAAGAACACAATATAGATGGTTTATAGGCTAAATACTTACAATAGGGTGATCCCACAATAATGTGTTCCACTTTTTGGTCAAAGTATGACATTGAAATTATAAATTTTTACCAAATTTTCACTTTCTCACACCTATAGCAACTAAATCGTTAAGAATTTGAAGATTATGTGAACTAGTGATTTTTGACATTTTGTCTATAGATTATAAATATATTTTTAAAAAAATTAAGAAATGATTTGTGAGTTTTTTTATGTAACTTTTGATAACTTATTTTTTAAAGTTAATAGTATTTATCATTACTTTAGTAAAGCATAAATTTATTTGTAGAAAGGATAAAAATATAAATTTTTAAACATAGACTCTAACACCGATATCTAGTGCACACATGTTTTTATACTTTTTTGTTGCATAATTTCTTTTTATAACTTTTTGAAGTGAGATTAACTATAATTTAAACATGGGTTACTTCGATAACACAACTTTTTTTGTATGCACATCTAAATCAGGTTTTATTTTGTTGGAAAAAAATTTAATATCTAGTGTAAAATATTTTTAGTTTTTTTTTTAATTTATTTTACTATTTTTACATGTGTGTGGAAAAAAGACCTTGACAATTGTTGAAAAACTTATGTTCACTAGAAAATAGAAAATAAATATAATAATCAAACTAAATATTTTCAAAATTATACTCATTGAAAATCTTATTTCGAGTGCTATGACCCTACAAATTATCTTGTCATATTTATTCTTTTGTTGGTCCAATCCAAGGTTGGAAACAAAAAAGTTTGAGAAAAATTTGAGGCCTAAGGTGGAAAGGTCATCTTTAGAGCCTTTGTTTGAAGTTCAAAGGTATTAGATGACCTTTGTTCAAAGGTATGTCATTTCCATATTTCTTGTTTGGAAAAACCTTCAAACGAAGGTAATTTCCAAAAATGGAAAAAAGACCTTCATTCAAAGGTCCCTTTTTATTCCTTTTATGGTAATTTCCATAAAAGGAATAGAAAGGGGCCTTTGAACCAAGCTCCCTTTTTTTTCTATTTTTGAAACTTACCTTCATTCAAAGGTTTTACACCTTCAAACAAAGGTAATTTTTGACTCATCTTCAAACGAAGGCGTTTTTCACCTTTCACCTTCATTCGACTTAAAAAATGCAGATGTCACAAGTTTGGGACTCACTATTGTTGGTTTACCCAATAGAGAACCAACAACACGACACCTCACATAAGATACATTTTCAACAACATTGCCCATGAAGGATTCCATGAGGAATGGATCACCAACCTATTCATATCTCTTTTCAAAGCAAAGAGATCAACAACCCATCAAAATAAAAAAATATTAGGATCAATCCTCTTGTGGCAAAGTTGTTTGGAAGTATGGTTGAATGTAATATTAGGCATCAGGCCAAAAATCAAGAAAAAAGAGGAAGGGAAAGCAAGCTTTAAACAAAAACATTAGACTATAGATCATTGCATCACTTTCAAACACTTAATTAATAAAGTTCAGATAAAAAAAGATGAAGAAAATTTCTACTATTTTATTGACTTCATGAAAGCATTTGACATAGTTCCTAAAAGAAAACTATGGGATTATAGAGGGCTATAATTAATAGGCTTTATGAAAGGGTTAGGGCTAAAATAAAAACACACACAATTTTATTATAGTGTTTCATTAATGACATAAGGGTTAAATATGGTTGTCCCCAATCGTCGAATCTGTTTAGCCTATATATTGATAAGCTAGAAGAATAGATAAACAAACTAGGTGGTGATAGAGTCTGGGTAGCTAGTTATGTTATAAAATTCTTCCTATATCAGATAATTTTATTTCGATTGTAGCAACTATCCAAAGTTTAAGGGACCACTTGAAATCCTCATAACACTTTTAAAAGAGTTTATTATGCAAGTCAACACTATAAAACAAAGATTTTGAGATTCTTGCACCAAAAGAATAAAAATCATATAAGATTCATATTTAATGGTAACCCACCTAAGATGGTGATAGAATACAAATATATGTGGGGCTTGATTTAACTAGCAAGCTTAGTTGGGAAAACCACACAGCAAAGAGAATTCAAAGTTGTGAAGAGTGTTATACCTTTTACAAAAGAAGTAGAAAGATGTTGATTTGTGGAGTTGGAAAACCAACAAGATATTGTTTGGGTTGCTAGTAATGCTAGTGTTGCTCGATAGATGTGAAGTTTGGCCTAGCAATATGTCAAGTCTAAAGTGAAGGTGAATTTAAAGAATTCAAAAACACTTAATCACAAGCAACTTCAAGATTAAAGTATTGGTCCCATACAAAATAATTTTAGCAAAAATAGGTTTTTTTTTCCTTTTTTTAGAAACAACAACTATGATTTGTCTTCTAGGTTATATAAAGAAAACCGAGAAGATGGAAGAGGATAGGTGACCAAAGATAGTAATGAGAAAAGAGTTCAACAAAAGAAAGAGGACGTAGATGAAACAAAATAAATTATGGATAATTAAGTGAGACCTATCAACCTACAATACCTATCAAGAGATTAAAAAGTGTGAGTGAAAAATTAAAACATGTGGACAAAGCAATATTGGGAGGAAAAAACAAGATTACGTGACCAATTTTGATCCCACATCTAAACAAGACCAAAAAACTTGTATCAATGCAAAAATCATATGGAAGATGAAGATGTTCATAGCCCAACTAAAAATTGGTTCAGACCAACTCAAATGTGAGATGAATAAGTGGAAAATTCCAAAAAAAATTGAGAAAAGAGAACATGTATTTTATACACATCAAATAAAATAGAAGTAAAATGACACTATATCATAGAATGCTCTACTTATATAATTTTTGAAATAATTACCAAGACAACTTATAAAAGACTTTTTGAAAATAGAAAATTTTAATCAAAATTCACAATTAAAAAAACTTGAAAAAGAAAATCAAAAATCAAAGTAATACCTCATATCTCACTTTTTTAACTTTATAAATCTTATAATCTCAATGAAATATTTTCCTCTAATATTTATTAATATTGTTGTTGTATACAGTGTACCCGTAAAAAAGATTGAGTTGTATTGTACCCATCAATAATTAAATAACATTTATTTTGTAGTTTTCAACATTTATGACATATAAGATGTCTTACCTTTCACATAACTATAAACACTCTTTAATCGCAATTATTATTACGTTATTGTAATATAAAATATAATATGTAAATTTTAAATTATTATTTTAAAATTCCTGGAGTTAAGACTCTGTAAAGAGTTTCTGTCATTTTTATCCTGTCTTGAATGACAGACATTAACCGATACAACATAACAAACAGGAAAAATAACAGAAAAATATACGTTACGCTACGGCAATTTCGATGAAATAAAGCAATTATACGAATGTAGCTGCAAATTTAACGGGAAGATGCAATGACAATAAGAAAGCTCCGGATCACCGAAAATAGTTCAGATTTCAGCCTCATTTTGTTTTGCCTTTCCCTCTTATGATGATAAATTATGTAAACTATCGACAATATAAAGATCGAAAAGTGCAAATATGAATACTAACCAAATCAACAAGCGCCGCGGCCCTCTGATAACGATTTCCATGGGCAAAAGCATTAGCTCTTCCATAAATCACCCTCGGGGTCTTGTTTGTGTCATTACTGCTACTAGACCCGTTATGCATGATCAGACTCTCCTCCATTTTTTCCCCTCTCCGATTTTGACTGTATGAACTAACCCTGGTTTGTTAACTCTGCACTTTGCTATGGCTCTGGCTCTGGATCCATACGCTGTATGCTCTCATGGGCGTAATTATTATTATTTATTCATTCTTTGAACCGGGATGGATGGTAGGCTCCACATGCTCACGCGGCTGAAAGTATACCCCGTATGCTTCTTTGCTTAGGTAGTCTGAGTGAGTTCCACTGTAATTACGGTGGACACCTGTCTTTCAGGAACCTTCGACTTTATTTTCGGTGCGCTTGTCGTGAAGTCTGGCTACCTAGTAATGCCAAATATCTAAATACCATGTCGGTAAAGAGATGCGAATGGATAGGAAGGAGAGACAATGACAATGATTAATAACCAATGAAGGTCTAAATTGGTTTCTTACGTATACGTTTGAAGATTAGTTTATTTTGTTTGTTGTGGAGATTGGTGGTTGATCCTAAGAACTTTTCAGATATTTTAAGTATTTTTTTTTAAATATTTTATGGTATAGGTTATCTTTGGTTTCGTGGATGTTCTTTCAGATATTTTAAGTATTTTTTATTTTTATTTTTATTTTGTTATATTATATGATGATAGGTTATCTTTGGTGTTAATTTATTTTATATTATATTATTTTATTTCATGTTAGTAAGATATTTTTAGTTAAGTGGGATGTTGTAAAGGTATCACAAAAGTTATCTAATTCTTTTAAATGATGGTCATGATTTTTATCTTGGAAATAAGATAGAAAGTGACATATAAATTAGATATTTTCTTTAATACATATTTTTTAAATTATTATTATTTTTATTTGTTATAAAATAAAAAAATTATGGAGTGTTAGATATTTATACAATCAATAAGTTGTATTATAAGACATGTTAATGATGGTGTGCTTTTGTGGTGGTGGTGTGTGTTATAGATTGTCACCATTTGACTGTGGTGGTGGTGTGTGTTATAGATTGTCACCATTTGACTTAACATAAATGTGGATCTCAATTAATAGCTCTAATTAATTAAAATTAATATGTTGTATTTATTTCTCAAGTTGGTAAGAATTACATGTCATAAATGTTGGCCACCCAAATCATACAGAAATACACCTCAAACACACTTAATTTAAAATAGAACTTTTAATACTTTTGTTCAAGGATTTTAATTGAAATCCTTCCTAGATTTATAGTATAAAGACCATAACATGTCTCATTTGCACTCTTGTTTTTGTTAATGTGCATATATTGTAAAAAAAATTGTCATGAAGACTGTAAATAACAAAGACTAAATGCTATACATTGAAAAACACTACAATTTTGATTTTAAAAGTGCTAACAACTACACATAAAGTGTATATGCAAGCCTATCACTTAATTATGTTTTTTAATTCTTCTCTAAGTGTAGCGAGTTAGCTTTGAATATTTTCTCTTATATAACATGGAATATATAAACTACAACTTATGTATGTCAAAAAATATAAATATGTTTAACCCTCTTGTAAAACAAGATGAGCCAAAGGTCACTACAAGTACTAAAAGTGCTAACAACTACACATAAAGTGTATATGCAAGCCTATCTCTTAATTATGTTTTTTTTATTCTTCTCTAAGTGTAGCAAGTTAGCTTTGAATATTTTCTCTTATATAACATAGAATATATAAACTACATCTTATGTACGTCAAAAAATATAAATATGTTTAACCCTCTTGTAAAACAAGATGAGCCAAAGGTCACTACAAGTACTAGATATCATGTTGTAACACTATCAAATGCTTTGTAATTTACCTCTTGATGATCGAAGATGTACAAGATTGTGCTTAGGGGAGCATCCCTACACAAATTGATGAGCCATAGTACTAATATAAAATACTACAAATGTAATAAAAGAAGGATACAAAAGAATATATATGAGAGTAGAGTATACTCTTCTTTTTCCTTCGAGCATTTTTTCTAAATTTATTTTTTTATCTTACAATCCTCAAGCTTTTGATTCCTTTGTTAATCAACTTATAATAGTTTATATGCGGTCATGTTTGATATGTTGACACAAAGACACATCATAAAATATCAAAGCATGACCGGCATCATGGTTGACACACATCATTATTTTGCACATCCACAATTTCATCAATCTAATATTCTTTTAATGTTTAGTTATTGGCCAAGAAAATGTGCCAACATTTGGTGGATCCAACTACATTTGAAGGGAAAAGCATTGCAATTGAAACATCTAAGTGTTTCACCATTGATTGAGTGTTGACAAGATAGAATATGTGGGCCCATTTTTTTTAGAGTATAGTTTGGTTAGAAACCATTGATTATAGTTAGGACCATTCAATGATTCACACATTAATATAATATTGTTAGATTTGATAGCTTTTAGTGTTGTACCGCTAGTTGAATTACATGTCATAGATGTTGGCCACCCAAATACACCTCAAACACACTTAATTTAAAATAGAACTTTTACTACTTTTGTTCAAGGATTTTAATTGAAATCCTTCCTAGATTTATAGTAGCTAGACCATAGCATGTCTCATTTGCACTCTCATTTTTGTCAATGTACATACATTATAATTTTTTTTGTCATGAAGATTTTAAATAACAAAGACTCAACACCATACATTGAAAAACACTACAATTTGGATTTTAAAAGTGCTAACAACTACACATAAAGTCTATATGCAAGCCTATCACTTAATTATGGTTTTTTTGTTCTTCTCTAAGTGTAGCAAGTTAGCTTTGAATATTTTCTCGTATATAACATGGAATATACAAACTACATCTTATGTATGCCAAAAAATATAATTATGTTGAACCCTCTTGTAAAACAAGATGAGCCAAAGGTCGTGCTACAAGTACTAGATATCATGTTGTAACACTATCAAATGCTTTGTAATACCTCTTGATGATTGAAGATGTACAAGGTTGAGCTTAGGGGAGCATACCTACACAAATTGATGAGCCATAGTTGTAATACAAAATATTACAAATGTAATAAAAGAAGGATAAGAAAGAATATATATATATATATATATATATATATATGAGTGTAGAGTATACTCTTCATTTTCCTTCAAGTATTTTTTATAAATTTATTTTTTATCTTAGAATCCTCAAGCTTTTCATTCCATTGTTAATCAACTTAGAATAGTTTATTTGAGGCCATTTGATATGTTGACACAAAGACACATGATAGGATATCAAACCATGACTAGCATCATGGTTGGCACGCATCATTATTTTGCACATCCACAATTTCTTCAATCTAATATTCTTTTAATGTTTAGTTATTGGCCAAGAAAATGAGTCAACATTTGGTGGATCCAACTACATTCGAAGAGAAAATCATTGGAATTGACACATCTAAGAGTTACACCATCGATTGAGTGTCAACAAGATAGAATATGTGGGCCCCATTTTTTTATCAGAGTATAGTATGGTTAGAAACCATCGATTATAGTTAGATCATTTGATGATTCACACATAATATAATATTGTTAGATTTGATAGCTTTTAGTGTTCTACCACTGGTTGAAAGCTAATGAGTTATCTCGCTAGTGAGCCATATGGAAGAATTAGTGAAGAATTTTCAAAGGACACTTGGCAACATTGTACACTTCACCAAAATATTATTAGTTATGGCATAGTTTCTGTAGATAGGCAAATTCAATCAGATTTAGAGTTGAAAACAATAAACTAACTAAACCCTATCAAGCACAATAGAGTACGAAACAACATGAAAATCATAATAAGAAGCACAAATGCAAATCGATCTCTGCGCTAACTCGATTTATCTCCATTGCTCTTCTCCACCTGCATGAGAATGCAAGATTTTGAAGGGTTGACAATAGAGGAGTGTTGGGTGCTCATTCTTGCAGCATAATGACTTGATGATGAAAATGACCAATGAAGAGAATGATGGATAGAGATGGAAGACTGATTTTGACAGAGTCTGGATGCTAGATGATCTCCTCCTAAATGTATTGTGAGAGGCTATATTTATAGAGCTATGATGTTGACGAAGATAAGATTCGACAAGATTCAATAAGGATTTGATTTTTGACAAAAGAGGAAATACAATGAGATGAGATAAGATGTCAAAAAAGATAGAAAGATTTCATTTCTTGTTTTAAAGGAAATAAATCTTGAAAAAGACGAGAAGGATAATTGATGAATTATCTAATTAAATAAATTAATTAGATACACATGAGTTTCAATTTTGGAAAGAAAGCGAGAAGATCTTTTTAGGATTTTATTAATTAAATAAATTTTGGATTTATTTAGTTCGTTGAATTTATGATTTCATTAATTAAATAATATAAATTATTTAATTAACATTAAGAGGAATGGATAGATTATGAATTAATTAATTATATAATATAAATTATTTAATTAACATTAGAGAAATGGATGGATTATGAATATGAATTTAATTAAATAAATAAAATTTATTTAATTAAATAGATGATGACATGGGTACCTAGGGAAAAGCATGCTACAAGATGCCTAAATGATGTAATGTCGAGACAGGTGTTGTAAGAGGACAATTTTTTGATGTCTACATTTTGCCCCTCTTTGAGATGATGTTCGAGATGATGAGATTTGTGTCGAGTAACATCATTTCAAAGAAGTTAAGGTATGGATAGAGGAAAATGGATAATGATATAAAGATAGGATGATGATGGAATGATGATGCCCCCTCGAGAGGATAGGTGGGTTGAACAAACACGGGTAGGCTCTCGAAATGAAATGATAAGGATAGACAGGATGATGCAAGATAGAAAGTGGATGAAGGAGAGGAATGATACGTTATGCTGCAATGAAGGTGAGCAACCATGATGTTTGATATAGCACTAGACGTTATGCACCAAGATATAAGGACCAAGGTGACGATGTGTCTCGTGCCCCAGCGTAATATAACCTTGTCTAGACGTATGAGGAAGTAGAATTAAAGCATTAAAGTCCTAATGCACAAAAGGTATGATGTGACCTTAGATGCAAAGGATAGTGCAAAAAGTTACTCCAATATACACAAGATATGAATATTAGCTAGAATGATATGGATTTAATACAAATGCAAGATAAAAATGAAAACACACACAAGCAAGCAAGAAAGCATGCACAAATGATACAAAAACAAACTAGGAATTGCCCCTGTCAAGTTGTAAACCGTTGATTGATTGATTGATTGATGATGATCATAGTGTTGTCATTGTGGGGAGTGACATATCCCTAGAGCAACACAAGGATGATGATAATTGATTGATTGATTGGTTGATTTGGTTTACGACAAGATTAGGATCAAGACCAAAGGATGTGATTGGATAATTTGACAAGATTGATTGACTTGATTGGTATGGATTAAGGATTGAATTGCATTTGGATTATTGCTTGGATTGATTCGATTGATTTGATGTATGGATGAATGGATTTGATGAAGATTATTGATTTGGTTGACTGGTTGGATGATCGGATTGAGGTGATGGATTAAGTAGATGAAATTGATGGATTGATTTTATTGCTTGGATTTTTATTGGCTATTTGATTTTTTTGGTATTTTTGGGGATATTTTGATTTTTCTAGATTTTTTAGATGTTTTGATTTTTTTGGATTTTTTAGATGTTTTGTTTTTTTTGGATTTTTGAGATGTTTTGTTTTTTTTGTATTTTTGAGATGTTTTGTTTTTTTTGTATTTTTGAAATGATTTGATGTGTCAAAGGATGAAAATTTGAGTAGCCTTTGTGCTAGAGACCAATGACAAGGGGAAAACCAAGTCTAGGTGCAAGGAGATAAGTGAGATTGATGGATGAAGGGGTGGGTGATGGGAAAAAGGCTCATGATAAATGGATGGATGGTATGGATGTATGCATCATAAGAGAGCAAGGATGTGATCTCCAAAGACTATGTCGCATAGGAATAACATGCCCCATTCTAGGTACAATACTTAGGATTTTTCAGGACAAAGCTTATGGCAATAGGATAATGATAGGCTAATTTAGAAGGATGAGGTATGTCAAGAGATATCCAAAGCATGTTTCAACATTTTGCCCCTATGTCTTCATCCAGATCAAAGGGAGAATGGTGGATAAGTGGACTTTAATATGATAGGTATGTATGATGGCTAAAGATGGTAGGTAGGATGGAAATGATATGACATGAATGATAGGTTAGATAGATAAGACATTGTGCCCCCAAGTGTAAGTGGCATAGAAGATCAACCTACACATGACGCCTATTTGCTAGGTTTTCATCATGGTACTTATCCAGGGCGCCTGTTTACCAGATTTTCACCGTTGGATGAAGGGATTTCTCTTTACTTTTTTTCTCTTTTTTTCTCTTTTTTTTGTCTTTTTGGATAGGAGAAGGGGAATATGGATAGGAGGGACTCAAGTGTCTAGTTGCATGAAAGTTGGTAGTCCCACTAGATATGGATGTCATTGCATGGACCATGTCAAGTGCTCATTATGCTCATAGATGTTGGTAAGAGATGACATGAAAGGGATGGATTAGGTAGATGGCGGATTATGAAAGTCTTATGTAAGAATGGATGGGGAATAGTGGATGATGATGTGGATTGAAGAGGACTTGTGCAAAAGGATGGATGAAAGGTTTATGCAAAAGCATGGACCATAGGAAGATGGTGGGGGAGATATGTAGGATAATGCGTGAAGGATGGGGAGATGGAGGTATGTGGAATTATTATGAAATGGAAGGGAACCATGACCAATGGTTCCACACACTGTGATAAACGTTGAAGCTTTTGATGTGGATGCGGTGTAGGAAGCAATGGAGATGTTTGCTTAGGAGGTGGTGGATGAAGTGTTTTAGGTACGCACATAGATTTAGTATTTTTATGATTTTTGTTTGGCTTATGGGACTTAGGAATTTGAGACTTTTGAATAGAGTGGGAATGTGTGTTTTGGATGGAAGGGGATTTTTGGGATTTTTGTGATGTGGATGCCTCATTTGACTTTCTTTCTTTTTTCTTAGGTACCCAAACCAATTTAGTTTTGGCCTTTACTTTTGGAGGTATGGTCTTATATAACTTTTTAGATGTACTTGGCTTTGATATTTTGTATTGATGTCCTAAGGCACAAGAACCCTTAGGATTTTTTACTTTATAGGTAGAGGCATTGAAATTATTGCTTTTGAATCCCATGGGTATGGTGGAATGGGTGGAAGCTTCATGTTTACACAACATGTGCATTTTTTGGTCATGATTAGGAATGTTAGGGTATTTATGGATAAATGGATAAAAGGATTGGATGGTAGGGATATTAGGTGTTGGAAGCAATGGTGGTGAAGTGGATGGATGGATATTAGGAGTTGGAAGCAATGGTGGTAGAGTGGATCGAGGGATATTAGGAGTTGTAAGCAATGGTGGTAGAGTGGATGGTGGAAGGTGTATGGTCACATGCTTTTGACATTTGTAGGATGATGGAGGTGGAATGGCAACATATGTTTTAGGTGTATGATAGGCTTCATGATGGAAAGTGGATTTAGGAGGCATGGAGGAAATACCAACATATTTAGGTTGTTGTCCTTGGGGTGCAGGTCCAAGGCCATAAGAGCATGGAGGGACTTTGACATGGATGGGCTCCAAAATACCTTGTTCATGAAGGTCTAAACCTTTATCTTGGTGGTTCATGTTTTGGGGTGTGCAATGGAAAATGGAACTAGGTGTAAGTGAAACACTAGACACAAGTTCCTTATTGGATGGAGAAAATGAAGCAAGGGAAGATAATGGTTGTTGTTGTTCTAAGGAGGAACATTCGTGAATGAGGGTGGAAAGACCAATAGGATATGATGGAGGACTTGCAATGGGGTTGATAATGGGTGATGGGGGATCATTAGGATCTTGATTAACATTGTGTTCACTTAGATCCAAGGTATTTGTTTGATCTTCTATGTGTGCTTGGGAGGAAATTATCTCATCATGGGAAGTGGATGTTTGTGAATCATGGATGGGTGAGGTGGAAAGCTCTTGACCATGCAATGCATAAAGTTGGCTAAGAGGATCATCATGGTCTTCTTGATCATAAAAGGGGTCTTGATCAAACATCGAAGATTGATCATGAATAGTATTAGGTATGTTATGAATGGAATCATTGGGAGGGTGTTGATCTTTATGTGGATGAGGGGGTAATGTTTTCTCATGTTTAGGATTGTGCTCTTGACATACCTCATGACTTATTTGAATGGAGGTGGAAGGGGATTTCTCATGGAGAGACTTGTCATGTTCTTGATGGTCAACAACATAGGAGCATGATAGAGGGTGACTTGGACTTATGAAGGGAGACTCTTGAATTGGCTCAAGGGGTTGTGGATGACATGGTTGGCTTGAAGGACTTGGCATGATGTTTGAGGACTCTTTTGTATGTTCAAGTATATGTGTAGAATGACATGGCGACACTTGATTCCTTGCTTGTAGCCCTTGGGTTACATCCCTTGGAGGTGTAGGGGTGGAAGGTGTTGGCTTAGGGTTTTGATTTTGATTGGAGGATGGTATGATAAAGTTATAGGGTGCATGCGCTAGATTGGTATTCCCCTTGTCAATGGTTGCATTAGAACATGAAGAATTTTGACCTTGTTGCAAGGTAGAACTTAAATTCACACGTGTTTTTCATGATGTGGCTTGATAGGTTGATGTGGCATTGACATGCGAAGGAGTGGATGGATTAGATTGGTATGAGATAGAAGGGGATGAAACATAAGGTTGAGGTGGCATTGGTTGATAATGAATGGATAGGGGATGATGTTGTGGTTTTTGAATTTGAAAAGTGGTAATGAATTGATTGGCTTGAGCTAGGAGGTGTTGGATTTGAGGTGATTTAATTTGTTGAAAGTTTTGGAAGAGGGTTTAAAGACTTTGTATGGTTTGGTGGTCTAGGGGTTGGGGTATTTGGTGAAGTGTTTGAAGGAGGTTTTGAAGTTGGGATGCTAGGACTTTGTTTTCGAATGTGGGTATGGTGTCACACATGTGTGTAAGCTCTTGCACATCAATTTGTTCCTCAAAGTATGTAACATCATTCATGTAATTATTAGCGGTGGTAGGAGAAGCCCCTTGAAGTCTGATTTTATGTTTTGGTTTTGTTTCATGATTTGAATTAGAGAAAGAGACTCCTTGAATTATGACTTCAGGCTTAGGTTTTGTCTCATGATTTGGCCTAGAGGGATAGCCCCCTTGGATTATGATTTTGGGCTTATGATTAGGATTGGGCTTGTTTATGATTATGACCATTTTGACAAGTGGTGACTAGGACTAGGTTGGTGATGGTGATGATGTGGAATGATTAGCTTGGATGAATTGGATTGATTAAGATGAAATGAATAGGATGTGAATGTGTTGGAAGAACGTGTAGAGTTACTTGTCTTTATGTGTTTGGTGTTTATCTTGATTTGGAAATGTTTAAATGAATGATCACACATGTACACACATAAATCACTCACGCAAGACACATAAGCAAGTTTGAATTTTGAGATCTGAAGAATGTAATGATGATTATTAAACAAGCATACATGGAAGACACATCAACAAGCCCTATGACTTGTCAAGTGGGGTATGGCCAATTAGGTCTCAAGCTAGGCTACACAAGGCTGACTAAGGATAAATTTGAAAGTAAAATCCTGCCAATAAGCTGGGAGAAAGGGGTAACCCACCCTTCACCTTCACTTCCCAAAGGTATAAATTTCTTTGGGGCTTAGCTCAGAGTGACAAGATTTCAACTCCCAAAGGAGCATGTCTTTGGATTCACACTCGATTGAGGTTGTCCCTTGGAGGGGTGTGTGCTCCAAGCAGGCCTCCTAGGAAGGGTATGACAAAAGCAAACCAAGTGCAGTGTTTTGGAGGACACACACACATTATTCACACTCGCAAAGATTAATTTCCCTTAGATTAGAAATGAAATGTGTGTAAAACAGTTTAAGCACTTGTTCTTTTTAACCCCAAATCAAGATGTGTGATTGAAGACAAAATTCATTTTAAGCCCAATTTCAAATATGTGATCAAACAGGATTGATTTTATGCCCCAAATTGAAATGTGTGACAAACAAGATTAAGATATTAAAAAAATGGAATGTGTGCACCTGATTATTTTTGGTTTTCAATTTGATGTGTGTGACTGATGCCAACGCTGTTCCTGCTCCTAGATACCCTGAAAGTCACCAAGACAAGAAAAAAAAACACAAACTTGCAAGCCAATGTGAGGTTAGGTCAAAGCATACAATCTATTAAAAATCTAAATGAAATTAAAAATTAGAAATCTACACTAAATTAAAAAGTAAAAAAAAGTAAAAATCTAAATTACATTAGAAATTAGAAACTGAACTAAATTAAAAAGTTAAAAAAAAATCTAATTTAAAATAGAAATTTTGTTAAATCTAAATCTAAATTAGGAAACTTAAAATGTAAACTAAATTATTAAATTTAAATATAAATTAAATCAAAAATCTATAATCTAGAATATAAATCTAACTATACTAAATCTAAATTAAAAGATTTGAATCTAAACTATCTTATCTAGATTAGAAAAATCTACTCCAAAATCTAAATTTAAATCTAAATCTAACTCTTCCCCAATCAAACAAACAATCAACCTAAATGCATAAATGCTTGAGTTGACGGACAAAAGCATGCGAGAGCAGCGGAGGGGTTTCCTCTTCGACTATTTATGAATGCACATTCTGAGACAAGTTTGAAAAAAAGAAAAGAAAAAAAAGGCATTAGCCATTTTGGAGCAAGGGCATGGGCATATGTCAAGGTATTGCTCTCATATATGTAGATTGGTTTGTGCTAAGGTGACCAGATGAGGCTTTGTTGTCAATCCACAGTTTTCATAAAAAGATATGTCAAATCTGAAACCTTTGGTGCGTGTATGGGATCTGCGTGCAATTTCAGGGTCAATGTTCATGTCATGGCACCCTTGATTTAGTGGTTGTTACCAAATGTGCTAAAGATCCTTCTCCTTATGGTAGAAGGTGCGCTGCAAATTCTATTCCAAAGCTTTATGACTTGGTTCAAGAGAAAAATAATAATATATATCACCGTGTTGGTTCCTTTGAACATAAAGCATCTTTCAGAACTCAGTCGTCCTTTCCACAATCAACAAAATGATCATATAAAGAAGGGATACAAGACTTGCCCATTTTATGAATTTAGTGCCTAAATCACCGGTGGTGGTTGGTAAGAACAGAGGAGAGATTTGACAGAGGTGGAACTTAGGGCCGTTTAAAGATGGCAGAGTGGGGTCACGATGGTGGCGATCAAGTCTTGGATAGATGGTAGGTGACTAAACCAAGTGAAGGCAATGAATTGGATCTTGACTGTGATGAGAAGATAATGCATTGATGGGAGCTATATAGTGGCAATTGGGAATGGTGGTCGATGGAATAGTGGAGGCTATGGCCCAGCTGGTAATATCATCAACCCTGTGGTAAGAAAAGTATGCAAAAGGAATCAGTCGATAATACTGAGGTTTGGGATAGACATGCAAAACTTGATCACCCAAAACTTGACAAAATAATGCTTAGAACAGACATGCAAGCTGTGAGACATTTACGATTTCAAATCCATATTGAAAACCAAAAGGTGCACATAGTTCCATCTGCCAAAATTACTTCAAATCTTGCAACAATGCACTTCCAAAACTCGACAAAACGAGGGTTAAAACATGCAAATTTTTGTAACAAACAAAACCTGCATTAAAAATAATGATTAGATCCTTGGAGCATGATTCACGTCGGGTTCACCAATGTATCTAAGGGTTATTTTTAAGGTTAGTTTATCAAATGAATTGAAAGCATAAACCCAAAGAAATAATGAAGTGCAAAGGATATGTAAACGAAAACACATAAAATAGAACAATCTCGCCCAATGTTTTCATTCTACATGGCTGATCTCCATTACACCTTCTAACTTGTTGATTTGTGTTGCCCTCAAATTGAACGTGCGAGCAATCCTTGACGAAGTCCTACACAAGCTTTGAAGGATTTTCTTCTAAAATGCCTATGCCTATGACAATATTATTGAAATGCCTAATAAATGCTACGATGCCTACAAAATGCCTAAGTATGTCAGTGCGTAAGTGTGTAATCTAAAAATAAGAGGAAAATAACATTGTATAGAAAATGCCATTTTGAATGGACGAATGAAATTGACTTTTGACAGAGACCTAAAATCAGAGGCCCAGATTAAATTTGACAATCCCTAATCAGGGTTAGGGAAAAATCCTTAAGCGAGTGGTCGAGATTTCATCCAAGAAGATCAAATTGGCGGTGGAGAATAAATGAGATAATTAATTCAAAAATAAAGTTTTTCAAAAATCAGGAAGATAAGAGTTGAACTGAAGATCAGATTTGGAAAATCAATAATTTGCCCGATTACTCGATTTTTGGAGGAAAGTTACCAATTTGAATTAAATTAATTCAAAATATGGATTTTGTGAAATAATAAATAATCGATTTTAAGATTATTTACCAAAATGAACTGTCAGTTAAGAATGTGATGACATTTTAAATAATTTCATTTATTTAAAATGAGAGGAATATTAATTTTGACAATTAAATAATTAAAGATAATTATTTAATTTAGCAGATAAGATTAATTAATTAAATAAATTAATAAATTCATTTAATTATGAGTATTAGTGACATATTAAATAAATAAATAAAACTTATTTATTTAATAATCAGGAGGAAATGACTGAAAAAGGGTAATTAAATAAATTAAGAAATTTATTTAATTAGGGGAAGACTTAGATAATTAATGATGTATTTAATAAATAAATAAGATTTATTTATTTAATAATCATGAAGAATAAAAGGACATGAATTAATTAAATAATTATGAATTATTTAATCAATAGTCGAAAAGTATATCAATCCAATCCTAATTATGTCTAAGGCATCGTAGCATTTATTGGCATTTTCATTAATACGTCAACCAACAATACGAATTTATGATGGATTATGAATATGAATTTAATTAAATAGATGATGACATGGGTACCTAGGGAAAAACATGCTACAAGATGCCTAAATGATGTAATGTCGAGGCAGGTGTTGTAAGAGGACAATTTTTTGATGTCTACATTTTGCCCCTCTTTGAGATGATGTTCGAGATGATGAGATTTGTGTCGAATAACATCATTTCAAAGAAGTTAAGGTATGGATAGAGGAAAATGGATAATGATATAAAGATAGGATGATGATGGAATGATAATATATGTCAACCAGCCAAGAATTCATACGAAATCTCCTCACCTTTTTCTTGAGCACAAAAAAATGGGTGCATGGAATCTTTAAAAAATATTATCTAGGTTCTGTAGGTCTTTTTCTTAGCTTTCTGAAACTTCAAACGATTTAAAATTTTGTTAAGATTTGAGAAAGTTATGGCTGTTTTAGTATTTGTTATTTTTTAAAATCTAGCTTTTAAAACCCGCGTTTCCTTTTGCCTATAACGCTTATTTTGTGCAGAATCTTGGAAAATACTTTCTGGGTTTTGAAGGTTTTGATTTTCAGCTTTCCATGGATTCAAACGATTTAAAATTTTGTTAAGTTTTGAGAAAGTTATCGCTATTTTAATTTTCCTGTTGTATTTAATTTTTTTTTTTTGGTTACTAATCTTTGTTGGCAGCATGTGGCGTTGGAGTTTTTCATGGGTCAAAGGCATATATTCAAACTACTGACATGTGGTTTTGCAGTTACGTTTTTCAAAGATTTATCTCTCAAACCACTTGTTTGCATTTTTTAATTTAGGAATATTTCCTTTGGTGCTCTAAAATGAATTTTGTTTGCAAGTGTTTGATTGTGTTTGCAAAATGGTATGCGAGTATGCTCTCACTTTGTGAAAACTCGGTGATAAAAAAATTAGACCCATTCTTTCTTTCTTTTATTACCCTCACGACTTAGTAATCGAAGTATCCTCTCCCCTTGCACTTTCAAGCGATCTTGGGTGTAAGAGAAACGGTTACTAACTCTAGAACTTGGGTCTGTTTTGGTGGAAAAAGGTACTCACCCCAGGATGACTCAGACTGATAGCACCCTGACACCGAGGGACTTCTAGCTGGTATATAAAAGTGGATTCTTGGGGAAAACCCAAGAATCACGCGTGTGGTTCCGATGAGATGGATCCAAAAGGGGACTCTCGCCGCATGGATCATGCCCTACGAACGAAATGCCTGTATTAAAAACTTTTTGTCTTAGTGTCCAACCGTTCTTTGGTCATTGTTTGATATAGTGCAGGGTACAGTATCATGCCCAAAGACACTCACTCCTAATCCCCTTGAGTAGAGATAGCAGTTCTTGGGAAGTCACTACCCAAGAATTCGAATTTGGTGTGCTCGAATGATGTTAATGAGCCATGGAGGGGAGCGAATGCCACCAAAATTCTAAGCTATCTGCTCTCGAGAAGGAAAGGTGTTTATCACCAATCTGGGGTATAAAGATGGGTTGTATCAAGTATACAAACCCTTGGCCTATTGGCCTTTTAGGATTGTACTTGTCTCATGTGTGCTTGCTTACAGTCAAAATATTATGTTTGCAAGTGTTTTCTGGATACTAAAACAAACCAAACAACGTTCAAACATCTGGAAACAACCAAGTCAAACCTCAAGAATTCAGTCAAAACTGGTCTATACATTCTATCTGCAACGCATCTGCTATCCTATGCAACACATCTGTCCTATCGTGCTGCATTTGCTATTTCAAAGGCCACATCTGACCTATCACGCCGCATTTGTTATCTAAACACCGCATTTGCCTATATTGAGTCACATTTGCTTGATTAAAAGTCACATTTGACTTGTTGCGCCACATTTGAATAGTCAACAACGCATCCGCTGTATCTTGTAATGCAAAAAAAATACTGAGTCGCATTCGCTGCCTGAAATGACACATATGCTATCCTATGACGCAATCAACATTTTGAAATGCATTTTCCACATCTTGCGATGCATCTGTCTGTCAATAAAATTTGTCAAAACTAGTGCCCAAACATTGTCTGCTTTTGCAACACATGTGCATTATCAACACACAATTGGTCCTTGAAACGATGCATCTACACATTGCAACGCATTTTCCACTTGAAACGACGCATTTGCTTAACTGAAATTTAAACTCTGTCAGACAAGAATCTGAATCCAAACATTTTTGTCAAATATCTTTTTCAAACATCTCTGTTAGAAACCATAACTTTAATATTGTCCATCATAGTCCTCATTTGGCATCTAGACTTGTCATTGGTCATTTCCCTTGGTCAACAATCACTTTTGCATTTAGACAACATCATGACATCCACCACTTTGTCTTCCCTTCAACAAAATGTTGATAGGCTTGGTAGTAAAGTTGAATACGAATTGCTTTGTAGAGGTCAATACCAAGAAGTCTTAGACTTTAGAAGACAAATTATTGAAACCAAAAATCAATACCTTTCGTACCAACAATCCATCAGTCCAAGTCCTCCGTCCATCTACCCCCACTATCCACAGTCACTTAACACAAATCCTACCATTAATTCACAACACATGTCCAGTTATCACCCTTATCCTAACTTTGACAAGGGAAACCAACTATCCACTAGTCCATACCAAGTCTCCACGTCATATGCTAGTCCTTCACCTATCAATCTCGGCCAAGTCTACATGCCTTATCAACTATCTACCAACTCATGTCACGTCCCCACATCATACCATATTGATTCGGACCAAGTCTCCACGTCCCATTTTAGTCAACCTTACTCCAATCCAGTCTAGGTCCCTATGTCATATCCTATGTCATTACCAACTAATACAGTCAAAGTCTCCATGTCATATCCTATGTCATCACCAACTAGTGTAGTCCAAGTCTCCAGTCCTTCCCATACCAATCCAGTCCAAGTACCCATGTCCTATCCTATCCCTTCACATACTAGTCCCATCCAAGTCCCCACGTCTTCTCCTAATCCTTTTCAAATCACCCCCTCACAAGCCACATCTAGTCATGAAAATTCTTTCATTACTCAAAGTTAAATCTCATTTAATAAACTTGAGGATACATGTCAAAATGAAAGCCCAAAGCATGACCTTATAATGTCACCCTCATGTCAAAAACAAGGTAGTCCATCCCATGACCCCATCTTTCAGTCCATCCATGAAGTACTTCAAGACAATCATGACATCCAAAACACACCTCTCCTTGACAACGACTCTATTTCCAATTGTATCATCCACAACAAACCCATCTTTGACCAAGACCCCATCATTGACCAAGAAGTCCAAATCCATGACAACCCCATCTTCGACCAAGACCCTACCATTGACCAAGAAATCCAAAACGATCCACTCCTTGACCTTTACGCCATTCATGATCAAACACTTGCCGAACTTATAAAGGCCTCGACTATTGACACTTCCCATGATGAGACACTTGCCTCCATGGGACACATAGACAATATTCCTCTAGAACAAGAATCTTCCACTAGGGACATGCTTGCATATGATCAAGTTATAGCTAAAATCATTAGACTCTATGACACTAAACATAATGATGGCTTCGACATTTCCTTGGAAGCACCAACAGAATCATCTAAACCTCACATGTCACATGATCAGACCAAAGATATCAGTCAAGAATATGTCCAACATGACAATTAAGCTAAGACACTTTATCAATTAGGGTCATCTATCTTTGTCAGAGCAGGCTTTCTTGTAGACGAAAATATTACAAGTGACAGTATCCACATACCTAATGATGGGTTAGCATCTTTCTTTCAAAACAACAAATACCCCATCACAAATAGAATCTGTCAAAGCATGTAATATCAAGGCAAAGGACTAGGCATACATGACCGAGGCATTCTAGAACCAATACAACTTTAGGCAAATTACAGACATCAAGGTCTTGCCTATTCCTCAGTTAGTAAATCAAACGTTGTTAGTGGTACCTCCTCGAAACTGGTGGCAACTTTGTGAGATACAAACGTCAAAATGGAGTCCATGAGAAATCCTTGTCATAAGATTCCTGCCAACACCCCCTCCACCCACACCATGAACCGTCATTCCATCATAAATAAACCTTCCCTTTGGAATCAACAAAAACAAAAGTCTTACAAGTCAAAAGATCAAAATCAAATGTCAAAGACCATTGAATCAAACAAAAGGACAAGTGGACAAATGAAATTAAAATGGATCCCAAAGAAAAGTGGATCAAGCAAAGAAAATATGTCAAAAGGAAAAGTTAATTACAATGTGGAGCCACAAGCAAAGAGGACTCCCACATATAATAGATGTCCACCTCCTTCAAAATGGTCATCAATCAAGGCATATAAAAGTGTTGGTTCCAAACACCATCCCTCCAAAATCTGTCATCCACCATCCCAAGTTTGGAAAATAAAAAGTCATTCATCCAAACGTCCAAACAATCTTTCCACGTCTACCATCATTTGTCATAACCCTACATCTCGTCTAAACTCCAATGATCCCACATCAGAAATCCATCACATCTTGGCAACAACTCTTTACTGCAAGGACTCTCATGGCACTCTATCGCGATGTGCGTATTTTGATAAGGCAAACTCTAGTATCAGAAAGGACCACAATGACACCAATCAGTTGTATACAAGTGCTACGACCATGACAAGACAACTACTTCAGACATGACATTATTGGCATATCATGGCACCAGTCTCTACATCGGCACTGTCAATGGATTCAGAACAGTCAGTGGTCATCTAAAGCATCCAGGCTATCCACAAAATCAAAAATACAAAAAAAATGAAAAATGTAAAACATCGTCACCCTGATGAAAACCTGGAAAACAGGCGTCATGGTAACATGAAAAAAAAATTAAAAATTAAAAAGTCAAGAAAAATAGTAAAGAGAAAAATTTCATCCAATGGTGAAAACCGACAAACAGGCGCCCTGGATAAGTACCATGATGAAAACCTGGCAAACAGTCATGTGTAAAATAAATCGTCTATGTGGAATTTTATATTTGGGGGCAAGTCATCTCATTTTCCCATGCCTTCCTCATGACATTGACGTCCATCTAAGCCCTATCATTTCCACGCATTTTTCCCACTTACCTCGGTCTTGACATAAAACTAGCACACATAAATCATGCTTTGGGAAAACTCTTGACATGTCTATCCTTCGGTCATACACGATTCACGAAACATCATGTCATTGACTGTCATAGTCTTATTGTCCTTATACGACATAGTCCTTGAAAATCATATGACAATTCCATTAGTCTCATGTCTCTTGTCTTTTACCAAGGCCACCCCCTATCCTTTCATGCTTGTCACCTATCTTGGCTTTCCCTTGTCAAACGGTCTAAGGATAATCATCATCCCATCTAGTCCTAACCAAGTCATTCAAAATGCAACGAGTCTAATCCATACAAGCACATTATTCAAAATTTTACTTGACTGCATTCCTGGCCCAGCTGTAGACTGCCATACTTTCATCACATTATCGTCATCGTCCTCACGTTGTTTCGGGATGCATCCTTCCCACGCCAAACAACGTTGTCATCATCTGTCAATTGGTATTCAACTTGACTAGGGGAACAATCATGTTTGTCCTTGGATTCTCATGTGTAGGCATCAGTCATATGCATTTGTCACGATCCTCTTAAACGTCAAAATCCAAAAAAATCATAAAACGACAAAAAGAAAAAAACATCATAAAATGTCCTGAAGAAAGACCTAAAAATCATAAAATGTCCTGAAGAAAAACACAAAACATCCAAATCAATGTCAAAATCCTAAAAATGGAGTCAAAGTCAGTCATGTCAATTAGTCCATGTCATTGTCGAACTACGTTGTCTTTGCGCATTTGCTACGTAGGCAAGGCCATCAGTCAATGAGTCCCCGAGACATTAGGTCAGTCCTTTTAGGTTGGTCCAAATAAAATCATGGCATTTGTCACAATCATCACATCGGTCAAATAAGTCAGACGTAGTCAAACTTAGACACAAGACAATCATTCGAAATGTCAATGTCAAAATTGGTCAAAATCAGACAACACAATCCAATCAATCATACAGTCAACATCAGTCAACTTGCCAAAACATATTAGTCAAAACAATGTCAATCTCGTCACTCTTTGGTCCTCTTCAAGATGTGTCCTTGAATTTGGACCTTATCAAAATGTCCTTTTCCTTTTTCAAGATGTGTCCTTCCTGACAATAGGCTCCGTCAAATTGTCAACACCATCAAATTGGAAAAACTTTTAAATTGTCAAAACTGTCAAACCGACAAAAAATCAATCTTTGGCAAACAAACATTGGCTAACAAAATAAAATGGTTGTTAATCTTTTTGGTCTATCTTGTCTTATCTTTTGACTATCTTGGATATTTTGTCTTATATTTTTACTGTCTTGTCTTTTTGGTCATGTTACTAGCTACCTCGAGGATGTCCCATGAAGGATTTAGAGGTGCGATGATGTCTCCTGGCCTATTTTATTTTCTTTGACTACTGTCTGTGGATTGTCTTGACAAAAAGACTAGGGAAACTTTGCCCTTAGTATGAGTCAGGACATTCCTTGTCTGTGACTGTCTGTTTTTCGAGTGTATGACCTTGCACACCTTGGTCTACGTCATATCATGGTGTTTGTTGTCCACTTGTGTCATTTTTACCACCCAATGATGATTCGAGCAATGTCTATTAGTTCTTTGGCAAGTTTTGAAGGATTCTTTCATCTAGTCTGCATCTTCATCATCCATATCTTTTGCACTAACATTTTTTTTTTGTCTCTTCATATTTTAGTCTTCTCGTCCATTTCGAGAGCACACCCATGCTCTTGGAACCTGTCTTTCCTCTCGAGGGGGCATACCACTACCCTCCTCGTCATTCTTCTCATCTTATTTTGCACTGGGGCATATTTTTGACTTATTTTCTTTGTCACAATGCGACATGCTACATTATGACAAAGAGGGGCAAAATGTAGACACTTAAAAATGACCTAGGCCTGCAAGCTCTATTTTTTTACCACTTTCGTCCTAGCATAATTATGACATTTAATTATGTCCTTGGTCCACATTCAACTATTGATTAAATAATTCATAATTATTTAATTAATTCATGTCATTTTATTCTCCATGATTATTAAATAAATAAATCTTATTTATTTAATAAATATGTCATTAATTATCTAAGTCTTCCCAAGAAATTTATTTAATTACCCTTCTTGATCATTTCCCTCGATTATTAAATAAATAAGTTTTATTTATTTATTTAATATGTCACTAATACTCATAATTAAATGAATTTATTAATTTATTTAATTAATTAATCTTATCTGCTAAATTAAATAATTATCTTTAATTATTTAATTGTCAAAATTAATATTCCTCTCATTTTAAATAAATGAAATTATTTAAAATGTCATCACATTCTTAACTGACAGTTCATTTTGGTAAATAATCTTAAAATCGATTATTTATTATTTCACAAAATCCATATTTTGAATTAATTTAATTCAAATTGGTAACTTTCCTCCAAAAATCAAGTAATCGCGCAGATTATTGATTTTCCAAATCTGATCTTTAGTTCAACTCTTATCGTCCTGATTTTCAAAAATCTTTATTTTCGAATTAATTATCTCATTTATTCTCCACCTCTGATTCGATCTTCTTGGATGAAATCTCGACCACTCGCTTAAGGATTTTTCCCTAACCCTAATTAGGGATTGTCAAATTTAATCTGGGCCTCTGATTTTAGGTCTCTATCAAAAGTCAATCTCGTCTGTCCATTCAAAATGGATTTTTCTATAAAATGTTATTTTCCTCTTATTTTTTAGATTACACACTTACGCATTGACATACTTAGGCATTTTACAGGCATCGTAGCATTTATTAGGCATTTCAATAATATTGTCATAGGCATAGGCATTTTAGAAGAAAATCCTTCAAAGCTTGTGTAGGACTTCGTCAAGGATTGTTTGCACGTTCGATCTGAGGGCAACACAAATCAGCAAGTTAGAAGGTGTAATGGAGATCAGCCATGGAGAATGAAAACATTGGGTGAGATTGTTCTATTTTATGTGTTTTCATTTACATATCCTTTGCACTTCATTATTTCTTTGGGTTTATGCTTTCAATTCATTTGATAAACTAACCTTAAAAATAACCCTTAGATACAGTTTCTATAGGATTTTATAGTGAACTCCTCAACACTCCAAGATCACCTACGACGCACTTTAGCCCTCAGCGTCGCAGTTTTCATGAAAAGGGTGCCATTGCGGTGCACTTTTCCAAACTGGACCGCCAAGTCCAAGCCGGGCCCGAGCCCAGCGGTGGAGTTTTTAAACTCCAAACTGCACCGCTGTGGCGCTAAACATCGCCGCTGCGGCGCAAAAAGGCTAAAAGTGGTGCACTTTAAACATTGAGCGGTGCTATAATAGTGGCGCTGGAGGTGAGCTCTCCTTAAAAGCAGTAATAAATGCCATAAACTGAAAAAATGAAGCTTCAGTTAGGATCACATACCGAGGCACCGATGCCAGGTGGCTGCTGGTAGGTCCGAACTCGATCGAAAATATGCAGAGGAAGTTGTCATTGCGCCATATCATCAAGAGGTCAGAGCTCAAATCTCGAGGTTTGCTAGTGGAAGTGTGAAAATGACTCGAAAGTGACCCCTCAGGCCCCTTTTAAGCCTAAAAATTAGGGTTTTTTGACCCTCTAGGGCTGCCCTGCAGGGGTTTTGGACCCCCGAACCTGTTTTCGTCCGTTTGAGGCTTGTTTTTCATCATTTTATTGTGTTTAGACACGTTTTTAGCCTCTCGGACCCCTTCCAGACCTGTCGGGCACTTGGTTACTATTTTCACGAGATCACCCAAAAAATTAAAGTTTTCGTCTGATCTCTCGAGGGGCATTATAATGGCATGTTTTCTCTCGCCATCCAGCAATGGGGAAAATTTTTAAATATCGAAAATTTTGGATTTTGATCGAGATCGTGCATTCTTTGAACCAACGTAACGAGTGCATTGCTTCAAAGAGGGGAAAAATGTAGACATCGAAAATATACTAATTGACATCGTGCACCTAATCTCGACTTACTAACATCGTTTCTTCCTAAATCATTCTTCGGTCTAACCGTTTAATCAAATTCCCCTATCTGATTAAATTCATCAGTATCCTCTCTTGGTTAAATAAATCACTTTATCTAAATCAAGTCACTTTCTCTTGTTAATTAAATCAATCCACCTGATCTAATTATCCCTATTTAATTAAATAATCAATTTATTTGATTAAATCTCTAAAGTCTATCCATTAAATTAAATAAATTAAAACCTTATTTTGATTTAATCTAACACCATCCCTTTTAATTAAATAAATCAAAATCTTTATTTAATTAGCCTCTTATCATATTCCTCTCTTATCTGATTTAAATAAATCGATAAATCTAAGTCAAATAAGTCACATCATCCAATCTCCTATTAAATTAATTAACCTTTGATTAATTTAATCTAATCTCATATCACATCCTCTAGATAATGCAAGTTGCACATGAAAATAGATTTAATTCATTTATTAAATCTCTATTTTCCTCACAAGGCATCTTTTAGAATATTCTCTCAATTTGAATTCAAAAATTCCAAGTCAATGTGTACATCCAACAAGGCATTTAAAACCTCTTACATGTCCTTTGCCTTGAGCCAAGTGGCATTTATTGCATTTTTCCTTCCCTCTTACATGTCATTTCAACAAATTTGAATTTCAAATCTTGGCATTTATTGGCACAAACCCCAAAAATCTTGCACAACCATCATCCATTCATAGCTTGACAAGTGGCACCATATCATTGGATGAATGTTAGTCCCACATTGCTCAAATTTGGGCATTCATGCATCTTGAAATCATATAAATGAAGGGCTCCTCTCCTCATTTTATCATCCACAATTTGAGTAAACTTACTATGCTCAAATATTTAGCCATTCCCATCCATCATTCGAATTCTTAGCTAGGATTTTTTTGCAGCTTTGGCTTGGAGTTCTCATCTTCTCATCAAAGTGGATCAACATCATCTTCAACACATCAAGATTTCATCATAGGGATTGGGAAAGGGCCAATTTTCACATCAAATTGGCACCAATTCCCCCATGGGATCAAGTGTTTGCTATTTAAATTAGGATTAAATCTTTGGTTTATCTATTTCATTGTGTTCTTGCTTATTTTCTTTCCTATTTTGAGTTTTTGCAAATGGATTTCATGGGGAATCCTTGTTTTAGCTTGCAAATCCTTGTCTAACTCGTTTATTCATGTTGTTTTGTAGGTACTAGGAAAAGGGTTCGCACATTTGGTGCTAGAAGGAGGGCTTGACATCATCATTTCTAACATTTCCTCAAAATTTCTGCATTTTCTTGACACACATGAAATTCCAATGCAGGCTTGTCAGCGTTGTTGTTTTAGCAACGCAGGCTCGTCAGCGTCGCAGTTTCAGCACCATGGGCTCGTTAGCGTCACTGTTTTAGCGCCGCTGGACTGATCTCGCCAAAAAAATTCAAATCCTAAACCCCGCCGCTCGACTCGCTGATCTGCATCAGTTTAAAAAAATTCTAAACTCTGACGCTTTCAGAAACTGCGATGCTGAGCGAAAAGAGCGACACAATCAGGCTCTTTGTCCCGACACAGAGCACCGCTGACTGGTAAGCGGCGCTGGGAGGAAAAAATAGCGATGCCTTCACGAGTTGCGATGCTGGAAGACAGTAAAAGGGAGAAATTTAATTTTTAGCACGTGCTTTAATTTATGATTGCTTCTTCCTCTATTTTCTGCTTTTTAATTTTTGTGTCTTTCCAGAAACTGACTGTTTTTCTCCTTTATAGGTTGGAAATCGAAAACTAAGGGAAGAGGAGCATGGTGATGATATTTTGTCCAATTAAAGTGTTTTTAAACACTTAAGTGTTTGTTTAACACTTCCTTAGGAATTTTTCCATCTTTTCATTTTTAGAACACTACTTTTCATTTGGGCTTAAAAAGAACATTTCAATTTCATTTTCTTGCAAAGGTTAAAAAGAACAATAGGACCAACAACTTACTGGATTTCGTTTATGGGATTAACAAATTGAACAAATTTCTTTCACTTGTGATTTGGTGCTCTAAAATGAACTCACATATTACTTTGAGGATCTAAAAAGAACTAGTGTAGTTGTATTTTTTGTGAGGGATTACTTAGACTAAAGGCATTGGAAAAGGACGTATGTGCTTCTCTCGTGCTTTATAGTGATCTTGAGAATCAAAAGGTCTTTTCCATGACATTGGCTTAAGACAAAGCAATCACCTCCACACTTTGATTTGGGCTTAAAATTGAACAAACTATTGTGCGAGTGTGAGTGGGGACTTTGTTGCGTACATTCTCTTTCCTTGTTGCCAACAAGGATTGATCGAGTTACAAATATTGTTCTTCATTCACTTTTGTTTATCCTAGAGGGCCTACCTTGGGGAAAAAGTAATCACCCAAGGGAATGACTCAACCAGTAACACTCTAAAGCCAAGAGTATTTCCAGCCGGGATATAAATGTGCATATTGGAAGAAACGCCAATATCACGCGGTTGACTCCGACAAGATGGATCTGAAAGGGGACTCTTGCCATGTTGGGTCAACTCCTATGAATGGAAAATCCTTACTAAAACCCATGTGCTAGAATTTTCCAAAATCCTTTATCTATTTGTTGGTGCAAGAACGGTCGTTCTGAAGCCACCCCACACTTTTACGGTCTTCTAGTAGAGATGGAAAGCATGCCATGGGAGTTTCATGGGTGTTGATGCTTGGCTGTCCCATATAAGTGAGTGTCATGGAGGGGAGCCAAGGGTCAAGCATCTAACCATTCGCTAGAGATAGGCATAGCTAGACTTGTCCAAGTGGGAATCCAACAAATATCGTCTTACACATCCATAGGATTGTACTTATTCTTGGGTTACAAAATGCATTGTTTGATCAAAAACATTATGAAAGAAAACACTTAACATCATCCAAATTTCAAACCCTCTTGAGGACAAATACAATTGACTCAATCCATATGTTATTGCTTTCCCTTGGGATTCACATCCTTAGAGGTTTCTAAGCATTGGATTAGATCTTAATTTGTCTCCTTAAGTAAACAATAGGGAAACCCTTTGCCTTAAATTCATTAAATTTCCACATAACATATCCTATGGGGTTTAGAGAAATTAAGACATAGGACATCTTAGTTTGAAAACCTAATTGAAGAAAGTGTGTTTTGGTAAAATAAAGACATTAAGCAAAGCTAAGCAAAATGAACTTTCATATGTGTTGAAGACTTCAAATCCCGAAGAACAAATCATTGATTGAAAATCCGAAAATGAATGTTCAAATGAAATCATTTCTTGGTTACAAAGGTCATTAGGAAGCATTTGCATGCTCTTCAATACCTAGATCTAGGAAAACAAAGTTTCCTTTTTAGGTTCATCTTAGGATCAAAATATTATCAAAACCTTTTTCATCCATCCATCCAAAAACATCAAAACAAAATCCATCTCATCATCACTTTTTTTCAGAAAATCTTGAAATCATCCTTGATACTAGGCTTTATGGAAAAATAAAAATCATCCAAATCATTGAGACAAAATCCTTAATAACATTTATCAAAACACCTTTGGCTAGGCATGTGTAGATGCATCCTTTTGCTTATACTTAGTCAAAGTTATCAAAATCATCTTGTCTAGCTTAGTATATGTAGATGAATCCTTCTCCATATGCTTAGTGAAACAATCATCTTGTTTGAATAGGTGTGGGTAGATGCATCCTTCTCCTCACACATAATCAAATTATCATCCTTTGGACAAAGCTATCCCTTAGATCATCATCCAACATCTTAGGGTCTTTTTGTTCAAAATCCAAATCCAAAGCAAAATCAAAATCAAAGACAAAATCTCAAATCTCGAAATCCAAAATCCAAAATCAAAATCCATAAGTCCTAAAAGCCTAGTGTCTCATTCAAGATTGATCAAAAGTCAAAAGCATCCATATCATCCATCCTTAAACATCATCATCATATCATCACATTTTATCCTCAAGGCATCCTAAAAACTTTATACTTTGGGACATAAAATAACGATTGATCCAAAGAATCAAGAGATTCACCTCTCATATTCTCAAAGATTGATCTTTGTTTTATGGTTCAAACGAGATCTCAATACAAGAAGAGTATGGAAGCCAACAAAGAAACACCCGCTTCAAGCGATCTTATCCAAACCAACGCAGAAATGAATCCAACAAAATCAAGTAACCCATTGACCCTCCCATCATCACAAAATCCCCAAGAAGAAAATCAAGGAGAGGACCTCACTTTCGGAATGTATCGCGAGGAAATGACAGAAATGCTCCAAAATTCAGAGAATCATAAAATCATCAACATCATGATGAGACTCAACCCTTCATTGTACATGCTTGAAGTAGCAAAACAAGGGGCCAAGTTGCCTTTAGATTTTGATGTAAGTACTATTGTGGACACATCATTTCCCCCAATCTCATCCACCATACCCATTTCATCTACACCACCATCTTTAAACGTCACACAAAACATTCTGCAAATCACGACATCGTTTGCTCCAACTCAACCAAATGTCAACAAGGGAAACACATTCCTCAATTCTCTTCAATCACATCCCCTTGTTAATAATCAAAGTTCAGACGCAAACACCATATTGGAGAAAAATATACCCCAAAACCCATTAAAAAAATGATCCTCTCACATTCCATCATGATCCATCGTCATCATTCTTTCACACAAATCCTCAAACACATCTCCTCACAAATTCACAAGAAGAGGGAGATACGTTCGGACTAGGGGGCTTATTCGACACCACGACATTTTCACAACAACTCATGCCCCTTACATTTCCACCCCTTCCGCCATTGCCATTATCATCCGCACCACTCCTTGGTTTAGGGCTTCCTCCCCTACCAAGTATCAATCAAACCTACATCACAACCATCAATCAAAACATTACACCAAACACTCAAAATTTGTCATTGATATTGTAACAACAAACAACAAACACACAACCAATGGAAACATCATCAAACACACCCCTAACATCACAAAGTATGGTCTCTCAAGGACCAATCACATCAATACCATTATCCAACACCCAAAACATCAACACAACATCATCATCTACCACCATTCCAAATTCACCACCAACTCCACCACCACCAACGTTCACCACATCAAATCAATATGATGTGGCATTGCAAGCTGCTTTCCAAAGAGGATACCAACAAGTCCAAAAACAAAAAGTCGTGCAACAAGCCGCTCAAGCTGCACAAGCTGCCAAAGTTGCACAAGCCGCAATACAAGCGCAACAAGCACAACAAGCCCAGGCATTATTGCAACAGCAACAACAACAAGCTGCCCAAGCCGCACAAGCATTGCAAGCACAAAGGGTTGCGCAAGCACAACTATTATTGCAACAACAAGCTGCACAAGCGCAAGCAGCTCAAGCTCAAGCACAATCTCAATATCAAGCACAAGCTCAAGCACAACTTCTTGCACAAGTAGTGCAAATGCAAGCATATCAACAAGCACTAAAGCAATACCAAGAGCAACAAGAAGCAGTAGAATTGGCAGCCCAACAACAAGCGTTGTGGGAACAACAGCAAGCACAACAATAGGCATTGTTAGAGCAGCAACAAGCATAACAACAAGCACAAATCCTAGCGCAACAACAACAAGATCAACAAGTGTTGTTCATACAAAAGCAAGTAGAAGCCTACTTCGCCCGCCAGAACATATTAATACCATTGAACAACGCACCAACCAATCCATCCACCCAACCCACGATTCAAACACCTCAAAACACTTTCATCCCACTCCTTGATCCCTAGAATGATGTGACGACACAGCTCAGGTTTCTCTCGCAACAAGTGCTCGACCTTCAATCGAGGCGAACAACCAAAACGCTAAGCAACTTGTGTCCCTATCCATTTAATAGGAGCTAAGAGATGAAACCATTCCCTAAGGGATTTGAAATCCCCAAATTCGACAAATATCAAGGGATGGGAAACCCTGAAGATCACATCAAGGAATTCCAAGTTCATTGTATGGAGGTAGCATTTGACGATACTTATTTGATGCGTCTATTCCCTAGGAGCTTGGCAGGTCCCGCTATAGAATGGTTCTCTCGCTTACCTTTAGGAATTAGAACATTCAAACAAATTAGAGATGCATTCATTAGGAATTACGCGTGTAACATTGCAATGGATGTTAGTCTCGAAGAACTATCAGCTCTGAAACAAGGAAAGAATGAGTCTTTCGCCTCATTCCTTCAACAATGGCGATCTATGGCCAATCAGAGCGAGTGGACCATGCCAGAAGAACAACAAGTCTGCACAATCATCACCAACCTTGAAAGCTGCCTGGCATTTCATCTCAAGGTTCAGGGAATCACCACATATGAGCAATTGATCTCCAAGGTGCTTAGCATCGAAAGAGCCCTTGTGACTCAACCTGCTGAATCAACGTCATACCATGAACAACAAAACAATCGCCCACCATCAAATTACAACGATAAACCTCGAACATGGGCAAGAAACAAGAATGTTACTAATGATGGTTTCGTTGATGCCAAGGTGGTCATTAGTGGTCCACATCAACATACACCCACACCACAAATCCAATCATAACGCCAAAACACTCATCACACAACATACCAAACCAATAATCCCACCATCAATAACCTCACTGACCAAAGGGGACCTCCCCAGCGCAAGAGTTATCCAAAACGCAAATACGCCATTTTGAGGGAACCATTGGAGGACAATGAAAAAGTTGATTGACGAAAAACTTATCAAACCTCCTACATTCGAAAACTACCAAGAACCTGATGTCAAACCCCCTTGGTACAACGAAAATCAACTTTGCGAATTTCACAAAATCAAAGGTCACACCACGAACAACTACATGAGACTCAAAAATATCATTCAAGATCTCATTGACAAGAAAATCATAAATGTGGAACAACCTACCAAAAATTAGGGTCTTAAAATTTACATGAATCTGATGCCAAATGATGGCAATAAAGGGAATAAAAATGATAAAGGGAAGTGAAGTGTAAATCATGTGTACGAGACAGTCGTTGCCTCCCTAAATGAAGACTGCATGGTCATCACCATCAAAGGCGCCCATGCCGAGGATTGTGGAGTCACCACACGAGGCGACAAAGTCACCATTGTAGGATCATCCCAACCAAATAGAGTCCCTTCATCTAGAGCCATTCCGCATACCTACAATGTTGTAGAACAACTCAAGAGAATGCCAGCACACATCTCCATCATGGAGTTGTTAAAAATCTCATTAGCGCATAAAAAGATTCTCGATGAAGCATTAGCCTCATCCACTGTCCCCGAAGATCTTGATGTGGAGCAATTCCAAGCTATGGTCAGAAATATCATAACACCTAATATCCTTACATTCTTTGACCAAGATTTCCTCGCCCAACCATCTCACAATCGTGCACTTCACTTAGAAGCCATTGTCGACAAGAGCAAAATCAAAAGGGTCTTGGTGGATGGAGGTGCAGGCTTGAACATATGTTCCCTAAGCCTCATCAAATAGCTAAAAATATCAGAAGATTCCATTGACAAGGAAAGGGCATCACAATCAGAGCATACGATGACCAAGAAAGAGTGTCTCAGGGCACGATTAAACTCCCTATTCAAATAGGGCCAATGCTCATGGAAACTACCTGTTAGGTCTTGGACCTCGAATTTCCATATAATATCCTCCTGGGATGCCCATGGATCCATGCGATGAAAACTGTACCATCAACCTTCCACCAATGTGTGAAATTCACACATAATGGACAAGAGGTCACTGTCCACGGAGATCCTGAACCGTTTTCATATTGCAAAAATCTTGAAGCCAAGTATTACAAAATACCCCAAGTGCCAAAGAATGATGAAGGCCCATCCACATCATATATCGACCCCACCACTCTCATGTCCACTTCTGCAACAGAGACACCTGCCATCCCCACCATTTCCGATATCAAGCTCATCATCTAAGAGGATGGTTGTGGAAGCTACAAACTCCCTAACAATGCTTTTGTGATAGGAGAGTTACCACAATCTCCTAGATCATGGGGATGCCCACAAGAAAATCAAGCTTCCACATCACAAACCTATCCTGAAAATTATCCTGAATTCACAAGATGGGGAGACCTTGGCCATGAGGTTATTGAAGCAGATCCATCTCACATGTTGTATCAAGATGAAAGACCGACAGCTAATTTACCAATGGACGAAAGAAGCAAGGGCCTACACATGATGCTTGCAATGGGTTACGACTGAAATCAAAGACTGGGACAAAATGACAATGGGCTCATAATACCTATCATGCCAGAGACGTGACCCATAACAAATCCTGGTCTTGGATGTGCAGCTCCGAGAATAACCATACGTGGCCGAAGTCCTCTGGTTAGAATGGCTAATGTTTCTCCTTAGCCAGTGCTAGTACAAGTACACTCACCAATAGTCATAGGTAGGGACACACATAATTTTATAACTGAGCCCTACATTAGTAGCGATGACGAAGATACCTTATCCAATCTACCTAGGCTATTCGAAGATACCACCTTGTGTATGATTAGTACCATATCCTTTCAACCAAATAGTCAAAATCACGAGATTCATTTAGTCTACCCCCAACTGATGGACTATGACCAACGAGGACCACCAGTTCTCGATACATTTGAAAATGATGAAGCGCTCTCAGAATTCATGGGATTGAGGGATAACATTCCAGATGGAGACCACAAGGCAAGGTTTATAATGAAGTTGGACAAACATGCCTATTACGGGGAAACGATTGAATCCTTCAGTCGCAAAAGTGAAAAACTAAGAATCATATCCAAGTCCTTGAGTGAAAACCACACTGTGGCACTCTCTGACAAGAAAATAGTAAAAAGAAAGGACGTATCCAACGGTGAAAACCTCTCTGAGGCACCCGAGGATGAAGGATTCAATCTTTCTCTAAGAGCTATTCACAAGGAAAAGTCAGCAGTCTTGGCCGAAAAATGCAATCCGGTCAACATAGGAACAGAGGAGACCCTGCATATCACATTCTATGCGGAATCACTATTAACAGAAGAACAAGAACTCCTAGCAGCATTCCTAAAGGAAAGACAAATAAACTTTGCATGGAGTTATGCTGATATGCTAGGGTTAGATCCAGAGATAGTGGTCCATCACTTAGCGGTGTATCCAGAAGCAAAACTAGTGAAACAAAAGCTTCGAGAGATGCATCCTCAAATCGCTTTGTTAGTCAAAATGGAGCTCAAAAAGTTGTTAGATGTAGGATTCATTCGACCAATCAATTATCCAGAATGGGTGTCAAATTTGGTACCTGTATCAAAACCTGATGGAGCTATCAAAATCTGCACCGAATTTAGAGATTTGAACAAAGCATGTCCAAAGAATGATTTCTCGCTTCCCAACATCGACATGATAGTAGACATGACATCAGGACATGAGATGCTATCACTAATGGACAGATTTTTAGGATACAACCAGATCATGATAGCAAAGGAGGATCAACATAAGACTGCCTTCACTTGTCCATGGGGGACCTACTGTTGGAACATGATGCCATTCGGCCTAAAGAACGTAGGAGCAACCTATCAAAGGGCCATGACACTGATATTCCACGACATGATTCATAAAACAGTTGAAGACTATGTCGATGATATCTTAGCTAAGTCAAGAAAAAGGCAAGATCATATAGCAACCCTAAGTGCTATCTTTGATAGACTAGAGGAATACAAAGTCAGACTAAATCCCAAGAAGTGCGTCTTCGGCGTACAATCAGGTAAATTGCTAGGATACATAGTCTCCATGAGGGGTATTGAGGTGGATCCGGAAAAATCCAAAGCAATCCTCGAGATGGAAGCACCAAAGACATTAAAACAACTGAGAGGCCTCCAAGGCTGACTTCAATCCATCCGACAATTTATAGCACAACTGGCAGACAAGTAGAACCCATATTCTCACCTACTCCACAAGGGGGTAGCATACAAATGGGATACAAAGTGTGAAGAGGAATTTAACAAAATCGAGGAATACCTACTGACACCACCAATGTTAATGCCACCTATCCCGAGAAAGCCATTGATCTTATATGTGTCAGCAACAGTAGTAGCCCTTGGAGCTCTCCTAGCTCAGCATGATGAAAACAGAACAGAGAGGGCTATCTACTATATCAGCAGAACAATGGTCGGTCACGAGCTAAATTACTCATTCATTGAAAAAGCTTGCCTCGCAGTAGTGTTTGCATCCCAAAAATTTAGACACTACATGTTGGCACACAAGATAAAGCTCATTGCAAAAATTGATCCCCTCAAATATCTACTATCAAAGGCAATGCTAACTGGTAGAATGGAAAAATGGGTAATGATATTATCAGAGTACGACATTGAGTATGTGGAGCGGAAAGCCATTAAAGGTCAAGTTATTGCAAATCAATTAGCAGAAGCACCCATTTATTCTGAGAATCCTCTTGTCTCAAAGTTTCCAGATGAGTCCATCTTTAACCTCAATATAGCTGATCACTGGAAACTATACTTCGACTGCTCATACATGTAGCACGGATTAGGATCTGGTGTCTTCTTCATCACCCCATAGGGGGACTGCATACCAAGGTCATACAAACTAGCATTTCCTTGCACAAATAACATAGCAGAATACGAGGCTTTGACTATAGGTCTCAGGATAGCAGTGCAATGGAATATCATAGCCCTCAAAGTCTACGGAGACTCTCAGTTGATCATAAACCAAGTCAATAATGAATATCAGACTAAGGATGATAAGCTCACTCCATACAAGAAATTGGTGGAGACTCTAAAGGAATCCTTCAATGACATAACATTTGAGCAGATTCCAAGAACCAACAACAGAGTAGCAAATGTGATGGCGACAATTGGATCCTTGCTGAATATCCCTAACAATGTCCCAAGATACGAATTCTTGATTGAGCAACTTCTCATTCCCACATTCAAGGTACCAGAATCAGAATTCGTGTGTGAAATCGTTGGTCCTAGTGATCCTTGGTACCATGACATCTACACATATCTTCACATAGGAGTCATACCCGCTGACCTCCCAACAAACCTTAAACGAACCTTTATCAAAAAGGCATCCAGATTTGTCATCCTAGGTGATACCTTATACCGTAGAAGCATAGAAGGTACCTTGCTACGCTATCTAAATGTTGAGGAGGCATTAACCGCTCTAAACGAGGTTCTTAATGGTATTTGTGGTTCACACTCACGTGGAATGACCATTGCCAAGAAACTGTTGAGGACGGGGTATTATTGGCCCATAATGGAAAGAGAATCACATGATCATGCTAAAAGGTGTTTACAATGTCAGCAGCATGGGGATCTCATCCATGCTCCAGCTCAAGAGCTTCACTCGATCATCACACCATGGCCCTTTTCCCAATGGGGACTTGACCTCATTGGAAAAATCACACCCACCTCATCCAATGGCCATAAGTTCATCATAACTACAACTGAGTACTTCACTAAGTGGGTGGAAGCCATACCCATGACGTATATCACTAGGAAGCAAATCTCAAAATTTATCCTGAACTATCTCATCTATCATTATGGTGTCCCACAAGCCATTATCTCAGATAATGGGACACCATTCAAGAACCAGGAGGTTCACGACTTGTGCGAGAAATTCAAAATCCAGCATCGCTTCTCCACCCCGTACTATCCCCAAGGCAATGGCCAAGCAGAAGCCACAAACAAAACCATCCTCAAAATATTTAAGAAAATAGTCAATGACGCAGGTCGTGATTGGCACTTGCAACTTAATCCCGCCCTCTGGGCTTATCGAACTAGCATCCGCACACCCACTGGCGCCACCCCTTTCTCCTTGGTCTACGGATCAGAAGCTGTACTCCCCATTGAGATCGAGCTCCCATCCCTTAGAATATCATTGCAAAATATCATCACTGATGAGGACTACCGGGTGTCAAGATTAAACAAGCTAGAGTTACTGGATGAGAGAAGGATCAATGCTTTGAATCACTTGCAAGTCTATCAGAATAGACTCAAACAAAGCTACAACAAAAAAATCAGAAGCAGGACTTTCCAAGTCAGAGAACTGGTCTTAAAAGAAAATCAAAAGAATGTCCCAAATCCCAGTAGCAAAGGCAAGTTCGAACCTAATTGGCTAGGACCTTTTGTCATAACAACAAGTTATAAATCAAGGGCATAT
>VDFB02072274.1:99236992-99313497 GCA_007258455.2 Sequoia sempervirens | reverse complement strand
AATTCCAATTTATTGCTTAACCAATCCCAATATTTGGAGGCAAATTCATAGTTTAGTAGTAGATGGTTTGTTGTCTCACATTTTTTTCATATTGGGCACCAATTTGGACCAACGATTCCCAAAAGGTGTAATCGATCACCTATTAATATCTTTTTATGTAGTGTCATCCAAGAAAAGGCCCTACTCTAGTTAGCACTATCTAGTTCCAACATAGGTTATAAGGCTGTTGGGAGAAATTTTGTCTAGCCTTCTGAATTCAACATCCCAACTTTGTAGTGTATTGTCTTGATTTTTCTCCACACTAGATTATTGAGTCTAGTTTGGAGTTCCATACAATATTTTGATGATTTATTTCTTTCCTTAATTCCTCGTTTATTTGTTTGCTAATTCTCAAATTTTCTATTAGAGTCCATTCCCACTCAGATCCTTCCATTTGGCTTTTGGATTTTAAATAGTTTACTACTCTTTTATCCCTTAGCTCTTCCAATAAATTGTTGCATTCACTCATTACCTCAATTTCTACCAGTGAGTTGGAGCCAATCCAAGAATCTATCCAAAACTTTGTGAATTATCCATTATTTATCTACCACATCAAGTGTTTTGTTATTACCACTTTGCATTCCCATATAAACTTCCATATGTGAGATCACATGCCAATATTTTCTACTATTAATATCCTACTTGATTTGTTTGATTCCAAGTATTTGTTCTGCAACACTCTACACCATAATGCTTCCATGTGGCTAGTGTACACCTTCCAAACAAGTTTGTGTAATGAAATAACTTGCACAATAGAAGAATATAATATGAAATATTCTAAAAATACTTAATAATAACTGAGGATAACAAGCCACTTCAAGGGGGAACCTCCAAATATCACCAATGAGAACACAATTCATAATATGATGATGACATAAGACTCACTACCTTCTATATATACCTATTTATACCTGAGATATCACCCAGGCCAACTTAGATAGCCCTATATAAGCCTTAGGCCAACCTAAAAAACTAAATAACAATATAATAATGATAATATGACAACTAAGAGTTAAGATAGCCACAAGCCGACTATTTATAACTTGATGTATACCAATATTAAGGGTGTAGCATGCCCTCCCGCTTCACAGAAGCATTGTCCTTAATGCTAATCAAGTGTGGATTCTTCTAAATTAACTCATCCTCCCATGTGGAATCTTCAACTGGTAGATTCTTCCATTGGATGAGATACTTAGTGAGAGTTCTAGTCCTTAACTTCTTTGTGAGTGTTTGACGAATTCAATCTGGTTCCAATATGATTCTTCCTTCTTCATCGAGCTCTGGTAGTATTGTTTGAGTTGGAATATTATACCCAATTACCTTCTTCAAACAAGAATCATGAAAAATTGGATGTATCTTTGTTGTTGTTGGAAAATATAGCTTGTAGGAAATAATACCAATCCTTTGCATGATTTGGTATGATCCATAATATCTTAGAGAAAACTTATTTCTTTGATACCACTTGTAATGAAATAACTTGCACAATAGAAGAATATGATATGAAATATGTTGAAAATACTCGATAATAACTGAGAATAACAAGCCACTTCAAGCAGGAAACCTCCAAATATCTCTAATGATCTAACACAATTCACAATATGATGATGAAATAAGACTCACTACCTCCTATATATATACTTATTTATGCCTAGGATATCACCCAGACTGACTTAGATAGCCCTAGGCCTACCTAAAAAACTAAATAACAATATAATAATGATAATATAATTTAATTAACAGTTAAGATAGCCACAAGATGAATATTCATATAACTTGATATACACCAATATTAAGGGCGTAGCAGTTTGGCTCCTAATGCTCCATTATGAGCATCTAATTCCTTAATTCATGCACCACCATTTTCCTTATTTTCTCTCACTTTATCACAATTTATAAGCAAAAGTCTCTTGGTTTCATTTAACCTGTCTCATTGGAAATTCTTCATTATGTTCACATTTTCTCTCCTTTCTTAGTTAGCCATATACATGACATCGTACATATTGGAATTGTAGCAAGTATTTCTCTAGTTGTTAATATTCTTCCTACTAGTGTAGGCCACCTACCCTTCAAATATTAGGCTTTGCTCTAATAGCCTTTGATTATGTCCTTCCATAAATTTGTTCTCATCGCCCCTTTGAATAATGGTACAAAAAGATACTTACTTGGGATTGCACCCATATTAAACCCCAACATCTATGTAATCCTTCTTTGCATGTTCCTTTTGGTATGGAAGAAAATTATAGTTGATTATTTTATGTTTTCTTTATTACCCCAATCAATATGATTACCAAGAAATAGAGACCACAAGGAAAGAGAAAAAGGGGTAATAAAAAAAAGAGATATTCAAATGTTTCAACTTGTTTACATAGACTACAAATCCTGGTAGGAAGTCCATAAGAATGAAGATCAAAATAAACAACCAACTTTTTTAAGAGTAAAAGCCATCTAAAACAAGATTTTTTTTATTCACTAGAGTTAGACCAGATATGGTTTAATCGACTAGACCATTTAAAATTTTTCCAATCAAGACCCTCTAGGATTTATTAAGCCATTCAATAATATCTCTCACTTCCATTAATAAATTCAATATATATCTTATTAGAAAAAGTATCAACAAACAAAGAACCATCCTTCCAATTTTTTTTCTATATATATAAGCTTCAATAATCACTAGAAGTGGGAACACAACATTTCCAAAAGCTTTATAAGCATAGATTATGTCCTTTTCTGGAACATGGGATATCAAAGTCGAACCTCATCTGTTCCCAAATTTTGATCACACCTGTAACATGCCAACTCTTCAATGAAGTAAAACTTCCTAAGTTTTCACTTTGCGAGTAAATAAACTATGTAACAAACCATTGTAATAAATTTTTTCTTTTCTTTATTGAGAATATATGAACAAAGATGCCATTACAAGTTACATTAAGGATTCCATTTTATTACAATAATTTCACAAGTTACAATAATACAATAATGCATACATTTACATACATAGCTCAAATGAGCTTTAGAACAAATAGCTTATAGATGGTCCAAGATCCTTCCTTTCAAATCTTGGTCTTCTGTCACCTGTTGTGGAGGAGAAGCATCACTCAAGCACTTTTCCACCAACCATAGACTCCTATACGGTCCCCCGCACATCTATCATTCAATAGATGGCCCTTCCCTTCGACAAAGAGATTGGCAGAGTAACCAAATAATTACAAATAACTGAGCATAGTGTTGTGTCCTACATAACTAGAACCTGTAAACCAAAATCTAGAAAGTTAGAATGTAATACTGGATCATGGTGAATTGATAGTGGAGCCAGAGATAGTCACACTAGTTTGGAAAAAGTGTTCTCATTCAGTACTTTGAATGAAGGTCATTCTATCACATACACTACTCAGGCCCAATTTGACTTAACACCATCATAAACTACGCATAGGTATTTCCTTCAATGGATAATATATCACTCTAGAGATAACCTATCACCATTTCTACAAACTTGGAATTAATCTACTTTAATAAAGTAAATGCACAAGCTCCCTCCCTTAATGGATAAACAATCTTAGGAGTAAACACTAGATATTCTAGTTAAATCAATAACTTAGCTAAGAGTAACACATATGTCACTCGTGTTTAATCATATCTAGTATGTAATACCTATGATAAACACAAACCTCCTATTCTGGAGTACATACAAGCACATTATAAAATAGTAATAGAAGCTTCCAATTCCTTTACAAGCAATACTACTTTGCCTATATGCAAGTACTCATAATAGACAATTCACAACAATCATGGAGAATAATCTTTCAAAACTAAAGCAAATAAAGAAGAAATATCATCATGCCTGTTTCCGCTTATCTAATCAAATGACTGCAAATCAGTTTCCCACTACAACAACTAGCTCAAACTTGATTCCTTCAACTATGCCACAATAACTCCCTTCTCTCAAGTTGACAATATACTTCTCTCAAAATAATAATGCCCTCACAAATACTCTCAGCTCTCTCTCTCTCAAATAAATAGAATATTGCAACTATGAACTACAAAACAAAACATATAAAATACTATGCATAAAGATTATGGGATGCATCCCAAACTAGTGAGTTTGATCTACTATTTATATAGCAGAAAAGACACTTTCCATCCTATAGAATAGGCATGGGTTTTGGCAACAATCACCATGCAACAAAACTCACTCCACATAGCTAAAAGTGTTGGAAAAGTATGCCTCAATCATCACAGGTTGAAACCTCCATTGGAGTCAAGTCGGTGTGACAGCTCAAATGTCTGGCCGACTAGCAGATTGGTAGCATCATGTTCTGTACAGGTCGTTGTGACCTAGCTTCTGTCTTGCCGAACGCTTTCATTGTGGAGCCTATCGCTGTGACATAGAGCAGTCGGTGTGACCTCTTACTGCTCGTAGAGATCTTTGGCCAACAGGCCATTCAATCGTGTATTGGGGAGACTCATGGCGACCATGGGCTTCGGGATAACCTTTAGCGGCTCGGTGAGAAGTCCTAGCGAAGAGTTAAAGTCTCGCCGACAACATTTGGTTTAAAGTCATCGGGGTAACACAAAGAGTCTCAGAGAGAAGTCTTAGCGAGAATGGAATGTCTTGCCGATGATGTTGATGTCTTCGGTATAGCTCATGGTGAACGGTGGACATCGGTGTAACTTATATGTGTTTGATAAGATCTCTCGGCGAACGTGATGTGTCTTGGCGACTATCGATGGCTTCAGGGTGACATATGAGATCTCGGAGAAACCTCTTAGCAATAGACAAGAGTCTTGCCGACTTCTACTTAGCGCTCAGTATGTCTGGGGGTTTTGGAGTAACCCGTGGTGACTTGGTATGATGTCTCGGCAAAAGACGATGGTCTGGCCGATGAGAACACTTAAGTCTATGTGACATATGAAGCTTCGGTATAACATATGGAACTCAGTATGATGTCCTGGTGACATAAGAATGCTTTAGCGATAATCTCCTGAACTCGGTGTAACACAAGGAGGCTCGTTGGGATGTCCTGGTGAGAGCGATACTCTTGCCGAAAGGAAAATTGAAGCCGATACATGTTGTAAGCTCATTGAAACATCTTGGCGATAACGATATCTCTTGGTGATATTGATATGAAGGTTATGTGGCATCGGCGAGACACTGTTAGTGTCTCACCGAGATGCCAACATAGTGCAAATTCTTTTGATAGTTTGACTATCCTGTGTGGAGTCTCATGGACCAATAGGAGAAGCCGAATCTGAACAGTTAGAAGATAGTTTGTTGTGACGGTTCTATGAGGAAGCTCGATGGACATGGAACGACATGGTTATACTCGGTGATTGCAGATTATGATCGGGTTGGTTGCATCGACAGATTGCTTGGTGGTTGTATGATTAGTAAATGTAATCTAATCTATAATGACAGTAACTTGAAGGTTCCTGTACAAGATTGTTCATGGTGAATGCTACTATAAACATACATCAGAAAGATAAGTATGACATTTGTATGTAATCTTTATTACTGTAATACAAAGTGATTTCTCTTGGTGTGGTGGGTTTTTCTCCTGTAAGGGTTTTCCCACGTATAGCTGGTGTTCCTGTGTGATTGTCAAATACTCTATTTCTGTTATCTGTTTCATAGTGCATCTTAATTGGACTGAAATTGTAAAAAATTAAAAGTATATCTACATTCTTCTTTGAGGTATTGACGTTAGGAGAATTGTTTCCGCATCTGATTTTCCTTACAAGTGGTATCCTTGTGGGTACGTTGGGTTTTTTGAGTCAATTTTGTTTAGTGGGAGTCTTGTAGAGTTTGTTATTTCTATTTACAGTCGGTGATGGCTAGCATGTCCGAAAGTTTGAAATAGAGAAGTTCAACAAAGAAGAACTTTGAGTTGTGGAAACTCAAGATGGAGACACCTCTTAGTTGATCGTGATCTATGGCTTGTAACCGAACTAAACCTACGTGCATGAAGAGAAGATCTGGGACCCTTGGGTGATAGGAAATCTAAGGGGATGATATAATTGGCTAAGCGTGAATACCTTCAGCTCTTTCCTGAATGTGCATGAGGAGAAGACCATTTCTTGTGGGAAGAGATCCATGCCCATTTTTCGTGGGTGAAGTCCTTGGTAGAATAAATCCATCGAGGAAGAAGTCAGATTCTTCGGGAGAATGCGTGAAGGAGGGTTTGTATTGATCATTTGAATGGCATTTAATATGCTGATTGCTCAATTGACATATGTTGGTGTAAAAATTGACGAAGAGGATCACTGTATGCTATTACTATGTTCTTTGCCAGACTCTTGGGATCATCTGGTGATGGCTATTGGGAGTACAACATCTAGTTTCAAGATGGAAGATGTTGTTGGTTCTTTGCTGTCAGAAAAGATGAGAAGAAAATCTTTTGAGATGGCTAAGGAAGCTCTTGTTGTCAAAGGAAGGTCAAAAGACAAAGGCAAGAAGAAGGACAAGAAGTCCAAATCAAAATTAGGCGGGAGATTAAAGCCTCCTTGAAAGAAGCTCCATGTGAAGGCGTTGGAATCAGGGCAACCTCGTCATGTCCGGAAGGATAGTAAAGAGGAGAAAATGGTTCTTCAGATAATGGTTCTTCTCATAGTGATGGTGACACCTTCATTGCAGCCTTGGCTACTCGAGCATCAGATGATGTCTACCTGATTAATTTTGGTGCATCTTTTCACATGATGTCTCATAGAGATTGGTTCACAAAATATGAAGAATATGATGGTGGAAAGGTGTACTTGGCAAGTGATTCAACTTTGGAGATAGTTGGTCATGGAAGAGTTAGGAATACACTCGGCGGCAAAGTGAAGGTAAATCAATAATGTAATGCATATACCGTGTCCGCTCAAAACTTAATTTTTGTAAGTATGTCAATGATATCGAGTACAAGTCAACATTCTTTGAAATGGTCAGCAAGATGACTAGAGGTTCAATGGTGCTGGCTAGAGGTGCTCGAATTGCACCTGCATTGCCGGATGTACATGTCACTCAATGTACAAAGGTTCTAGAAAGTCACTGAAAGCTGCTCGTGGAGGTAAAGAGGGAAATATCCCTAATTATGTAAACTCTATGGAAGTAAAACTTCCTGCAGAGAAGACTATGCTTTGGCATCATAGGTTAGGCCACATAGGAGAAAAAGGTTTAAAAACCTTGAAGAATAAAAACCTGGTTGAGGGGCTTGAAGATTGTAATCTTGAATTTGAATTATGTGAGCATTGTATATATGGAAAGTAGCACCGTGTTTCTTTTTATTCCAGTCCTCATAAATCTTCTGGTTTGCTAGATTATATTCATTTAGATTTGTTTGGTCCAATGGATGTTCCTTCTTTGTCTAAGTCAAAAGATACTATGTGTCGTTCATTGATGATTATTCAAGAAGAGCATTTGTATATTTTCTGAAAAGTAAATCAGAAGTATTCAGTCGGTTTAAAGAATTTAAAAATCTTGTTGAAAATCAGACTGTAGAAAAATAAAATGCTTAAGGACTGATAATGGTGGTGAATTCTATTCTGATGAATTTGAAAGATACTATAAAGACCATGGAATTAAAAGACACAAGACTACACCTTATACTCCACGCCAGTTCGAGCTGGGCAGTAAAGGTTCACAGACGTTGATGGAGAGAGAGCATGGCGACAGTAGTAAGCATGGAGGAGAAGTTCAATGAGGTTGTATCTACTACATGTTATCTAATTAATCATTCTCCAAATTCTGCTCTTGTTGAGAAAACACTTTTGGAAGCATGGTCTGGTAAGAAGCCCTCTCTTAGACATGTTCGTGTTTTTGGCTGTGAGGCATATGCTCATGTGTCAGATGTGAAAAGATCTAAACTAGAGAACAAGGCTGTCAAATGTATTTTTATTGGCTATAGTGTCGTCATAAAAGGATACAAGCTTTGGAATCCTCGACATAATAGAAGGTATACGCCAGGGTGTAATATTTCATGAGTTGAAACCTCCACTTCGACCAAGAATCGAGACAAGTTTTCCAAAACAATAAGGATGTAGCATTAATTCCTCCTACACTAGAGAAAGAGGAATTGAAAATTCAACATACCAAACTCCAGGAGAAGCAGCCCAAAAGTTCCAAGAAGAAGAACCTTAGCCTCGAAGAAGTGAGGATAATAACCCGGAAAGAAAAACAAACCGATAGGTATGGGTTCTCTTGATTGATTCTACTGTGCCTATGCTTTAATTCCCCAGTAATCACGGCGCCTAGGACCGAAAGAGGCATTTAAATGTCTATTTCGTGACTTTGGTTGGAAGCCGGTGAATGAAGAGATGGCATCATTAGAAAAGAATGAAACCCTCGGGAAAGTCCGGGTGCTGCCCTACCTAAAGGCTGTTGGTTGCAAATGGGTATTTAAGAAAAAGATTGGTCTGGATGGCAGTATAGAAAAGTACAAGGCGAGACTGGTTAAATATTTTATCCTGTAGCAAAGCTGGCATCTATCCGATTTCTTTTGTCACTTGCAGTAGCATATGACTTAGAGGTAGAATAGATGGATTTTTCTTCATGGTGATCTTGAAGAAGAAATCTATATGACCAGCCTGAGCACTTTGTTGAGAAAGGTAAAGAAAAACTGGTATGCAAATTAAAGAAGTCTCTGTATGGGTTAAAGTAGCCACCTAGAATGTGGTACCAGAAATTTGATACCTTGTATTGTCTTTGGATTTGTGAGATTAAAATTGATCACTGTATATTATGCTGAAGTGATCAAGTACTTATTACTCTCTATATATTGATAAAGTAAAGCTGTTCAAGCACTAGTAGCTAATCTCTGATGTTGATGATATTAAGTCTCAGTTGTCTGGCATCGAAATGTAAAGATCTGATTGATCTTAAGTATATTCTGGGGATTGGAATCCAGGGACAGTTGAAGAATAGAAATGACTGATGGTGGTGTCAGACATTAACTCTGGACTGAGATCTTGGTGCAGCAAGGTATATTCTGGGGATGGAGATAACCAGGGACAGGAAGAATAGAAAACTATGGCTTAGTCAGAGTAAGTATATCAAAACTATTCTTGAGAGATTTTGTATGAATGATTGCAAATAGCTAGTGGTTCCAGTCATGCAGGGAACGAAGCTATCTGTTGAGGACTGTCCAAAATCTCCTACTGAGATGGAGGACATGACGAGTGTACCCTATGCTAGTGCGGTTGGAAGTATCATGTATGCAATGGTCTGTACAAGGCTAGACATTGCCCAAGTAGTGGGAGTTCTTAGTCAATTTATGGCTAATCCAGGAAGAACGCATTGGGATGCTGTGAAGAGAGTGTTTAGATATTTGAAGAGGACTTCAGATTTTTCTTTACAATGTTACCATGGGAACTTAGTTGAATCACAGAGGACTCTTAGCATTTGTGGATATGTAGATTCTGATTGGGTAGGGGACATTAACAGCAGGAGGTCCACCAGTGGATACATTTTCATGTTGAATGGTGTGCAGTGAGTTGGATGAGTAAGCGGTAGGCTGTAGTCGCTTTGTCCACTACAGAGGCTGAATACATGGCAGCTACTCATGCTTGTAAAGAAGTAGTTTGGTTGAAACATTTGTGTTCTAACATTGGTTTTGATGCAAGGGAAATAACTATTTTCTGTGACAGTCAGAGTGCAATTTGTCTGGCAAAGAATCCAACTTTCCATGCCAGGACGAAACATATTGATGTATAGTACCACTTTGTACGAGATATGGTGGAGGATGGAAAGGTCGGTTTGGAAAAGGTTGATACTCTGGAGAATGTTGCAGATTCATTGACAAAGCCAGTGAGCACAGACAAGTTCAGGTGGTGTGCCAGATTGATGGGCCTTAGTGCCCATGATTTTCAGTAAGTTTTGTTGTGCTCTAGAGGTGCCAGTGTGATCTTCATCAAGTGGGAGATTGTTGGAAAAGTATGCCTCAATCATCACAGGCTGAAACCTCCATTGGAGTCAAGCCGGTGTGATAGCTCAAATGTCTGGCTGACTAGTAGATTGGTAGCATCATGTTCTGTACAGGTCGTTGTGACCTAGCTTCTGTCTTGCCAAACGCTTTCACTGTGGAGCCTATCGCTATGACATAGAGCAGTCGATGTGACCTCTTACCGCTCGTAGAGATCTTTGGCCGACAGGCCATTCAATTATGTATCGGGGAGACTCATGATGACCATGGGCTTCAGGATAACCTTTAGCGGCTCGGTGAGAAGTCCCAACGAAGAGTTAAAGTCTCACCGACAGCATTTGGTTTAAAGTCATTGGGGTAACACAAAGAGTCTCGGAGAGAAGTCTTAGCGAGAATGGAATGTCTCACCGATGATGTTGATGTCTTCAGTATAGCTCTTGGAAAATGGTGGACATCGGTGTAACTTATATGTGTTCGATAAGATCTCTCGGCGAAGGTGATGTGTTTTGGCGACTGTTGATGGCTTCGGGGTGACATATGAGATCTCAGAGAAACCTCTTAGCAATAGACAAGAGTCTTTCCGACTTCTACTTGGCGCTCAGTATGTTTGGGGGTTTCAGAGTAACCCATGGTGACTCGGTATGATGTCTCGGTGAAAGCCGATGGTCTGGCCGATGAGAACACTTAAGTCTATGTGACATATGAAGCTTTGGTATAACATATGGAACTCGGTATGATCTCCTGGCGACATAAGAATGCTTTAGCGATAATCTCCTAAACTCGGTGTAACACAAGGAGGCTCGTTGGGATGTCCTGGCGAGAGCGATACTCTTGCCGAAAGGAAAACTGAAGCTGATACATGTTGTAAGCTTGTTGAAATATCTTGGCGATAATGATATATCTTGGTGATATCGATATGAAGGTTATGTGGCATCGGCGAGACACTATTAGTGTCTCACCGAGATGCCAACATAGTGCGAATTCTTTTGACAGTTTGACTGTCCTATGTGGAGTCTCGTGGACCAATAGGAGAAGTCGAATCTGAACAGTTAGAAGGTAGTTAGTTGTGACGGTTCTGTGAGGAAGCTCGACGGACATGGAACAACATGGTTATACTCAGTGATTGCAGATTGTGATCGGGTTGGTTGCATCGACGGATTGCTTGGTGGTTGTATGATCAGTAAATGTAATCTAATCTGTAATGACAGTAACTTGAAGGTTCCTGTACAAGATTGTTCATGGTGAATGCTGTTGTAAATAGACATCAGAAAGATAAGTCTGACATTTGTATGTAATCTTTATTACTGTAATACAAAGTGATTTCTCTTGGTGTGGTGGGTTTTTCTCCCGTAAGGGTTTTCCCACGTATATCTGGTGTTCCCGTGTGATTTTCAAATACTCTGTTTCTGTTATCTATTTCATAGTGCATCTTAATTGGACTTAAATTGTAAAAAATTAAAAGTATATCTACATTCTTCTCTGAGGTATTGACGTTAGGAGAATTGTTTCCGCATCTGATTTTCCTTACAAAAAGGTGGTGCATTAAGAAGGACATATTCAGCCAAACAATACTACAAATCAACCTCCTTTGGTGATAGCAATGAAATACTATTTCAAAACAACACATGTTGATAAAGCATAGTTCAAATTGCTCACATAATGAACATCTACAGTGAATAGGATTCATAAGGTGGCACCAAGATAAAATAACTCTTCCAATAGTTTGTGGGTTAACTGTATATATTTGAATCAGTCAATATCAAATATGTGACACATAGACCAAATTGACTTAGTCCATATGAGTCGACTCTCTTCATTTATCAAATTGACCAAGTTGTCGACTTGCTATTCAAGCTCATTATAAATGTTGTTTGATATTTACCAATGAAAAGGTGTTAATGAGTTTACTAAGTCAAAGTTATTCCCAACTAAGGCATTGACTAAGTCTCCTCCATATATTGACTTAATGCAACGAGCTATTTTGAAGTATATGTGTTCCATTATGCGTGGCAACATGAGTAAAAACTTGGCCTCTCAAAGTACAGTCATAATGAAAGATCCCTTACCAGTTCTACCCTGAATTTTTCAATTTTTCCATCTTTCCATAATGTCAAACAGTTGTCTTGCATGGTCTGATTTGGTTTTGCTAATTGTTTGTTTGAGTTTCATTACTTGTTTTTTCATTGCAAAATCATAGATGAAAGCATAGAAATGAAGAGAACTATTGCATAAGTGAAAGACAACAATTGAAACTCAATAGAACCGATTTTTCTCAACTATATCATATCTAATTACAAGTTTTAGAGGTTTGATTTACATTATATCAGACTACAACAACAGTCTAAAACCCTTAAATATAATGCAATATTTGACTACCCAAAATGATAAACACATACCCAAATGTACAGCTCTAATTGTAGCTTGATTATTGAATTCAAATCATGAATCACTTCATTGTTAGGACTTCAAATGGTATGGCTGAGTATGATGATGAAATAAGTGTTGTAGAGGATCACCAATAGGTTGGAAATAATGATAAAAATTAGGAACATCAGCCTTTTACTAAAACCTAGGTGTCTCCCAAAATACCCAACAAGCAACCTTGATCAAAATTCCACGAAAAGGGTACCAAATTGAAGATAAATTGTTTTCATGGAAGAATATGCAATAAAATCAAATACCCATGTGCCTTAGCTACCATAAACTATCAAAATCTGTTATTTTCTGATAACTCCCTATTGCAATCAATTCTAAGTGTAGATTAACCTATAATGAAGTGTAATGATGCCTAAATGGAAACCCAAAGCAGATTTCCCTATTTCGTGAACTAGGTTTTTGTCCAATCCACTATCCTCCAAGGGATTTCATCCTCAGAAGACCTGTATACTGCTGAAACCCTCTTCCAAGAAGTCAAACTTGCAATTGCTTTTGTAAAAATGAGAACAAAATGCCCAAAAATGAGCCGAACATATTGCTTTATAACCTCCCATGAGCTTTTTTATAAAAATCAATAAAATAATCCTCCTTGAGGGTCTTTCCTCATCTAAAGAAAAATACCACTTTTTAAAAACAACTTGAGTTGCTAGGATGGGTACTTTTCACTATTCACCTTATGATTTTCAGTTACTATTCACCTTTTACTATTCCATTAAAGTAAACCTTAATATTTTCACTTTAACCCTGGATTCATCAACTGAACTCCAAACTGAAAAGCTCATAAGGCTCCCAGCTAAACTCCACAGCCCTCGGTTGGGTCCCCTAACCATTCTGCTGACCTACGGGAACCCTAATAGTAGGCCAACCTCCGCTATAGACTGAGTTTTCTAAGGAAGGGACATTACACATAAGTGATATAATCGACCTTTGATTAAGTTAAAACAAGCGACCTCTATCATTGTTAATGATAGTCGATTCCAAGCAAGTGATAATATATTAAATATTTATAATATCACATATACATATATATAAATATCAACGTATATCTATATATATGTATATGTATATATATATATATGTTAATATATATTTATATATATCATATGCCTTCTAAGTAAGTATACATCCAATATATAAATAATTATAATCAAGATAGTATTCACATAATAATCACAATATACTGATTGTATACATATATATATATGTATATAAGCATATGCCTCTATGTACATGTATATGTATGTATACATATATCAATACATTAGTAAGGGCATGTTTGTTTTCCATCGTACGTGTGTATCAACACATATATACAAATGGATATATGTATACACATTCAATTCACATAATATCCATACATAGTTACTATTGTATTGATAAGTATCTACATGTGGTACATCTTTACATATACATATACATGTCGTTAGATCCAATTGACATGCATGTGTATATATATACACATACTCCACGCATGTCGTACTCATCAATACAAACGTAGAAATAAAAGAAAGAACTCATAAGCCCAAATAGATAAACATCAGCCAATAATGCATTTCACTAGTAAACAAGACTCCTACTTATGCAAACACATCAACTAAGGATGACTTACCAACTTCCCACATAATTACTCAACTCAATTATTCTACTGTGGTGTGTGTATAAGCTTAGATAGTTTATGTTACTGGTTACTTGAGGTTGCGTTATTCTCTTGAGTGATACTTCCCCTCCACTTGGAGGAATTGAAAACATACCTGCAACCACTAACACATGCCCACGACAACCAACTGTTCACAAAATATGCAGTATACGTAATACATTTCCAAATTTAGAATATTAATTAAATAATCATCCATTCACATATATGCAGTATTTTCCATAACATCAAATGGGATAAAATCATTCATAATGCATTGATAACAAAGTGCAACCATAATTTATTCATTTCCAGAATTCACATTACATTCATATTTACCCTACATAGTAATAGTAAATAGTAATCACACAATTGGGGTGTAACAAAACCCATATCAAGAATATCTTGGACCACTTCTATTCCCAAGGAGGCCTAATCCTTCGTTGAACACCCTTGGGAGAGAGCCAAGGGTTTTCCATTGAGGTATAAATTCCACAAAATAGATTTGTTGTTCATACAAAATTCAGGGTTGATTGATAGAGCAATGCCATTGCACACTAAGTGTCTTAATTTCCCCATGCATTCCATATGTTGTTAAACACTGCAAATTCAAAAATCCTAACATCAAATTGACCAAATAAAAGATCTTGTTGATGCAAAGGTAGACAATTCTTGCCATTTTTTGGCTTAGAAAGGGAATTATTGTTTCTAATCAACATTTTCCAAGGTTCTTCACCCTCACAAGCCTTAATAATCTATTTGGTTGCAAGAGAAAGCCTTTGAATTCTTAGGTCCTTCAATCTCATGCCACCCATATTTTTTGGCAAACAACACCAAGACCACTTAACTGTGTGCCTTTTATTATCCCCTTTATCATCCGACCATAGAAAGTCTCAAGATATTTTGGAGTTTTTCAAAATGATATATTACAATAAGTCAAGAAGAAAAATAAATTAAGTGTGAAGCAATAACTTTTTGAACTACTTGGATCCTACCAGCCAATGATAACAAATGATTCTACCATTTTTCATTCTTCCTTTCAATTTTCTAATATAACCAATCCCACATCTTTTAAGGAAGGGGAGATTGCAAACAAAATACCTAGATATCTAACCAACTTGTTAGGGCTAGATAACTGCCACCCTTTTCCAACAAACCAATCTGGGGGGTCTTGGCTCCAACTAAGGACTGTTGACTTGCTAGTAGAGATTTTTTTTCCAAATGTTGCATAAAATATGTCTAATATTTTCAAAATATTATCAAAATTAAGCTTAGACATGTTTCAAAAATCAAAGCAGTGTCATCTACAAACTAATAATTTAATATAGTTGGTCATCATGGGAAATTGGATGCCATACACTGGATGGGTAACCATACTGGTTCTCAAAACATAATGTAGAGCATCAACAACAATGAAAAATAGGAACGGTGCAATAGGGCATCCCTAGATGATGGACCTTTTGAATAGGATAGGCTCAATAAGTTCACCATTAACATCAATTTGATTGGACTCATTAAACAAAAAATTAATCCATCTACAAAATGTTGGTGGGAACCTATTATCATTAAATGTTAAAATTTATAATTACAAAATATCTTATGACTTTATTGATAAGTGATGTACAACATATTGATAACAAAGACTTAACCACTTAATCTTAAATTATATAATATATAAAAATATAACTAAATTAAAATTATATAATTAAAATAAGTTATGAAAAATATAATAAGATAAGGATCAATTTTCTAATACAATATATTCTACTCAATTTAGATATTTATGTCATAAATCAAACATATCTCCTAGTTAAAATGATTTATCAAAAAGATGAAAAACATTATAAATTCTTAGACCCTTGACATATTTATCATAGCATAAATAGCCAAAATGTGCATGGATTAATACAAATTAGTTTTTTAAACAATACAACCACTAATCATATTTAGGATAGAGTGATAAATGTGTTATATCACTCGACACTATAAGATTATACTAAGTTGTTCTATAGAATAGAACAAAGATATAAAGAAAATCAAAATAAAATATCACTATTATAGATATTAATGGATAATTTAATGATTAATTATTATACTAATATCAAATTGAAATTTACAATAAAATTATTCATATTAAGATCATACATTTTTCCTTATATCAACATAGTATTTTGTATAGAGTTTTTAAATTCATGTGTGATATATATATTAAACAATGCTTCTATATAGTGGAAGATTTATGAACTATATTTATGTTGAATAATGATGTAGAGTATTCAGGTTCATGAGCAATTTTACAAACATTTTTTTATTTTTTGCAATTTTTGCTAGTTTCATCACTCTGAGGGATTTTTTTATTTTGGTTGTTGGTTTCATACTCCTTTGGTTTCAAATTTCATGAGGATTCTTTGTTAGACTCATATTTTTCTTCCAAATTTGCTAGGCTCCAAATGAATGTTGCTTGAACTCTTCTCGAGTTGTAGATCTCATTAACTTCAGAGCATTGTTATTCATTCAGATTTAAATGTATACTTGTCTTCATATTGTGGCCAAAGTATCAATGATATGATTGCAAGTGAGCATGGAATAATATAATTTAAATACTTGTTTTTGAAGGAACTTACATGGGGCTCAACCTGTAGGAAGTTCTAGTTTAAAAGTTAAAACAATTTTTTAATTTTTGAATAGTCACATAAAGGTATCCATGAAAGTTAAAAGGGGAAAATTTAAGACAAATAAAGAAGTGAAAAGACATGAATAAACAAGAGAGAAAAAAGTAATAAAATATAGTTTCATTAAAAAAGAGAAATAACATGTAGCTAGGGGACAACATGAAGGAAAACATAGCATATGGGAAGAAACAATATTTTTGAAACATGTTATAGAAGAGTAGAAATAGAGGTAACTAGTAGGGAGACAACATGAAAGCAACTAGAAATGTCACTAAGGAAATTTGAAATAAAGTATTGCAATTTATAAAGGAGTGCAATGAGAGAAATGGAGAATAAAATTGAAACTCAATTGATTTTCATTTTGTATAGATGAATCCAAATTAATAATACTATTTTGTGCCTATTATTTTTCTAAGTTTGTGTTTGAATTTGATGTTCTATGAATAATTCTTACATGAAATTTAGTGGTACTTTCTTGATTTGATAGTTTGATAAAACTCTCAAATCCTATTTGTATTAGTTGGTGTTAGAGTAAGTTGATTTTGGTTGTGTCAAAGAGAGTTCTAAGGATGTTTTTGTGGGAAGGTGAAAAGAAAGAAACCCACAACTACATAGGATTCAATTGGAAGCATGGTGCACAAAGGATGACCTAGGGCACCATGAGTTGGTGAAACCGTAGAAATGTTGGGAGGTATCAAAAAAATGGATGTTATGGAAGGAACCTAGAGAAGAGGTGTACATGTGGAGGATATTAGTGAAGATGAAAAAAAAGTGGAGGAAAGATATGAAGACAAGAATGAAGAAGTTAATGAACCAAAAGTACTTTTTTAGAAAAATGTCTAGACTCAACAGTAAACCACAGGTTGACACACACCATGTTACAGTGAAAATTTAAATTCAAAAGAATTTATTGACTGGATATTTGAAATAAAAAATATTTTGGCTATGAATCAATCGAAGATCCAAAGAAAGTGAATATTTTTATGTATGAATTTGAAGGGACGCGTATCTCTCTAGTGGGAACATGTACAAATAGAATGAAGAAGAAAGGGAAAAAATAAAATAAAGTCATGGGGCATAATGATTAGAAATTTGAAATCTAAATTCCTATGAGTAGATTACCAATTGAGTTTGTTTCCTAAGTTGCAAGATTCAAAGTAAAAAGAGATGAATGTCCAAGAGTATAAAAAATTATTCTATAGGTTGAATATGAAGGTTGGACACATTGATGATGATTCTAATAAGGTGTAAAGGTATGTAAGTGGACTATAGTTATCAATTCAAAATAATATTATTATGGTTTGAATACAAGGTGTTGAAGAAGCCTATCAATATGCCTTGAAAGTAGAAGGAAAATTGGAAATAATGAAATAAAATAACTCAAGAGGTAGTGGAAGAATAATCTTGTGGTAGAGGATAGTCTAGTGTTGGAAGAGTATATCAAACAAAACAAGGGGAAGCCAAAACCTATAAGACAAGTAATTAATCTTGAGATACTAGAGGAAGAGGAGACTATTTAAGAGGTGGAGGAGAATCAAGAATTCATGTGGCACTAGAAAAAGAAGAAAGTTTAGCTTCACCAAAGAATGGAGAAGACCTTAAGGAAGGAGAGTCCTTGATGTTGAAAAGAATATTGTTAAAGCCTAAAAAGGAAAAATAAGAACTTTTTCAAAGGAGAAATTTATTTTGAAAAAAAATAAATTAGGTGAAAGGTGTTGTAAGGTGATTGTGGATAGTGGAAGCATTGATAGCCTAGTTCACAAGAGATGGTAGAAATTTTAAAATTTTAAAAAATGAAGCATCCAAGTCCCTACAAGGTTTCTTGGTTACAAAGAGGACATGAGTTGTTAAGTGAACAATGTTTAGTAAAATTTAGATTGGAAATTATAAAGATTAAATTATGTGTGATGTAATGCCTATAGATGCATGCCCTATCCTATTGGGTAGATAATGGAAATATGATAGGAAGGCAATACATGATGGTAGGGAAAATACTTCACAAGATAATAAAAGATGAAAAAAATATACTTTGAACCCATTGAAGGATAAAGAGGGAGAAGTGGACAACAATCCAAGAGTTTGTTTGATTTCTAGAAAATATTTTTTGAGAGAGATAAAGAAGGAGAAGACATATTTTATTTCATTTCTAAGCCTATAGAGATTAAAACAACAAATAAAAGTTAGACAAAAAGTAGAATATATCAAAACCCAATGAAGACTTGTTCACTTCCATCTTTATTTTTTTGATACTCACTTACATATTATATCTCCTTGAATATATTTTCTTTATTTTATTGAACAACTTGGCATATATAATTATCTTCCTCCCTACAACAATTAGAACAACAAATGGTCAAATAGTCATCTATTAGTTCTTTTGGGAAGATCCATTCTCTCTTTAAAAATTCTTAAATCATATATTCTTCTTTAGTTATAAGAATAACATATGTAAATGTTGGTGAAAATGGTAATAGAGGATCAAGAATATTTAAGTTGCATTCATGTAGAGGGAACATAAAAACAACACTTTGTGTTAACATAATTCTCCCACTAGTTTCTTCTTTAGTTTTTAAATTTGAAAGTAGGGATTGGGGGCAAAAACCCCTAGGTAGGTCACAAGGCAATTCTCTGGGTGTACTCCATGTGATATAGGGTAGGATTGAGGGGTTTATCCCCTACCATGAAACACATTTTCCTTCTTTTGTAGCCTTCAAATTCTTCATTTTTAAAGTAATTTTCTCCATATATTATCATGTCTAGACTACCTTGAAAATATAATATTTATTTATATTTTATGTACTCTTCAACTCATTCTTAGTTATTTCTTCAAATAAAGTTCAACTTGCTTCTTATCTACCAATTATCTCATAGCATGTGGTGTTGATATGTAAATAGTTTTTCCTTTTCATATTTACTTACACCATCAGTCACAATAGTTTATTAATAATATAATCTATCATTACAAAATCTAATTGTGCATCTATATGATTTAAAATGATGCAAATTAGGATTAATCAAGGCAATATTGAAAATTGCATGAGATTGAACTTCTTAACACATTGGTCCTAACTCATCTCACCAAGATAACAAGCCTTTAATGCCTTTCCCCAACAATAACACCAAAATGATAGGCCAAAAATGAGGTAGATAATAAGATGGATTTAATATTTAAGATTTTTTTTTTTTGGTTTGATCTTTGTGCCAATTTGAGGGCATAAATTGACGAAAGACATTGTGGCTATATGCACAAGGGTTGTAGGTAGTAAGGTAAGTATAATAAAGTGTGCCTATTCTAGAAAATGAAATCACTCTTTTAAAATTGCTTCAAGAATGCAAATGATGTAGATCAACAACCAAGAACCCTATTGGATTGTTAGTTGTTGTAGCTCCCTCACTCTGCAATTGGAAAAATAATATTTTGGGAATAAAATTAAATATTTGTGAATTCAAATCAAATTCTCCAACACAAGAATTCATAAGAAATTCAAGAGTAACTTGTTGATTTTATTTATTAAATCTTTTAAGAGCTTACAATAGGAATTTCTTGGACTAAACAATGAACATGAGAACATCTATATGAATGCTTGTTTCCTCCAACACCAAAATATCTGCTACAAGAGACCTTCAAGTAAATCCAACAAGAATAAATCATCTCAAATCTCCCCAACTTCACTCTTGGGCATCCCTCCTTGGCTTCACCAGCAAGTTCCCTCTTCAAAAATTGTGATTTTTTTTCTTTCACCTACCAAGTCTTTCTCCAAATCTAGGCATAGACTTTCCTATCATAATGGTTGAATTACTAACCTCATTTTCCTTTATGGGTGTGGGAAACCTCTCCTCATTTCATTCTCCCTGCCAAATCAATTCAATTTTCCCATTTTTTTCCTCACTAGCTCATCCACTGACTCCTTCACTAGGCGCCCAGATTCTTCCACTACCAATTCAAAGCCAAATTTTAAATGCACAAAGGAGTTACAAAATGCCAAGAATGGCCTCCTATTTCCTAAGCATGGGACTTCATGTAACTCCCAAAATTCAAATAAATGACAATTTCTAACACCTTCAAATCCATTATGTATTAAATTCAAATACAAAATAATTGACTGCAATTTCGAGGAGTTGAGAGGAAAATGAAATTAAAAAAAAATCATACCTACAAAACACAACTAAAGCAAAAAATCAAAGGAAAGTAAAAATAAATCCTTTTAGTGTGTAGGATTTCCCGTGCACCTAGATACTCCTGCATCAAACAACTTAGGTAGAATAAATATTTCATGAATGAAGCTCATGAAAATTTGAAAACCATATTTTTATTTTGGATCCACCATTCTTCTTTATTTTTCTAAAATTTCTTCACCTTACCCTAAACCTTCATATCTCTCCCTTCTTCCATCCTTCTCTTTCTCCCTCTCTTGAAGTTTACCTCACTATACCATAATTCATCCTCCCACTCTATCTTATCATCTTCATCACCTGCATGTGAATTGCTCTAAAAATTTCATAGAAATCAACAAATTGAGTTTGTAAATCATTCTTACCAATTTCTCCTTCTTCCTCTTCTTCTTGTAGGCCAACACAATGAATAAGATCTTGTTGCAACTTAGCTTGTAACCTGTTTTTGCTACACCTAACCACTCTGCTTCACATTCTTCTCTAATTTCATTTAAATAATAATTGGCTTCAACATAATCATTAATAGATTTAGAAAAAATATCAATTACCTCACTAATCTCCTCTTTAAATATGCTACTATAACATCATTTTCAAACTCCTCATATCCTTCCACTTTAACTAAGTCATTTTTATACAAATCAACATCAAAGAATCACAAAACTCAATTTTTACCTCTTCATTTTTTGTTGTAGCTTTCACTCCACTTTCTATCAATGCTAATCGTCCCTTTTCAACTACTACAACTTGCACTAGTATGCCATCTTTTTCATTATTCTTTGTTGCCCCTTCATCCCTTTCACTTGAGACATTTTCCATGCATTCTTTTTCATATTTTTGTCCCAAATTTTGAATTGTTTCCATGTCCTCATTAAGACCAAACTTTGTTACAACTTGACTATTCTCTATCTCTACAACTCCACCCTTTTCTTCTACAACAATACTATCCTATATGTTTTCTTGCTTCTCTACTACTGCCCTGAATTTTCCTTCACAAATTATTGCTTCCACATCCTTCATGTCTTTAGCTTTGGACCTTTTCTTTGTCCTCTCTAGTCCCTGCAATCAAGAAACCATTTGAAAAACCAAGTTTTCAAAATTACCACAACCCACTATGATTATTTTATCCTCTTTCTTTCACCATTATTTCTCTCTACTTCTCTTGTTTTCTTGCTTTTTTTTTTGCCACAACTATGTGGGATGCTCCCACATGTTCTTCTTTCCATAACCTTCCTATCATAGGATTGTAGCAATGAATATTTTCATCTTTCTTACCAATGCCCTTTTAACCCATTCTCTCTATTTCATAAGATATTTCTAGCTCTTCTCCTTCTTTTGGATAAAATTCCACCTTCTCTTCAAAATTTTCAACTTTACACCTTTCATTAGCCATCACACCCTTTTCATGTAATCTTTGTTCATACTTTATTTTAGCCTCTTCAAGTTCTCTTCTTTGCTCCATATCTATCATGTCTAATCTAGCCTCAATCTTCTATAATTATCAAATAATCCATATTTTAAACCTCTTTTATTTTCACTCTTCCATAGGTAAAATCCTCATAGGCCTTCTCATGACCCTTCTTATCCTCTTTTTCAAAGAGATCTTTAGAGACTCGTAAGCCCCTCTGTAGTTACAAGAACTCCTTACAAAAAACTCACAAATTCATTCAAAGTTTTTGTGCCTCCTTCCACCCTCTACAGTCACAAGTCCTCCATATAAAAAATCTCTCTAGGAATATAGCCCTCTTCAGTTGCAAGCCCCCTCTCACCTACAAAAAAATCTTCTAGAACTTAATTCCTCTGCAGTTACAAAATCCTCTTCTACAAAAAACTCTCTCTAGGGATTTCTTGAGACACCTTCAAGCTTCCTCTCACTAACCTCTTTTACAAATTCATCTCTAATCTCTCAAAATGAGATTTCCTCTTCAGAATTCTTTGCAACTTTCAACCTCCTCAATATAGTGATCATTCTGCTTTGATACCAATTGATGCAGATCAACAACCAACAATCCTACTGGATTGTTAGTTTTTGTAGCTCCCTCATTCCATAACTAGAAAAATAAGCTTTTGGGAATAAAATTAAATATTTGTGAATTCAAATAAAATTCTCCAACATAAGAATTCACAAGAAATTTAGGAGTAACTTGCTGATTTCATTTATTAAATCTTCTAAGAGCTTGCAACAATAATTTCTTGGACTAAAAAATGAACATGAGAACATCTATAGGAATGCTTGTTGCCTCTTGATGGGGGTGAAATGTGTACTTATTTTTACCTTTTTATTTCTATAGGATCCTTTGCTATTCCTGTCAATATTTGTTAATGAAGTAAAGATATTTAATAAAATGCAAAGAAAAGATAAAAACTTGTAAATATATCAAAACCTTCAATTATTTATTAATTATCTTCATGACTATGATAGCAAAGGATAATTAGGAGGATAGCGTGTGGGAGAAAGAGGAGCATTGGTGGAATGAAGACAAAACCGTTCAAGAGTCATGTGTCATTTTTGTTAAGTTCGGTCTGAGTTGTCAGTTTATTTTAAAACAATATTGAAGTTTGTAATCTATTTCTAAGTAGCTTCTAAGGTTGTTGGTTGCAGGACAAAATAACCTAAACAATCGTATCCTTTTTTATCAGTATTAGTTATAAACTTAGCGGCTCATAATCTCTATAAATATGTATGTCAAGGCTCAGATTGATATTGATAATATACATCTATAAGCTTCTATTATGATTTGATAAGATTGTGATTTAAAAATATCATTTGTATGAGTATTGGTTAGTGTGGAGTAAGCTTTTCATTTCATCACTTGATAATCGGAGAAGGCAGGGCCCAGTTCCTTGGTTACCTGGTGAATTATTGTAGTATTAGCGTGTTGTATGGTAATAAGTCTTTACAGTTTTAAATCCTTTTTCAATCTTTAGTTATTGTGTTAATTTGAATTCGTTTAGTGCATTGTTAATTATTATGTTGAAATAATTTGGTGTGATGTTAATCAATGTGTTCGTTGCTACATGTGCATTCAATTTGGAAGATTACTTTTCAATCACTATTAATTAGTGTGTTTACGGTTTTATGTGAATTTAGTTTAGCATATTATTTCAAAAAGTGTTAATTAGGGTGCTTATTAATATAAGTGGATTTGATTTAGCACATTTCAATTCCAATGTTTATTTTCTTTCTATTAGTATAGTTTCAGTGAGAATTATTAATTCTATTTTTCTGTTTGGTTATAATCTATCTTTATTACAGACTGTTCCTGGCATAGGTTCTTGTCACATAATTGACATGAAGACTGAAAACCAGATTTCTGAATAAAAATAGATGGTGTGCTAGTTGTATCCATCCCCACTTGGCTCTATTGTTTTAGCCCTTAGGCAAACTGCCACAATATCTTTCATAAGTTCACGACTCAATCTAGGAATAAATTGAGGAAGCCTCCATGAAATTCCCGAGAATTGATCTAAACACATTTTCCAACTAGATAGAATTATAAGGATAGTTTTCCCCTAAAATCCATCCATAGTTTAATCCAATCATTTTGGCATTGTTTCCGACGAAAGTTATTAAAGACTTGAAACCATAGTAAGTTGAGTTAGGACCAGTATGTCAAGAGGAAAGCCTACACAACTATCGACCTTGTTAAGGTTAATACTCCTAATTTGTGCTATTATAAGTCATATAGGTGCATGAATCGTAGTAGAGATTGTAGAGGTAGATTTGTTTAAAGGGAGAAAGGAAATAGTTCACAACTCTAAAAACAAAACAAAACCATCCATTGAGGGAAGTAGCTCACAATGAGAAAAAATGAAAAATAAATTACAACCATTAGTTGTGCACACATCACTTGAGAAAGAGTTACCCAAACTAGATATTGAAAAGTGTGTTATTGAGTCTACCATTGTTGAGACCCCTTCTGATATCTGTCTTGAGTCTTTTGAAGAATTGAAAAAATGGGTTGCAAAGTTATTCCAAGAATCTTACAAGTCTAGAGCTAGCTCGTCCTTAGAAAACCAGAAGTTGTTCAAAAAATTATTCACTCCTTGGGCATCTCAAGTCATGGCTGATCTCAACAACAACAACAACAATGATAAAAATGCGAGAGCATTATCCCACAACAACCCGGTCACTTTTGAGTTTCCAATTGCACATCTTGAAGAGGATGCCCCTATGAAAAACATCCCCCATTCCGCTTTTCCTGTTTTTCATGGTCTTTCTGTTGAGGATCCTGATATGTTCTTAGTTGAGTTTGATGTGTTGTACCATAGTTATGATTATTAAAGCAATGCAAAAAATCTCAAGTTTCCCAGCCACATTGAAGGATGCAACCTTATACTGGTTCATTAACCTCAGAAACATCAGAACATAGGATGACATGAAGGAAGTATTTTTGACAAAATACCAAGAGTATTGTAAAATGAAAGAGGTTTGGGATGAGATTTTCTACATGACATAGAAGGAAGATGAATCTGTGGGAGATTACCTCAAACGCTTCATGTTTAGCCTACAAAAATCATGACAAGGGCTAACTCTTGATACTATTAAAATTTTGTTTCTTAGGGGAATAAGAGATGATACTATGGATGCATTGAATTTAATAGGAAAAGGTAATATCTTTCAATTGAACTTTGATGATCTTTGTGACATTTGTAGGAATTAATCGAGGTCTCAATGTTCAAGGAGGATTTATTCAAGTAAGATTTCTTCTTTAGGAAATGCCACAGGTATAATAAAGCGTGAAATAGGTAATTTACTTGAAGACCTTAAAACTAACTTGTTAAATCATATGGGTAAATATATAGATACTTTGTATACTCATAGAAAGCAAGAGGAAGCTGAAAAGGCCTTGGATATATTTTGTCTAACTTGTCACAAGAGACATAGTAACGAGGATTTCCCTTATAATAGGAAAAATATTTCATCCTTAGAAGAAGTCAGTAAAAGTTCTACCTTAAGGCCTCTTCCCATAGGTATAACTGATAATGAATATTCTGGGGAACTTGTCTACTACATGGCCCCAAGGAGACCTTTTCCACCTCGAGTAATGCATCCTAGGATGACAAATGATTATTTTTCTTTGGGACCTAGTCAATCCAATTCTTTTTCCAATCAACCTGGATGGTATGGGGGTTGGAAACAACCTCCACCATACCCTCAATGGATCCCATAATACCAATATGCTTCATAGTTGTGGCAATAGGCATGGAGGCCACAATCACCACAACCTTCACCTTACCAACAACCATATCCATCACAATCATAATTTCCACCTCCTCCCATGATTAACCCATATCAACAGCCACAACAATTTCTTCCACCCATACCATCATCATCTACTTAGCTAGCCAATCCAACACAACCACCAAAGCCTACACCAATGCCAACTCAACCAAACCCAAATCCCAACAATAAGGCAACACAACCCGTGTATAATAATGAGGAAACGGGTTATTCTACTTATCCTATTAATATTGTAGAAATAGATGGAGTTCAATTAAGGTCGGGGAAGGCTCTCCAAGGACCCACCATCACTAAAATTCATGAAGAACTTGAAGCGGATCCAATAAAAGAACCTCCTTTCTTCGACCGATTTTAGTTAGAACTAGTGCAAAAGGAAGTCTCCCAACCTAAATTTGATTTTTTCAATGATATACACAATGTTAACATTAAGATTCCTTTGTTGCAGGCCATCAAGGATATTCCCGTGTATACAAAAATAGTTTAGGATTTATGTACTCAGAAGCAGAAGAAGAAGCAAGATCCGAAGACTGTCCAAGTCATTAGACAACTAGCAGACCTCATGCTTGGGAACAAACCATTCCTAAGTATTCAAATCTAGGGATTCCTATCATCAAGGTGTCTATTGGTAATGTTATTATTCCTAACACACTTGTTGATTTGGGCACTACAATTAGTGTTATGACAAATGAAACAAAGGAAAGATTGTTACTGAAAGGACATCATACCAATCTTTGGTCAAACCGGAGGGTATGATTGAAGATGTAGTCCTTTCTATTGATTCATGGGAATACCCAACTGACTTTATGGTTCTGTAGCCAACGATTAAGGTGGGGGATACCCCTTGATTTTGGGACAACCTTGGTTAGTAGCTCTAGATGCATTCATCAACTATCGGTCAGGAAACATGGTCATTTCTAATTGAGAGCACATAAAACAATTGACTTTATATCCACTAGCACAACCCTTGTTGGAGACGGAGGATCCAGTGTGGGTTGATAGTGACTTGGATGAGTCATTACCTATCTTGACAATTGATCAAGCATTAGATATTGAAGAACTTACTGAAGATAATATTCTTGTTAATTTTCTTCAAAATAGATATGCATCTAATGAATCTTTGAAAGAATGGTTCTTCATTTAGGTATAAATATTCCTTGTCCTTTTGGAAATTTTCCATTGGTAGGTAGTTCACAATCCGTTCAACACTTTGTCACATTGCATCAATTGCTACCTCATAATTGTCTATATAGTTTATTTTTGTTCTTTGAAAATTCTAGCAATACATCGTCCACCTCACAAGTACTAGCGATTAATTCACCTACATAATTAGAGGCCATCAAAATCTTACCTAGTTGCACACTTTATATTAATCCACATTTAAGCACTGAACAAATCCAAGATCTCATTGTTGTGCTCACTACAAAAAAATAGGCAATTAGCACCTAAAATAATGCCAGAACTTAGTGCATTTGAGTTCATGAATTGGACACTTCTACCGGCACAAAACTCAGTGCCAAACTACATGTTCACTTCAGTGCTAGAATTTGCACCAAAGTTTACACCGACTTTAGCGCCGGATTTAGTGTCGAAAAAGTAACACAAGCAATAGCGCCTCCTTTTAGCGTCGAGAATAGCGCTAGGAAGCGAGACCAATTTAATGTCAGAAATAGCACCTAAATTAGTGCCCAATTTGGCTTCCAGTTTTGCTTCCATGTCTGCTCCCATTGTCGCTTCTAGTTTTTCTCCCAATTGTGCTTCTTGTTTTGCTTCTGGTATGGCATCGAAAATAGCTTCTTTTTTGGCTTCCTAATTGATGCCAAGTTTTTCTTCCATTATGACGTCCTTTGTTGCTTCCAGTTTTGCTTCCATTATGACGTCCTTTGTTGCTTCCAGTTTTGCTTCCATTATGACGTCCGTTGTTGCTTCCAGTTTGGCTTCCAATTTTGCTTCCAATTTTGCTTCCATTTTTTCTTCCAGTTTTGCTTCTAATTTTGCTTTCAGTTTTGCTTCTAGTTTTGCTTCCAATTTTGCTTCCAATATAACGTCGCTTTTTGCATCTAGCTTTGCTTCCATTATTACTTCTTTGTTTGCTACCTGAATTGCTTATGTTTTTACTTCCTAGATAACACCAAGTTTTGCTTCCAAGATTGCTTCTAGTTTGCTTCTAGTTTGGCTTCCATTGTTGCTTCCTTTTTTGCTTCTAAAAATGCTTCTTGTTTTGCTTCCATTTTTAAATTTAATATGTTTTTTATTTCAATTTAATTAGTTAAATATATCATGCCTCTTAAATAACTCATATGATTATAAAGTAAGTAATTTAATTATTTAATTCATATGATTAAATAGCAAGATAATTTTTTTTTGATTCGTAATACGTAGCAAAGTTGCATGCATTATATTAAGAACAAAAAAAATTACACCCATTTTAGCCCGTCTTGAAACTGGGCCAGATTGAATGGCACTGAGTTCCCACAACCACCCTTACAAAATCTCCCAAATTATGCCAAAATTTCACCCCAAGCCATGGATCCGATTACCAGTTTATCAAAGTGACACTGGCCTCATGGCCTATATAAAACAAAAACCAAAACAAACATCAACCGCCCACCTGTTACCTCCCATCATTCCTCTTCATCGTAGAATATGGTGGATTCCACCAAGTTGGCAAACACTTGACACCATTCCAAGCCTTTCGTTTCATTCAATCCCAGCCGTCTACACAGGAAGTTGTAGCCAATTGTTTCCCATCTCTTGTGGCGCTCCAGACCTTCAGCCTTCACGTCCATGATGAAGGGAAGCCATTCCACCTCTACGCCCTATAGAAACATTTTGTTGATATCGTTTGATAGTGGAATTCCAAATCCTAGTTGTGCTACTCCCACCACATCCATGCCGTCAAGTAGAATTGCAACCTTGAAGACCATCCTGAGTAGGATCAAGCACCTTAGCTTCGAAAGATTTAGATCTAGCAGTGACGTAATAAAATGGGAGGCAATGTCAGAATTTTCCCTTGTCCGGTTGTTGGAGAAGCCTTTGATCTGCAATGAAACCTGAGAAAGTAGATTGCTTTGTTGAGCAGCGTAACTTGATCAGAGTGTCCATTTTCAGGAATATATGTTCATTTCTTGAAGCTTCATTGCTTGATATAGTCACTTGGCCTTGATACGATAAAAAATCCAGCTATGCTCATTAATTCTTTCTACCTTCGATTTTATTTCCTCATATTTTCATATGGCTCCATGGAGGTGGGATTCAATTTTCCATGTACTATCTACTCCTCCCTAGTATGTTCATCCCATTCTAATGCCACCAACTCGTGTGAGTGAGCTCCGTAGCCACCAATTTTGGGCTAGATTTAATATTTGAGTCCCTGAATGTAGATATGGCTCATGCGGGTGATCTCATTCCCAACTCTAATGGTATAGTAAAGGCCCTGTTGTCAGGGAAATTCAAATGTCCTTTCCTCAAGAATTATTATGGCCATACGGTTGGTTAGCCTTGTTGGCTGATGTGATGTCAAGGTCTATTTCATCATCCTCCTATGGGTTTCCCATGTGCCCAATCTAGCCACTAGCCTTAGACAATAATTAAATAACAAGATAGATATTATAACATGATCATCATCTATAATTAAAACAAGTGAGTCAAATATCTATAATTTAATTAAATTTGACAACATCCATCCTGAGTAGTAAATTAAAATCATCATACGCAATAAATATCCATCCAAAAATCATCGACCACTTTCAATATATATAAATTAACAAGTCAATACTGATAAGATCATCATCATATATAACTAAAACAAGTGAAAGTCAAATATGCCAGTAGATCAATAACATGCAAAATGATACATGTCCAATAGTCGACATAAGTCAAAATGATACATGTACAAATGATATAAGTAAAAATGATAAATTATGTAACTCAAAATGATACAAGTCAAGATGATACATGTCCAAATGATATAATTCAAAATGATACATTTCAATATGATACAACTCAATAATATGGTACTATAGGTCGTGAAAATGATACATATGATAGTAACCATGAAAAGAGGCATCATAATGATACATCAACAATGATCCATGATGTAGTCTATATGATCATGAATGTCACTGGCTACTACCAATAACTGCCTCATCATTATCATCACCATCATGATCATCATCGTCGTCGTCGTCGTCATCATCATTTTCATTGGCCTCAGTGTCTTTTGTATCTACGCCATCATCATCCTCTACCATGTGATCTGTACTAGAACCAAAATTTTCTAGATCTATGTCATGATGAGGATCATTTTTATCTTTTGGAAGACCCTTGTTCTACAAAAAAAAACATTTAAAATGAGAAGTTATTATTTATTTCATGTAATAATTTATTTTTCTGTTATATATCTACTATTACAACATATGAAACAAAACCATAATCATATTACATCATATTTCCATTTCTTAATATCACTGTGATCTTAGGATGTAATATTCTTTTTTCCTTCATTCTCTAAATGTATTTGTATAAATGGTACTATGGGGATGGTTGAAGCACAACTCTGTTTTACATTTGTGGTTTAGTTTTCTATTTATAAGTAAGCTATGGCATGCAACAATACTTGAGCATGCAGAGAATAATTCTTCAAGACATTTTGTACTTTGATTATACTATTTTTAAGTGACCTTTTCATGTATATAATCATATCATGTTCATGTATGTTGATATAAGGTAGCTATGGAGGTAGTTCAAAGAGATGGCCTTGAAATTTTTCCTCATCTTACAAAGTCTGGAGGAATAGGAATAGGGATCAAATTTTGAGAGTCTGGTTTAAGTTTGAATTCAAGAAATGACAAAATTGTGAAGGCTAGAATGGCTTTTAATATATCACTGTGTTTCAGAATTTGCAGTTGTAGACTGGTAACCCCAAAACATAGAATTATTCATTGCTCCTTGTTGACACTGTGGTTGTTAAGGATAAAGGGCCTAAAAAATGCAACTGGGGTTAGCTCCAAAGTATACACTGATGTTGCATACTCATTTAATGACGATGACAAAGATGAGGAAGTGAAACAAAAACCCAAGGCTAAGGTAAATGGAGGAGAATCAGGCATCTCCAAGGTGACCTTATGATCTGATAATTAGGAGATGACTAAAGAAGAGTAGCACCGACAACACCAAGTAGAAATTGCAAGGAAAAAGAATGAGGAGACTGCAAGAAGATTGGATGTAGGGACATTGGTACAGGAGATGGACATGGCTCTTCCAAGCCATCCACTAAGATGGTTTCCTACAAAAATGTGGATGATATCCTCATTTCTAGAGAGCTCATGAGCTATGGGAGCAACCTCATCTAAAATATTTTGAACTAGAGTTTGATATACCATTTAGAGATCTTAGTTTTCATGGAGTTCCTTTCAAAGCCTCTACTTTTATTGTTCCTATGGTAAAATTTTTGGTAGAGTTGGTGGAATTACCTTTCTTCTATTAGTGAGATTGAGATTGTTAACCTTGAGAGAGTAGGACTTGGGAAAAAGGCATTTGATATGGCTATTGTTTTCAAAGAATTCAAGTAGGATGTACTCTGCATTGATGCCATTCCTCAATCTTTGCTTGATGGCATCAAGGAATGGTTGAACTCCATGGATATAAAGTATTATGAAAGCATAATGAACTTGAATTGATGGTCAATTTTGAAGACTATTACTAATGATCCAGATAAATTTATTGAAGATGGTGGTTGGGAATTTTTGAATATGGAAGCTAGTGATTCTGATTTTGATAATTCAGAAGAGTTAGATCAAGGATATGAACCCTCTGATGTAGAAGAGGAATCAAATTCAGATGAGGAAGGTTCAGAAGATGAATCTCTTATGGAGTCAGATGAGGACAAAGAAGAAGAAGATTCTAAAGAGGAGGAAGGTAAAACATGGAATGAATTAGAAGCCGAAGCCAAAAATGCAGATAAGGAAAAAGGAGACAAGTCTGGCAGTAAAGAGGAAAGGCGACGACGAAAGGTAAAAGCTACAGGGAAGTCTCAGGCACCTGATATTAGAGATTCAAGAGGAATGCTTGCCAAGAGGCATAAAGTCAGATGAATTGAGTTCATCTACATCCTTCTACTATTTTTTCATACAAATAAATGATTGAATTGTTTATACAAATGATGCATATATGTTAACTTGATTAGTGTTGTTACTTCAGTAGTTTGAATTCTATGACAACTAGCCATTAGGCCATTATGTGCGGGAGCATATTTGTGTTTTTAGTTAGCTTTTTTGGATAGCTCTACTAGGTGTTGATGACACTCCATTTATCTTTTGAATGTTAAGAAGTCTAGTATTACACACTTCTCTATGTTGATCAAATTAGGTTGCAATTTTTTTACTACTGATTTCTTTATTTATGGAGGCATCTAGGGACAATGGAGAAGAACTTTAGAACTCATCCTATGCATCAATAAACAACTCAACACAAGAAATGAAAATTGACATATTAACACAAAAATATCCAACTAAGTTATTGAAACTCAACTATTGATACCTCATTCTCCATCCAGATTACAAAATCGGTCCACTTTTTGCTTTGTAACTTTTCCTTTTCAAATTTCTTTGGATGTCGGCCATATTTCTCCTCTTGTCAAAACATGGCACATGGACTAGTTAAACTAATTAATATGCAATCATTTACTTTTTCCTAGGAAATTAAAAAAATATCATTTAACATATTAAATATACTTACAAATGTACAGATCAAGGCCTGTAAACCTTTCTAGCCACTGCGATGTGTGGCACAAAGTTTTTCAAGCCTAGCCTTGGAAGCCTTGTCCTGAAACATATACTAATTCAATTTAACTATGCACAAATAAAATTTAAAAATCATTTAATAAATTTGATATAATATTACGAGCAAATTCAAATACCTATGTACTCTCCTCATTGGACTTCCTCTGTGCATCAAACTTCTCATATGCTTTTACAATCTCTTTCCATACTTTCACACTTACACCAATTGGCCTTAGCTCGGGAGGGAGTTTTTTTATCTTCTTTGTTTGGTTGCACCAAAATATCTTGCAGTTTTGAGACATTCGTAGCTTTATCTTCTTCATAGACCAACCTGTGCCAAATTCAATCTCCATGTCATGGATAACTTATTTTTGTAGGTGGGTATCTTTGAGAATGGTAAATGTAGATGGTCTTTGAACTGTTGAAGGCATGATTCCTTCAATATATTCACAAACGTTTTTCTAGCATCTGTCATTCGGACTTCCCCTCAAACCACATCGTATGGGTATGTCTATCTTTTTCGGTATCGATAGCTACCAATGGTTTCAAGAATGCTTTAAAACATTGGAGTGGTGGAAGAAGTTTGTGTCCTAGGAGTGGCTGGGACATAGGAAGTCTCTGCTCCCTATTCCAAATTCTTAGAGTTTATTGTTATTGATTTCCTCCTAGATCTTTTGCTCGATCCAAGACGGTTGGAGAATCAATTGATTCCCTTTGACACAGTTGATTTGTGTTGCAATGTTTGCAAGGGCCTTTACTAGATCATTTTCTCTATGTATCTTGGAGAAGCATTGTCAATGTCCACACCATCCAATTTTCTCATTGCCTCTACCCCCAATATGGAAGCCAATGCCTCTTTATCTTTGTCAATCTCATGTCCCTATATATAAATAAAATAAATTTCTTCCTTTAAATTTAGAAATAAATCAAAGAAACAATGGAAACATTTACAAATCTATAAATTGACAATGAATTACCTCATTGTGGCTAGAGTCTACTCCCTTTTCTCCCTTCCCTCTATTGCTTGACATTTTGAGGTGACCTAGGGAAAATTATTTTCGTCCAGTCTGTGGAGGCAAATGAAGTACACACTATCAGGTATGAAAGTTTTCAAAATAAATTTCTTCCTTTAAATATTAGAAATAAATAAAGAAACAATGAGAAACATTTACAAATCTATAAATTGACAATGAATTACCTCATTGTGGCTAGAGTCTACTCCCTTTTCTCCCTTCCCTCTATTGCTTGACATTTTGAGGTGACCTAGGGAAAATTATTTTCGTCCAGTCTGTGGAGGCAAATGAAGTACACACTATCAGGTATGAAAGTTTTCATCTAGTTTGTGGTATGAAAGTTTTGTTTTGTGGTATGAAAGAAAGTTGTCTTTAGAGAAAGGTATGGAAGGAAGGTCCGAGAAATTGAACTAGAATATGAAAGCTTGGGATGGGAATGATAAGCAAACCGAGGGATTGGGTTTTCAAAAGTGCGTACACTACTCTCAGATGCGGAGGAAATAATGCAATGTATACAATTTTACCCTCCTCCTTTGCAACCACATGAGACTTGAACGATTCGCCTATAAACAAAATAATATTCACAACCATTTCTTCACAATCCTCTCCATTTAATCCAAACAAAAATATTTGTGGGAACAAAAGAAACAAATTGTAACCTTACCTATGGTGTCGCAAACTAAATTGAATTTCTCATCTACTTGCTCATAGTCGATCCCTCATAGGGAAACCTCCTCTCTTCCTTCGTGCAAAATTTTTCTCCTCTCATCTCTTCCTTCACGCAGGAAGTTTTTATTTTTTGTTTTTTATTCAGTAGTCAACGCCGACTTTAGTGCCAACTTTTAACCCTAAATGTAATCTGTTTGGGGTGCAAAAGGCAATGCAAAGTGTGCCTAATTTAGTACCTAGCATTGAAAATGATGTATTTTTATTGGAAGTTGATAAATAAATTGATCCTAAATTGACTTCATCTTCATATGTTCCAAGGGAGCAATCATGGCTCCCTATTTTATCTATTCCTTATCCCATGTCAATTTTGTGGGTGCAAAACTAATAGAGGTTAGATTTGTGAACTCAAAAACAACCCCTAAACTTTTAAATTTAAATTTAAATGGGCCCATGTTCACCCTATACAACTAGATGAGTCATCTAAAGTGTGAAATATTTCAAATTGCATGTTACAGATTTGTATAAAAGGAAAAACCCTAATTCATTACTATCATCTTAGATATAGGGCTTATTGGGGAATTATGAAAAATCATTTATGAGAACTGAATCATTATTATGTGACATTGAACTTGCATCAACATCCTATGTGTATTGCATGCTTCCCTGTTGTCTTCAATCATTTATTTGTATCATTAAATTAGTAATAGGAGTTTAACTAAAGGAGAAATATCCTAGCCTAACAAAATCCTCAATAATGTCCATTAACATGACCCCTCTTAGACATAGGTTGTAGACATCAAGATAATAAATTATAGAGATCCAATTCAGTGAAGATTATATCTATAGTTAAGGTTTAGTTCTGTGTAGGTTCATATTTTTTATGCACTGAGATCAATTCCATATCCATGGAAGTGTATTGGAATTAAGCATCACGAATTTTATAGTTTTGAGATAGTTTTTTATAGTCCTAGTTATTGTTGCACTAATAAATCACTTAGCAATGTCTAGCATAGTCATATCTTCATTGAACCTAGAGCTAAATACCATTATTTATATTATTTAATTTTGAGCATTTATTTTAGTGGTGTTATTACTCTCAACTCTTTATCCTGGGAAAGTTATATTATTTATTCATTTTGATTTAATTAACTTTCTTGGGATATTTATGTGAGGCATGTTATTTTTCCTTACATAAATTCATGAACCAAACATTCTTAAACACACTCAAGTTTCATCCTTAGAGTTTATCCTTCTACATTAAGGTTATAAATCTAACATTTTTAAGTAGATATGATTCATTTTATACTTTATTAGGGCTTGGATGCACCCCTTATCTATGTTTCATTGCTATTATCTTGATTAAGGTTTGGTATTTTTTTGTGTAATCTCTTTGATCCCACTAACCCACCCTTATTTAATGTATTATTGATAGATCACCCATCATGTATTATCATATATATTTGTTTATTGCCTTTATCCATGCATATATTACATATTTTGACATGTTTTTACACTTTGTTAGATCTCATCATTCCATCCTAAAGTAGGTTTCAATCAAGAATAAGGAATCCAATCTCTAGTTTTCAAAGAGGAAATATCTATGGTTTTAATGAATTTGTGGAAGAAGTGGAAGGTAGTGAACCAACTAAACTTATTAGTAATAGGTTTTCTTTCATCTAGGATAACAAGGGACCATGGAAGGGATGTTCAACTAAAATTATTAGTAATAGGTTTTATTTGTAGTCAACTTGTAAATAAATGTCTTTTTGATGTGATTTTGTAGTCATCTTGTAATCATAAGATTTGAGCTCTAGTTGTCAAGATTTCACGTGTAAAATTTTTGTGAAGAGAAAAATGTTGCAATGTCCTATTTTGTTTTTCATAGTGTGTCTTAATGAAAAGTGAGTGTATTAACAAGATAATTTCAACAATATTCTCTTAGTGCACAACTGGTATGTGACTATTGTCATTGTTGTGTATTATAGGATCCAGAGGAGGCCATGGAGAGAGGACGTGGATGGCGTAGAAATACTAAATCACAAGAGAGGAAAGTGGGTGGAAATATATATGACGAAGAAATCTGTAGATACAATAGAGGTAAGAAGAGAAAGCAAACTCAACCAAAGGAGGAAGGTGTTTATGAATTCAAAAATGCTACAACATAGAGGAGATAAAGTCATTTTTTTGTCCATGAGGCCTCTGAGGTCAAACTTATTGGTTGAAAATGCACAGGAATGGTGATTAAATGCGATTCTATGATCAAGGGAAAAGTTTGAAAATTAGGATGGCCAAAACATGATATCAATATGTCAAATATATGACTAAAGTGAGGTTTTGTGTTGGATAACATATTCGTTGAAATGATATAATTGGTGTACTAAACATTATTTACTATGTTGTGTATTATAAGGGCTAGATGGGGCCATGGAAACAAATCGTGTCATATCAAATGAGGACACAATGGATGAAGCGGGACATCAAGTACTCAAATTTTGACTTAACTTAGGAAAAAATGATCTAATGGAATTTTGTGATACGTCTATCTTTTTTCATAGTATTATTGAAATTTATAATGTATTATCCAATCTTGACATAAATTAATGCATGTTGATGATTATTTTAGATGGATATTGGAGAAAATGCAAAGCCTAAGCATTCAACTAGAAAAAGAAGAAGATATGTACGTGGACATGGACCTAAAATTGTTAAATCATGTAGAGGACAGTGGGTGGAAGAGGATATGATAATGGATCCTGTAGACACAACAAATGGTTGCATTGAACAAGAGGTTGATTAGGACTATAGTACATGGGATGAATACTTTAAGAAAATTGTTGTTTGTGGATGTTCTGTATGTTGTGGAAAGAAACAATTCAAATGAATGATTGCACAAAGACATTACATATATGATGAGCTTCTGGTCGGTAGTATGCCTCCTACAATCAATTCAAATCCAATAGGAATTGTGGTAAGGAATTTTCCAATTTGATATAAATAACATGTATACTTTGTTTAAACATTGTTTCATATTATTTAAATAACTATTTTTTTTCTTAATGGATACTTGTAGGATAAAGTTCTTGGTTTAAAGTTTCCTGGATCGCCGACTTCCAGCCTAGAGGGAAATGATCATTAATTAGATGATACATCTAACAAAAATATGTGCCAATATACCAACTCGGAAGATGAGGAAATGATGAAAACAAGTAACAAAACAAGAACCGGTTTAAAGATGCATAATTTTCTTAAAGACAATGGGAAGGTGGACTACATACCCTAGGAGAATGAATGCGATCGAGATGATGACTTGCCCCTAAGTTTGAGATCAATTTACAAGGAGACATTTGATCATCGACTATATTGCGCTTGGCCTAGTGATCAACAACTACCTAGAATGTACGAGGTGTTTCAATTTTGGGGATACAACTACATGATACAACCCTCCAATATTCATTGTGACACCCCTTCGATTTGTTATGTTTTCTTGATAGCTCAGATACTTTGTTAGACTATGTTTTATGTTATGGTTATTCTATCGCTGACAGTGGAGCGATGATAGACTATATTGATGTGATGACACATTATATGCATGGTGATTATGTTCAATATGATTTATGTTTGCATAGATGCTTAGTTGTGATGACATTGCTATATTTGCTTATTGTAGTTTAATTGATATATTATTTCGTCAGTTGATGTGACATTGTATTGGTGAAGAGAACGATATTGCATCACTCGCTTGCGAGTGCCTTGTGATTTCCGCAATTCTCTCTTCACGGTGTGTATGAATTACTATCTGTATACATGTACGACATTTGTTTGTTTGCAGGATTGCAGGTATAGGACATTAGCTTCACCTGGTTTCACAGGTCTAAGGGTGTCCACTACTCAACATTAATATTGGGAGATAGTAACAGGCTACCTAGTCATACCTTTACCCTAGTACAATGTGTCGTCAGTTTGAGTTTTGGTCTTAGCCTTATCATTGTTGTTCTAGGTATTTTATTATTGTGCAAATTTAATTTGATAGGTTAAATGTGTATTTGATTTAAATATTTAATTAATTGAATTATTGTTGTGAAGGCTTTAGAATAAATAAATAAATAAATAAATTTAAGTTGGTTATGTTGTTGAGTAAATTTTATTATTAAAAATAAATGGTAATTAAATAAATAAGAATATTTAAATTGGTTGCAATTAGTAAATTATTTTATTTTATTTAAATGCATGTGGATGGAAAATATCTGGGTTGTTGAGGGAAAAGATATTTTGTTTGAGATAACTGTGAGTTAGAAATTTGTTATCTAATTGTTGAAATTCATTCTTGGAGGAGATATTTTGGGAAAAGAAAAGAAAGTGGTTTCATGGGAGTTTTTGTGTGGGTTGTTGAAAAATTGGAAAGGAAATTGTGGATCTCTTTGAGGAATTGTTTTAGAATTTTGCTGTAGAATTCTTGGCTATGTATTATGTGTTTTCTGGAAAGAGGCATATTTACTGGAGGAAGTTTTGGCTACATTGGCAATTTGAAGTTACAGAGAAGCTCAACAACAATTCTCAAGGCAACAGTTTCTTCTGGAACAGGTTCCTTTACTATTTTTGTGAATTTTGTATTGAAAAGTTATTTTATTACTGTAATGCAAATTGGAAATGTTTAGGAAAGGATTTTTCAATACTGTAGAAGTTCTTGTTTCTTTCTTTTAAAAGATTGTCGTGAAAGTGAAACCTCTGTAGAAAACAATTAAAAATCCTCTGTGTAATTTGTTCATTAGAAATAGATTGATACAAAATGAATTATAGATCTCTGTAGAAAATCATTATTCTGTTTGGTTTCCCTATTTCTTTAAATTATCTGGGAAAATGAATTCTCTGAGTTTTCCTATAGAAAATTTCTTATGTGTAATTTGTTTTCCCAATTTAAATCAATGTTTGAATTTATTTATATATATACATATATATTGAAATATATATGTATATATATATATATAAATGTATTTAATTTATTTTAAAACACTGTTATTTCAATTGAAGAAATCGTCGTACGGCGAATTTCGTAATACTGGTGAAATTGTTCATAAAATATATAAGTATGTGTTTGTTTTTTAAACACAGTGTATTGCGTATTAAATGAGAGGTTGGGGGTTGCTCCCATAGCCGCTCGTATGGGAGGTACGCTGTGGGAAACAATGCCTAGCGTTGCTCACCCACAACGCACCCCTCATGTGGGTGCGGCTGTGACCAGTGCACCCAGCACAACCTTCATACGGTTGTAGATGCCGCACAAAATTTGTATTGTGCCATCTGTTATTTTTCGATTTGGGCTTTTAATTATTATTGTTAGGAAATAAAATATTTATATATGTATATATATGTTATAAATATATATATGTATTATATAAGATATATATTATTTATAATATATATTTTGTATATTTTATATATATATATATATATATTGTGTATATATTTTGTTGGAAATTGTAATGTAATTATTTGTAAATAGAATTTGGGAAAAGTATTATTAATTTAATAATAAAATAATATATATTTGTATGTATATATATAATTATATTTAATTATATATATAGATTAAATATATTTATTTAATGTGTGAGTATTATCATAAGTATTGCAAGCACAATTAATTTAATTGAAATAATTGATTTAATTTATTGAGGAAATTAAGTTAATTTTATGAGTACTTGTGAAAACTATAAGATGTACAATTAGTTTTCTTCATTGTTAAATTGTAAGTTGGAACTATATTTAAATGGTGCATTTTAAATATGCAAAAGTGATTGTATGGATTTAGGAAATCCGAATGGAAGCATTTCTTTAATTGCTTGAAGTTGTATTTATAAAAGCACGTGTTTCTGTAATTGTGTACTGGGGGGAGTATTTGATGTTGCGGAAAATCTAAGTCTTCCAGAGTTGTAACTTGTGAAAAGGGGTTGTTGTAACTTTAGTTCATTCTTTGAGTTTTCTTGGGTAGTGCACATATTGGGATTCAGTGTTGGACATCCGTAGGGATGTGTTATCTCTTGTGTTATGTTATTATCAGTTTGTGCACTGTCTACCCTTGGCATGTAGTTTGAGTTATGTGTTGTCAATAGGGGAGTGGCTTTTAGCGAGGGATGGGACACAAAGTGGTCCCAGGACAACTCATGTGGGAGTCAGTATAATCAAGTGGGAATTAAATAATCTATTAGCTTAACACATATAACAAGATATTTAGCCTCGATCATTGGCTCAAGGGCTTGTATGAGACTTGAGATGAGTTGGAAAGGCCTGGAATGGCTAGATCATTATCTTGTCTTCTCGAAAGATAACCGATTCCATACCGGTGTGAATGTGGGGCCAGAATCGTGAGAGGTTACTAGGATAACCCTAGAGGGGGGCCAGGACCTAGGAAGATCTCCTTTGGACAACCAATGCAACTTTTGTGATGAAACTCCTCCTCTGACAATAGTTGTTTTATTTGTATTGTGTTTATAATTGATTCAGTGATTCTGGAAGCAATGTGATCATAGTTCTTGGTTATTTGTACTATTAGTATTATGTATATTGCCTGTGTCTAGAGGTAGTAGGATTTCCTTGATTACCTTTGACTATCTCCTAGCACGGGGGCTGGGCCTACAGGTACCAGATGGTTGGGTGGCGTGCATCTTACACTATTGAGTTTCTCTTCCGTTCATGATGGCAAGATCTTCTTGTTCGAGGAGCTCGTGTGGTTCTCTGGAGATGTTCATCTCTTTCTTCATTGTAACTGTGGTTCATTATGTATAATTGTAATACCTCATTTGTATCGAGGTGAACCTTTGTGATGTAATTGTAATAATATTTATGATCTATTCATTATTGGATTTAATGGTGTTGTATCGGTGGAAACATGTTCAATACATTTCTATGTGTTAGATTTATCTTGCAATGGTTTAATGCTTTGTTGTAAGTTGTATCTTGAGTTTAATATTCATATGCTATGGTTGGTTAAATTTTATAAGTAATGGTGTTCACATGTAGACGCATTGCGTAGCCTAGAGGATGTATGTGGTTAGAGTAGGATACTTTACTCATCTTGTTTTAAATTTTAAGAAAAAAAAATAGTAGTGCTTCTGCAGTATTGCATCATCCTCTAGGTTGCGGGACGGGGTTTTACATTCATGGAGCGAATCTAGGCCTCTTTATTGTCCAAAATGTACATGTGGGATCTAAACATAGAAACAATTCAGAACAAACCACTAGGAGATTAATGTCATATTATGGTCCATCATATTACAGTGGTGAATGGAGAAGGCTAGCAGAATATAAGCCTAACATGTCTTAATATGGTCTAAATTCAAATATGTATACACATCATCTCCAATTGGAAAGTGGAAAATAAATGAATAGAGGTCATCTTATGTATATAGATGGATGTGCATACACACACAAGAATACCGCATGATTTATAAATAGTAGTAAGGGAAGCGGCCCTACTGTAAGACCGAATTGTCAATTTGTTGAGGTTATAAATGATAAAGATGGAGATTGGAAAGAGAGGTTGATAGATTGATAATGATTGAGGCTATTATGGACCTTACCATTGGGGATGAGTTATTGATTGATTACCCCTTCTTAAAACACACTCTTGCATGAAAGAAAAGGGAAGAACAAGGTCTTCCTAAGGATGTTCTTAAGGGCAGAAAACCAAAGAATAATAAATGAGTGTGGACTGATGTTTTATAAACTATGTCGTCAAAATTGTGTTTTATTTAAATTATTGTATAAAAAAGGTAGTCTATAAAATAATGTTTCATTATTCAATTGATGTATATTTTTATTTTTTAAGCCATATTTGATTATATTTCTTTGAATTTTTTTCCAAACATTAAATAATGCTTGTGTTTATTGATAGGTAGAAGCTATTGATGAAACACATACTAATACCCAAAATCCAACTAGGTTATTAAGATTTGGACGGGATGATCCAAACCATCCTTTAAACAATTCCAGGGTGAAAAGAGCAACATTGAGGAGAATACTACCAGTTGAGAAATTTGAAGAGCTGATGAGATCTGCATACATTGATGACATGCCACCTAGCCTTAATGATGATGATCATGATAGTGAAAATGCAGTGCATGAAGAAGGATTGAATGAAATTCCTATAGGTTTCTTTGGGGATGGAAACAATGATGACAATAATGATTATATGGTTGATAGTAATGATGATAGCAGGGGTAATTACCACCAACATAATGTTGATGATAACAACCTAAAACACTCCATCAAGCAAGTAGCGAAGACACCCGTGTTTAAATCGGGTGCAAGTAAAACCTCAAAACTAGCATGCACATTAATATTATTAGAAATCAAGTCACTATTTGGTTGGTCAGACAAAGGATTCACTACCCTCCTAAAGTGAGTTGAAATCTATTTCTTACTTTGCATTGTCAATTGGTGAACATAATTCATAAACATTCATGAACTTCGTTTATATTTATTTAAGGGGATTTTAAAACCATATATTGTATATAAACATCCTAGTATAGATTGACATATCAAACATGTTCATCATAAGTCAAACATTCAATTGATTTAATCTCTAGAAATCTTACAGGGCACTAAAAACTAAAATATTCCTTGAAGAGAATACATGTTTCCATCAACTTACAGAGAGGCGCATCTGTTGTTGGTTGAATTGGGGATTGAATATAAGCAAATTCATTCATGTAAAAATGATTGAATTTTATACAGAGATGAATATTAAAACAAGGTAGAATGCCTTGTATGCAAAGAGAAGAGATATCGTACAGATGTACAAGGTCCTACAGCTCCAAAGAAGGTTTTACGTCACATGCCAATTATACCTAGACTTCAACGAACATTTCATTGCAAGTCACTTGAACAATTGATGGACTGGCATGCAAAGAACAAGAGTAAATATGGATTCATGTGAATTCTAGCTGACTCCAAAGCAATGAAACACATAGAGGAAAAATGGCCAAGAAAATTCAAAGATGAGCCCCGTAGTATTAGGTTTGGTCTTGCAATTGATGGAGTGTTTCCATTCTCTTTCCTGAGCTCAAATTATAGTGTTTGGCCAGTCGGATTGATAGTATACAATATTCCCCCATGGATGAGTGTTAGAAAGAAGCACCTTATGTTGACTCTCATTGTTCCAGGAAAACATCATGTTAAAAACATGGATGTTTATCTTGCGCCTTTTATTGATGAGATGCAACTGCTATGGAAAGGCATAAGAATGACATATCACGTCCTCCATCAAATACGTCCTTCATGTTGTATGGTGTGCTATATTGGACTATTCATGATTTCCCAGGATTCGGTGTTTGTTCTGGTAAGATAAAATATTTCCGTATTTACACTCATAATTTATTTTCATCCCAACTTTCATACTTAGTTTTATACTATTTTTTTGATGTTATTAACATTACTTATTGAATTGCAGGGCTTCAAACAAGGGGGATATTTGCATGTCCAAGATGTGCAGAATAATTTCAAGGGTGGTATTCCAAAGATCTACATAAATTTATTTATGCAAACAATAGGGTTTTTCTACCACTAGATCATAAGTTTAGAAATCGCCTGAAGAATCAATTTGATGGAAAATTTGAAAATAGAGGCCCTCCCATGATTATGGGTCCAAGTGATTGGCTTAAGAAGTATGAAGATGCTGAATTGAAAGCTTGGGAATATTTTTTCGATCAGAGTGATTCAATTGAAGAACCAAAACAAGTTGTAGTTAATATGCCAAAAGGAATGAAAAGGAAATCCATATTTTATGAGCTCCCTTATTGGAAGGATCTATTAATATCTCACCTATTAGATCCTATGCACATCTTCAAAAATTCCTTAGATTCTATATTTTGACATATATCAGGAAAAGAGAAGGACACCTTTTCTTTGAGGAGAGATATTGCTCTTTTGCATACCAAATTTGATAGAAAACATTTGTGGCCAAACAGGGAAAATGAAACATATGTAGAAGCTCCATGGATTTTGAAAAAAAAAAGAGCTAGACCAACTAAAAAATGTCATCCATTCAATAAGGACACCTACTGGCTATGGGTCATCATTGGCTAAAGCTTTTATAGTTGATGGACATATCACAAGATTTTTTTATTTTTTTTAGACTGCAGGAATTGGGTAGCACAACCCCTTATAAACTGCAGTGCGCCTGGTAAAATTTTTAATGTAACCAGCGGCACTGGTGCGACACGCCCTCTGGTACCACAGGGGTGGGGGAGACTAGACCTCGTGACCAACCTCCTGCAACAGGAAATATTTCCATATCATAGGATTTAAAACACATGATTTTCATAATTTTATGAAGGTATTATATATCATCATTTAACATTTACTGGTAACATTGATTAAGTACTAAATATATTTTGATATTTTGTTGTGTGAGAAAAAATTACTAATGACCTTTTTGTAAATGTGTTTGATAGCATATCATGCTATTAGAAATTAGGGGGGATTCCTTTCTTACAGTTGACTTAAGGAATGCCATAAGTCGATTGTCAACATTTACAAGGTATGTGATTATATGAAATGTTCATGTATGAGAGACAGATATATTATATTGCATTTTAATTTTTTACTAAAGGTTCATACTAATTTACTATTCTTATATTAGGTGGGTGACCTCCAAGGAGATCCATGAATGTGAAATGCCAAAATGGAAGAAGGAAATTGCAAAAATTGTATGTGTATTTGAGAAGGAGCTCCCTACAAGTTTCATGGACCTGCAAGTCCATTTACTTATGCACCTAGTCAATGAAATTGAATTGGCGGGTGTCATATCAATGAGGTGATGTTTTTATTTGAGAGGTACATAAAAAATCTAAAAAGATATGTCCAACAAAAGGCACATCCAGAGGGTTGCATGGATGAAGGGTATGTATTGAATGAAACATTTTTCTTCCTGTGTGAATTCCTTGGTAAGGATTTTGAAGATGGGCCACACTTCTGGGATGAAGAACAAGCATCAGATATTATTGATGGAGAAAAACCACAATCTAATGGTGTTCAAGTAGAAATTAGTATGTAAATTCATGATTAGTGTGGTTGTTTTTCTTGCAATCATTAATTTACTCTGTAATTTATTTGTCAAATTAACAACATGACATTTGGATTTTGAAATAAAAATGTTGACATGTAATAGGTGTAGATGAAAGTGCTATACTTGACAAGTTCATTCTATACCACATGGACTTTATGAACAAATGGATTGATTTGTATGATAAAAAGAGAGAAGTGTTAGAAGCAAGGAGACAATTTAAGAGATCGAACCCAAGGAATACTCCACTTCCCACTAATCTGCTTGGGGAATGGGGCAAAGATTACACACTAGAACAGGTTACTGAACAAACTCAAAATCAAATAGAAGATGCATGTATAGATTCAAATATAACAGAAGATGAAATCAGCATGTCTAGAGGATGTGAAAGAAAGGTACAGTTGGAATTTTACAAAATGTTGTTTCCTTACAATTTTGACACTATTAACTATTTTAATATTTGTCATTATATTTGTTTTCACTAAAATAAATGGTCTTCCACAAGTGAGGAAATATCCAACAATGTGGACATATGGTCGACATTATCGTGTAGAAAGTGTAGATGTAAAGAGACGATCCTTCGATTGTGGCATCATGGTTGACTTCAAGAAATCCAGTCGATCAAGCTCAAAAGATAAGAATATAATTGAAGGGAATCTACAATATGTTGGGAAAATACAAGAAATTATTGAGTTGTATTACCACTCTTTTAAATGTTGTATTTTTAAGTGTAGATGGTATGAAGCATTTGAGAGGACACAAAGACATGATACCCATAGTGGATTGTTTTCTATAGATTCCTCATGGTTCCTACCAGAGGATAGGGAGCCTTATGTTCTACCAATTCATGGTGAGCAGGTATTTCTTTAACTCAAACAAGAAGCGGTAGTGATCATTAGTTTATTGTGAATATATACATGTGTTTATTAATGAATAAAATTGTTATAGCATACATCTAATATATGTATGTTGTTCATGTGCAGGTATTTTTCTATGAAGATATTTTAGACTCAAAATGGATATTTGTCATACATTATGATCCAAGATTAAGGCATGTATTTGACGATGCATTAGTGGATACTAAGCAAAACAATGATGGCTAACAAAATGAGAGAGAGGGATTAGAGAACATCGAATAAATTGGCATCCATGATGATGTTGAAGATGGTTATGTTCAGACACAAGAAGACAACAATCCAGAGTTAAATGATGTTATGGAAGACAACAATATTGATGGTATAGAAAATGATGATCGAAATACATTTGGTAACAATATAGATGGTTTATAGTCAAATTTCAATGATGATGAAGATGATGCAAGTCAAGATGAGGATGATGATAATATTAAATACTTGAAAGAACATATGAACATTGACAATGATACTCTGGATGACATTGTAGAAAACAATAATGTTAATGACCAAGACTTCTAATTTTTTAGAATTATTTGCAATCCATGTTTAAAAAAGGATGATTCTTATGGCCTAAACTTTGAAATGCTTTAGTAATATTATTTGTGTCGATACAAATTACCTATTCAAATATCCTTAAATTGTTCAATCTTTGGTATGAATTGTTCACAGAAAAAATTAGGATTACTTGAAAGCTCCTTTCATTCATTTTGTATCAACATATGTTTGTTAAGAAACAAAAGTTAATAAAATATTAATGCACGTAACTCACAATTATTTAAATAAGAAACTTTGTTAACTTTATTATTTTCAAATAGTTTCCATTTTTATGTTGAACATAATTTTGAACATGTAATTGAAAACATCCACAATAAATGCTTTACTGTATCGGCATATTCATTCACATAAGCACAATATTGAGGCTCAATATCTGATATTCATTCAAATATAAGAAGAAATAAGTATGGAAAACATAAGAAAAATACAGAATGATAACATAGTCATGGAGAATCTCTGATAATAAGATCTTCTATTTCATTCATAAGCTCAAAAGTTATAGTAATTTTATGAAGGTATTATAAATCATCATGCATTAATAAATTAAGTCTTTTGATATGAAATGGATGGAAGGATATGCGATCTACTTGATTTTCCTAATGGTAATGCTATATCATAAAATAAGGCTTTGGTTTCCCCTTTTGTATGGGAAGCTACAAGCTTCAAGCCTCTTACAAAATGATGCATCTTTTCATAATTCTTTAAAAAATTGTAAAAAAAATGATTAGGAATCTAAAAAACTCATAATACTTGCTCCGTTATTCAACGTGGATACCCCGTGACCTCTCTGGATCCGGAAAGGTATATCCTCTCCATGATGAAGTATCAATTGTCTAGTCCTTCTGCTTTGATGACTGCCCCTCTATGCTTAATGTATCTCTAGTCTAATTGATAAACAAATTGATGGCTGACAGATGATTGATGTACTCTTCTTCAACATGATTTTCCACATTATCGATTGTATCTTTCATGTAATATTCGATGTACATTATTTTCTCAAGCTATTTGTGTGTATTCTGCAGTACCATTTCTTCATCGTTTATTTGTTCTAATGCAAGAGGTAGAAACATGGCTAGCTCATCTTTCTAATCAATTTGTTCTCTGGGATTACCAAGGCTATCAAAGAGTGTTGGGTGCTGATCAAAATAATCAAGATCCACCTTAATTCTGTTATGATACCTGTTATGTGACTCCACCAACTTATTATATGCCTGCAGTACTTGATCCTTCATAGCCTTCTCATTGATAAGCTCCTCTTTCTTTTCTATCATCCTTTGTTGCAATCTCTCATTTTCTAAGAGAGATGAGTGTGTTCATTTAAATAATTCCCAATATTCATTAGCATGATCCATCATCTTGTTGAATCTTACCTTGACTATTTCAGATACAACATCCTTGGTGGTCTTTATTTTTATTTCTAGTTCATTACATTTCTTTTGAGCCTTCTCATGGAAAAATTTCCAATAGATGACATCTACCATTGCATCCAATACCCTCTTATCATTTTCTAGCCATGGGGAATATAGTTCCGATGAATATGAGGAGGATATTTTGTCTTTGTGACTAGCCACTTCTTTCTTTAGTTTATCATTTTCCCTTACTAATCTCTCAATTTGTGCCTTATTGAACTTTGCCACATTTATGTTTCACTCTATTGTCTCAATGGGATTAGTATCCCACACCCTGTGGAACAAGAGGTGTCCAAACATTTAGCTTGGATTATTGATAATAGCAGGTCTTTTGTCTTGAGGATATAATGCCAAAATCAGTAAGGTGGCCTCATCTGGATTGTACCCTGACCCTGAATACATTTTGTCACTGGCTTCTTCAGTTAGGTGCATTGTTTTATCTCCTCTTTTTCTAAAGCTATCAAACACTATGGTGGAGCTAATGTCCCATCTTGGTAAGAGTAAAACCCTAGCCTCTTGAAGCAGTTCTCTTCCTCTTTCAGGGGTGATAAACTCTAACTCCTTATCTACCTCCTTTCTTAGTTCCTCTAAGGTAGCTGCCTCTTGTTCAGGAGTGATATCTTTCGTTCTCTTTCTCAACATTCTACCTTTATGTTCATAAACAAATGACTTAAAATCTGAAGTTTTAACAAAATCACTGTCAAAGATAAACTCCTATCTAACCCTAACCCTCACATCATCAGAGAGTTTATTTGATGTTTCAAATTTGACTATGCTATGTTCCTGGAGTGGTCCATATTTTGTGACCACATGTGCACTTATTTTCTCAACTTCGTTATCTTCTGTATCACTTTCCTCTTCATCCCCTTGCTCACTCATGTTTGTATCCATAGAGAAACTTACCTTAGGAGTGGGCTGTGAGGGTATGTAACTAAGGGGCTCCAAATCCTCATCCTGCATTCTTGAGTAAACCATCTTAGGTGTTTCAAAGACTATTGGGGACACATCCTTAATCAATTCATCCACATGAGTGATGAGCTGCTCAACTCTCTCCAAAGAGTCCTGCACCTCATTGAATGATTTTGAGTATGATGGGTTGTTTTCTTTCTTCCATGCCTCAGTGAGCATAATCTTGTTATATATGGTCATTCTTTATTTTTTTGAAGCCTCATCGTAATTCCTTATCACATCATCAACTGAGAACAGATGTTCATATCCAAATAACCCTCATGACAATTTTGCTTTATTGATAAAAAAATTTGTGTCAAATTTCTTTGTTTCATTTCCCAATGGAAAATTGTAGTGTGCCAATTTGTTGTCAATTTCCTCATATCCTTCATTATCAATGAATGTAAAATGTCCAAAACATAAAGCACTAGGCATAATGGATTGCTTACTATACCCCTTCAGATGTATTGCATCCAACTTGGCCAACTGTCTTACAATCTCTAAATAAGCCAATCTATCTAGAACTGTCCTTGGTAGCAAGTGTGGGGCTCCTTCGAACCCATATATTCTAATCACAGTGTAATCAGAGAATGTGTACCAATCTCCCCAATTATGGTTCACCTTTTTCCTAGGATCCTTCTCTTTTGGTCTCAAAAACCTTTATATTTCAGGAGACAAGTTATAATCACACGGATGCCCTAACAACTTCAACAATGGTTTCACAAAATACTCCTCAAAGGATAGATAATGGGATCTCCCATATCTGCTATCCCATATTGACATCCACATCTGAATTGGTTTGTAATTTCCATATATATCTACATCCCTTATCCTCAATTCTTCTCCCCAAAACCCTCTAGTTTGTCCTTCATATAAGAGCAAGTGCATTAACAAGGAGTAATGTTTAAAATTAATGCAATAAATATTTTTTTTAATCCTCTCCATTCCTTGCTTTAGAGTATTGGCTAGGTAACTAGCATAATCAAATTGTCTATTGTCTCTGCTTTGTACATCCGCTGCCAGGACCATTGGATCAATTGACATGAGAGATGGAACCTCCACTCCCAATACTTGTCCAACAGTGTGATATGTATATTGAAAATATTCTTCAAATAACTCTTCATGAAAGGGAGGGTTTTCGTTGCTGGAAAACCTTTTGAGCTGATTTCCTTCCTCATGGGGCCTGTGTAGTGGTAGTTTCCATCTCTTATAACTAGTGTCCATGTGATGATATTCTTTCAAAAGGTCTTTCACCGTGATTGGAAAATTCATGGAGCAGTCTAATTGGAAAATAGTGGAGATGAAGTCTTTGGATTTAATGATCATTTTAGACCCATCATGTGAGTGGATAGTTCTTTTTTTAGGGTCATATCTGGTGGCTAGTTCCTTAATCAACTCTGTATTGATGAACACATTAGGTACAACCACTTTCCCTAGGTTCAATCTCCACGGATCGTAAATAGGTTGGAACCTAGATTGTTTTCTATAATGATACATGAACAACTCACATCCTCTCTTTGGTGTCCATACATCCCCTAAACCTTTCTATTTATCCCATAATCTGTCCATGGAAGGGTTCGAATGTGCACTTCTCTTGGTCTCAGCCCCGACCCAGGACATTGGTCAATCAAGTCTTGGTTCAAGAGTCTTTTAGTATTCTCATTAGTCTCGGCTTCTATTTTTTGTTTTTTAGTCTTTGGTGTTTTTGAACTTCCTTCCATTGTCCAAAACTCTAGCTTCTTTTTGTAATTCTTTTACTTTGAAATAAATTTCTCAGCTAGGTTTCATATACTTACTTGTGTTGTGGTTGCTTCCTTTGGCCTTGAACTGTGCAACAATGGCGTACTTCCAACTTCTTTACTTTGTTTAGATTTGGTTCATAAATTTCCTACTTGCTCTCAATCTTGTCATCGGGGAGAACATTTAATTTGAATATCTCAACGATATGGGCTATCACATCAGTTGAAAATAAACATCATAGTTGCATCAGAGGGACTATGGTTTTACTTCTACTGATATCCACTTTTCTCATCGATGAACTCGTACGCTGTTATCTTTCCTTCAGAGTATCAGTGGGGCACCATATACTGTCTCCCCAATATACTTTAGTTTCTTCGATATCCTTCCTTGGCTTTTATTTGATTATTCATGGTATGGATTTTCTCTTTATGCATTATCGGATTATCAAGGGAACCATTGTTCACATTCCACAAATAAGTATCATTCCTCCCAATACCTTTTTCCCTTGATTTTTTTATTGTTGTATCGGGGGAACCAAGTTTTTGTTAGCCCAACAGCCCCCTATTCCCTCGATACACTTCCCACTGCATGTTTGTTATTAAACATCTTTATTGTGTAATGCATTGGTCCATCGGTGGGATATAGTGTCACTTCTCCCCAATATGTTGTGGTGTTACCAATGTGTTTTGCTCGGGCCATCAAGGGAATAATAATGTATGCTCTGTTGAATTGTGTTAATCACTCTGATGAATCCATCTTAGTTAGCTCTATCAATATATCAGGGGGACCATATTAGGAGTCCACTCGACAAAAATTTGTCACACCAATAATATATATTGTATGATTTTCCTTCATTGGTTCATCATTGGGACTATGATGAGAGTCCTCCTGATGTGGTATTGTCATGTTGATAGTGTTGAGTAAATACTTATAGAAAAGGATATGGAGGCCATGAAATTTTGGACTCATTGATGGATGTGGTAGTATGAGTTATGAAATGGATCTTGTCACACAAATTTTTGCATTTCAAGTCAATCATAAATTCAGAGGCAATAGATCTTTTGATGTGGGTGGAATGTGGATGAAAATGAAGATTGGTGGATATTGAGGTGGGATTTTTTAGCCCTAACACAATTCATGTTTAAAAAAGGATGATTCTTATGGCCTAAACTTTGAAATGCTTTAGTAATATTATTTGTGTCGATACAAATTACTTATTGCAATATCCTTAAATTGTTCAATCTTTGGTATGAATTGTTCGCAGAAAAAAATAGGATTACTTGGATGCTTCTTCCATTCATTTTGTATCAACATAGGTTTGTGAAGACACAAAAGTTAATAAAATATTAATGCACGTCACTCACAATTATTTAAATAAGAAACTTTGTTAACTTTATTATTTTTAAATAGTTTCCATTTTTATGTTGAACATAATTTTGAACATGTAACTGGAAACATCCATAGTAAATTCTTTACTGTATCAACATATTCATTCACATAAGCACATTATTGAGGCTCAATAATTGATATTCATTCAAATATAAGAAGAAATAAGTATGGAAAACATAAGAAAAATAGAAAATGATAACACAGTCATGGATAATCTATGATAATAAGATGTTCTCCATTATATTGCTTCAATTGATATACATTAATAACAAAAGTCTTCAAAATGTGAAGGTGGATGAGTGGAATATGAAACCTATCTACTTCTATTGGTGGGAATGGAAATGATATATGATGATGATGATTTAAAACTAGACCTTGGTTTCCTATTTATATAGGAAGCAACAAGCTACAGGCCTTTTACATTGGATCCTCAACCCTCATATATCTCTATCCCTCCCTCCTCTTCTCTCCTCTCTATCTCACTTCTTCCTCCATCTCTCACTCACATCCCCTATACCCTCAACCCTTAAAGTACACATACTCAACCCTAAACCCTCAACCCTCAACCCTTAAACCTTGAACCCTCTACCCTCAACCCAATACCCTCTACCCTCTACCCTAATCCCTCAACCCTTAAACCCTTAAACCCAAGTAAACTCTCTACCCTAATCCCTCAACCTTAAACCCTTAATCCATCAACCCTTAAAACCTCTACCCTCTACCCTCTACCCTCTACCCTCTACCCTCAACCCTCAACCCTCAACCCTCAACCCTCAACCCTAGTTAAATCCTAATCCCCAACCCCTATACCCTCTAACCTATACATTGGACCCTCAAACCTAATCCTTCAACCATATACCATCTACCCTATACATTGGACCCTCAACCCTAATCCCTCAACCATATACCCTCAACCCTCTACCCTTAACCTTAAACCCTCTACCCTCTACCCTCTACCCTATACATTAAACCCTCAACCCTCAATTCTCAACCCCCAACCCTTAATCCCTCAACCCTCAACCCCTAAACCCTCAACCCCTATAACCTCTACCCTCTACATTAATGGAACCTCAACTCTAATCCTTCAACCATATAACCTAAAACCTAGCTATACCCTAAACCCTCGATCCCATACCCTCAACCCAATACCCTAAACCCTAAACTGCACTTAAACCCTCTACCCTCTACCCTCGACTCTAATCCCTCAACCCTTAAACCTGTAAACCCAAGTAAACTCTCTACCCTAATCCCTCAACCCTCGAACCTTAATCCATCAAATCTTAAACCATCAACCCTCTAACCTCTACCCTCTACCCTCAACCCCTATACCCTCTACACTATGCATTGGACCCTCAACCCTCAACCCTTAAACCCTAAAACCTTACACCCTGTACCCTATACATTAAACCACTCTCAACCCACAATTCTCAACCCTCAAACCTTAATCCATCCATCCCTCTACCCTAATCCCTCAACCATTAACCCCTTAAATTACACTCAACCCTAAACCCTCAACCCTAAAACCTTAAACCCTTTGCTCTCTACCCTCAACCCAATACCCTCTACCCTCGACCCTAATCCATCAACCCTTAAACCCTTAAACCCAATTAGTAAACTCTCTACCCTAATCCCTCAACCCTCAACCCTCAACCCTCTACCCTCAACCCTCAACCCTCTACCCTCAACCCTCATACCCTCTATTGGACCCTCAACCCTAATACCTCAACCATATACCCTCAACCCTCAACCCTTAAACCCTCTACCTCTACCCTATACATTAAACCCTCAACCTCTCAACCTCAACCCTCTCAACCTCAACCCTTAAACCCTAAACCCTAAACCCCTATACTCTCTACCCTCTACATTGGAACCTCAACCCTAATCCTTCAACCATATACCTTCAAACCTAGCTATACCCTAAACCCTCGACCCTTAACCCTTAAATCTCAACCCTAAACCAGCCTTAAACCTTCTACCATCTACCCTCAACCCTAATCCGTCAACCCTATACCCTAAACTCTAAACCGTTAAACCCTCTACGTCTCTCTACCCTCAACCTAATCCCTCAACCCTTAAACCCAAGTAAACTCTCTACCCTAATCCCTCAACCCTTAAACCCTCAACCCTCAACCCTCTACCCTCTACCCCCAACCCTCAAGTACCCTTAAACCCTAATCCCTCAACCCCTATACCCTCTACCCTATGCATTGGACCCTCAACCCTAATCCTTGAACCATATACCCTTAACCCTCTACCCTCAACCCTCAACCATTAAACCCTAAACCCTTACACCCTCTACCCTATACATTAAACTTCCCTTAACCCTCAATTCTCAACCCTCAATCCTCAACCCTTAATATGCAAAAAGTATTGTGGTAAAGGTGAAATTTTCTTTTTTTATGATTATCTGGAAGAATAAATGGGTATATACAAAGGGAATGGTGGTGACAGTATGGATCTTGTCACACAAATTGTTGCATTTCTTGTTAATTACAATGAAAAATCAAAGGCAATAGATCTTTTGATGCAAGTGAAATGTAGACAAGCAATTGAAGGCCAGTGAATATTGGGGAAGGATTTTTTGTTCTAACACCCTTAATCCCTACTAGATCAAAACAACTAGGCACTAAATAAGGTGCTAAATTAGGTGCTAAAATAGGCTCTAAAGTAAGCGCTAAATTAGGCATTACATCAGGAACTAATACGGGTGCTAATGTAGGCGCTAACCTGGGCACTAATTTAGGTGTTAATCTGGGCGCTACTCTAGGCGTTAATTTTGGCACTAATCTTGGTGCTAATGTAGGCGCTAATTTGCACCTAATTTAGCCTACTTGTCCTGATTGGTGCAAAAAATGACAAAAATAGCGCCATCCTGATAAATAGCGCCGATTTTTTCAAAAAATTGGAGAAAAATACATTAAAACAGTGGGTGAAAGTAAAAAATAGAGCAAAAAAGGGAGCTAATCACAGGGATTTGTTGTAGTGGCTTAGAACTCATAAAGATGCATTTACTTGGGAATACCAAGACATTTGTGGCATTCATCCTAACACCTGCACACACCATATTTATATTGAAGAAGGTATTCATCCAGTTAGGCAACCACAATGATGGCTCAACCCTGTCCTACGTGAAATAGTTAAAGAGGAGCTACAAAAACTGTTAAATGTTGGATTTATATATCTTATTTCAAATAGTCAGTGGGTTTCTCCACTAGTCATGGTTCTTAAGAAAATGGTAAGTGGATAATTTGTGTTGATTATAGATCACTTAATAAAGCTACTAAAAAGGATCACTTTCTATTACCGTTTATTGATCAAGTGTTGGACACTCTTGCAGGTAAAAAGTTATTTTCTTTTCTGGATGGGTTCAGTGGCTACAACCAGATTCACATAACACTTGAAGACTAGGACAAGACTAATTTCACTTGTCCCTGGGGTACCTTTTCCTATAACGTTTTTCTGTTTGGTTTATGAAATTCCCCTGCCACTTTTCAAAGGGCAGTTTTGAGTATTTTTGCGGATCTTGTAAATGATTGTGTTGAGGTGTCTATGGATGACTTTACTATACATGGTAATACTCATGAGGAGGATAAAATAAATTTAGAAAAAGTACTTAAATGTTGTATAGACACTAATTTATCATTAAGCCATGAAAAGTGCCATATGCTTATGACAGAGGGGATAGTACTTGGTCATTATATTTCTTCCAAGGGTATTCAAGTTGATCCCAAAAAGATAAAAATCATTCAGGACTTTCCTACACCCACTAGCCAAAAGGATGTGTGTAGCTTTTTAGGCCATGTAGGGTGTTATAAGAGGTTTATCCAAAATTTTAGTAAGATTGCCTCCCCCTTGTTTTCCTTGTTAGAAAAAGATGTCATTTTTTATTGGACAACAAAATGTGAAGAAGCCTTTGAAGCCATTAAGACCAAGATTGTAAACACACCAATACTTAGAGGCCCAAATTGGGAATTTCCTTTTCATATTCATACTAATGCCTCAAATTGTTCCATGGGAGTTGTCCTTGGATAGAAAGAAGATAACCTTTTCTACTCCATCTATACTACATCAACAAGAATTTCACAGGAGTTGAGGTAAACTATACGGTAACTAAAAAGGAGTTTCTAGTTGTTGTTTATGTAATCAATAAGTTTCGTCATTATATTACTGGAAATAAAGTGTTTGTTCATATTGATCATTCTGTAATTTGATTCTTAATGAATAAACCTATTGTAATCGGTAGAGTTCTTAGGTGGTTACTTTTGCTTCAAGAATTTTACATTAATATACTTGATAAACCTAGTCGGGAGAATATGGTTGCAGACTTTTTGTCTAGGTTACAACAAGATAGTGAACTAGTTCTAGTTGATGATGCCTTCCTAGATGAGCACCTCCTTGCTATATCAATAAAAAGTTTGTGGTATGCTAGCATTGTGAATTACTTGGTCACCTATAAGTTCCACCTCATTTCTCTCTGAGGGAATGTTGGAAATTGGTCATATTTAGTGGTGACTACATGTGGATAAATGAATTGCTCTTTCAAATTGGAATTGGCAACATCATGTGTGGATGTGTACCCAAAGATGACGTCTTTGACATACTTCATGCATGCCACATAGAACCTTGCATAGGACATTTTTTTGTTCAAAGGACTGCCCAAAAGGTTTTAACTATAGGCTACTATTTGCCTACACTCCATAAGGATTGTAAGCATTACGTTGAAAGCTATGATAAATGTCAGCGTATGGACTGCCCCACACACTCAAATGAAATGCACCTACATCCTCAACTGTCCATTGATCCATTTGAAAAATTGGGGCTCGATTTTGTTGGACCTATCAACCCACCATCTAAGAACAAGGAATACATCCTTGTGTGCATAGAATATGTAACCAAGTGGGTTGAAGTTGTTGCCTTGAAGCATGCAAGAGACACCAAGGTAGCTAACTTTCTCTATTCTGATATTTTTACCAGGTTCAATATTTCATGAGAGATAGTCACGGATCAAGGTCCATAGTTCACATCCGACCTCATTTTTTCTTTGGTTCATGAGTATGAGATTCGACATTGCAAGTCTTCACCTTATCATCCTCAAGCTAACGACGAGGTTGAAGTTACCAACAGAGAACTTGAGAACATTCTTACCAAGAAAATTGTAGTTAGGGTAAAAAATCTTAGGGAAAATGCATAAACAAATTATAATGAAACCCTAACAAGCACAATAGAGCACAAACTAGCATAAAAATCAAAATAAGAGAGAAAAGAAAACTGATCTCCAACCTAGATTTGATTTATCTCCATTGCTCTTCTCCACCTGCATGATAATGCAAGATTTTGAATGTTTGATTGTCGATTGCTCAATTTTGTAGCATAGCGATAAGATGATGATAGAGGAAAAATAGATAGATAGATGAGAAGATTGGAGGAAATTTTGGCAGAGTGTGGATACTAGAAGAAGATCGATTTCCAAATGGCCTGTGAAAGGCTTGATTTATAGGCAAGAGCTGATATGATTTGATGGCTAAGATTAGAAGTCAATTGTGTGATGTGTATGGCTAGGATTAAAAGTAGATTTTAGTGCTTATGACACAAATTAAGTGGGTTATGACATGAGGCTAAAATTAGGATGTGAGGAAATGAGTGGGATTCTTTTTATTTATTTTGGAGAGAAAAGATGCCTATGATGCACAATGAATGGGGCTAAAAATAGGATGTGAGTGGGAATCTCATAATTTAAATAATTATTTAAATTATGTGTGCATGTGAAGAGTTGTAGTCATGTGACACATGTTGCAATGTGGTAATAAGTGAGGGATTAATTCAAATATTTAATTTGAATTATTTTGAGACATGTGAAGAGGAATTAATTATATAAATGAGATTTATTTAATTAATTGGAAAGGTGATTAAGTGGAATAAATGGGACAAGTGGGATGATGTAATGACCTAAGGTAAAATATTACAAGATGTCTTACAAGGTCATGTATCGACTAGGTAATATTATGACATGGACAATTTTGGGTGTCTACATTTTTCCCCTCTTTGAGATGATGAAATTTATGTTGAGTAACATCATTTCAAAGAAGCTAAGGTATGGATAGAAGAAAAAAAGATGATGCCCCAACTACTTGAGGAAGTGAGGAGTAAGATGAACAAAGAAATGGGATGATAGAAGAATATGATGATTTAAAAGATATGAAGAAATGGGATGATGATGTAGGATATGATAATGATGATGTGAAAGATATGATGATGATGATGCCCCCTCAAGAGGATAGGTAGGTTGGAAAAACAAGGGTATGCTCTCGAAATGAATGAAACGATAAAGGAGGTTTAAGATGAATGATACAAGATTGGAAGTGAATGAAAGAGAATAATGACACATTATGATGCAATAAAGTGAGAAATCATATGTTTGATGTAGCACTAGACATTATGCACCAAGGTATAAAGACCAAGGTGACAACGTGTCTTGTTCCCCAGCGTAATACAACCTTGTCTAGATACAAGATATGAATATTAGTTGGGAGTGATTTGGATTTGATGTAAATGCAAGATAAAAATGATAACACACCAGCAAGCAAGAAGGAATGCACAAATGATACAAAAACAAACAAGGTATTGCCTTTGTCAAGTTGTAAACCAATGATTAATTGATTGATTGGTTGGTTGATGATGATAGTGTTGTCAGCAGGGAACAATATATCCCTAGATCAACATAAGGATGATTGATTGATTGATTGATTGATTAATTGATTATGTTTACAACAAGATTAGGATCAAGACCAAAGGATGTGATTGGATAATTTGGCAAGATTGATTAGCTTGGTTGGTATGGATTAAGGATTGACTTGCATTTGGATTATTGCTTGGAATGATTGAAGATAATTGATTTGAAGATTTGGATGATGATTGATGAATTGAATTGAGGAATTGATTTGCTTGGAATGATTTTGATTGATCAGATTGATTAAGAAATGATTTGATTTGATGATAATGATTGGATTGATTAGAAGAATGGGTTTGATTAGAAGAATTTATGTGATTGATTAGAGAAAGTGATGTGATTGGATAATTTGATGAAGAAATTGATTTGAAGGAGTGGTGAATTGATTTGTGGAATTTGAAGAGTTGATTTGATGATGATTTTTTTGATTTGATTTTATTGCTTAGGTTTTTGATGTATATTTGATTTTTTGGATTTTTTTATGAATATTTAATTTTTTTGGATGTTTGGAAATTTTTCTTTTTTTTTGGATTTTTTTAGGACCTTTGTTTTCATTTTTTTTGTATTTTTTTAGGACTTTTTAAAAATGTTTTGAGATGTCAATGGATGACAATTTGGGTAGCCTTTGTGCTAGATACCAATGACAAGGGAAAACCGAGTCTAGGTGCAAGAAGATAGATGGGATTGATGGATGAAAGGGTGGGTGATATGATAAGCGATAAAAGGCTCATGAAAGATGGATGGATAAAAAGGATAGGTCATAGTGAATGGAATGAATGTATGCATCATAAGAGAGCAAGGATGTGATCTTCAAAGACTATGTCACATAGGAATATCATGCCCTATTATAAGTACAATACTTAGGATTTTTCATGAAAAAGCTTATGACAATAGGATAATAATAGGCTTGTTTGGAAGGATGAGGTATATCAAAAGATATCCAAAGCATGTTTCAACATTTTATCCCCTATTTTTATCAAAATCAAAAGCAGGAAGAGATGATGAATGGACTCAATATGATAAGTATATGGGTATGATGGCCAAGGATGGTAGGTAGGATGGAAATGATATGATAAGGAGTGACACGATAGGATAGATAGTGCAGATGAGACAAAGTGCCCCCAAGTGTAAGTGACATAGAAGATCAACCTACACATGACGCCTATTTTCCAGGTTTTCATCATGGTACTTATCCAAGGTGACTGTTTACCAAGTTTTCACCATTGGATGAAGGGATTTCTCTTTACTTTTTGACTTATTTTTTTTATTTTTTTATTTTTTGATTTTTTTTGACTTTTTTTTGAATTTTTTTATTTTTGGATAGGATAAGAAGGATATGGATAGGAGGGACTCAAGTGTCTAGTTCCATGAAAGGTGATAGTCCCACTAGAGATGGATGTCATTGCATAGACCATGTCAAATGTCATTATGCTCATAGATGTTGGTAAGGGATGACATGAAAGGGAGATGGAGTAGGTAGATGATGGATTATGGAGGGAAACGTTGGATTATGATGCAAATATGTAGGAAAGATGGTGGATTATTATAGGGATTATATAGGAATTATGCAGAAGATGAATGGGTAGGCTTAGCCAAAAGCATGGACCATAGGAAGGTGATGGGAGAGATATGTAGGATAATGAGTGAAGGATGAAGAGATGGAGGTATGTGGAATTATTGTGAAATAGAAGGGAACCATGACCAATGGTTGCACACACTATGATAAACGTTGAAGCTTTTGATGTGGAGGGGGTGTAGGAAGCAATGGAGATGTTTGCTTAGGAGATGGGTGATGAAGTGCTTTAGGTACCCACATAGACTTAGTATTTTTATGACTTTTATTTTTCTTGTGGGATGGAATACGAGATTCTTGAATAGAGTGGGAATGTGAGGTGGAAGTGGATGGTTGGGATTTTTGAGATGTAGATGCCTCGTTTGACTTGCTTTGATTTTTCTTAGGTACCCAAACCATTTTGTTTTTAGACTTTTCTTTTGAAGGTATGGGCTTATATTGCTTTTTAGATGGATTTTTCTTTGATTCTTTGCTTTTGTGCCCTAAGGCATGAGGACCCTTCAAAAAAATTTCTTTATAGGTAGAGGCATCAATTTTTTTGCTTTTGAATCCCATGGGTATGGTGGAATGAGTGGAAGCTTCATGTTTAGACAATGTGTGCATTGATTGGTCATGATTAGTATTTTTAGAGGATTTATGGATGGATGGATTACAAATGGATTTTTTTAGGATAGGGATATTAGGTGTTGGGAGTAATGGAGGTAGATTAGATGGAGGGATATTAGGAGTTGGAAGCAATGGTGGAAAATTTGATGGTGGAAGGTGTATGGTCACATTCTTTTGACATTTGTAGGATGATGGAGGTGGAATGGCAACATATGTTTTAGGCATATGATAGGATTTATGGTGGAAAGAGGACTTAGGATGGATGGAGGAAGTACCAACATATTTCACTTGTTTTCCTTGGGGTGAGTATCCAAGGCCAAATGAGCATGGAGGGACTTTGACATGGATGGGCTCCAAAATACCTTGTTCATAAAGGCCTAAACCTTTACCTTGATATTTCATGTTTTGAAGCAAGCAATGGACAATGGGACTAGGTGTAGGTGGAACACTAGACACAAGTTTTTTATTGGATGGAGAAGGCAAAGTGGATAATGGTGGTTGTGGTTCTAATGAGGAACATTCATGAATGAGGGTGGGAAGACCAAGTGGATATGATGGATTTGAAATGGAGTTGATGGTGTATGTGGAAGGATCAATGGGATTTTGATTAACATTGCATTCACTAAGATCCAAGATATTTGTTTGATCTTCTATGTTGGCTTGGGAGGCATGTATCTCATCATGAAAAGTGAATATTTGTGGATCATGGATAGGACTAGGTGGAGGTGTATTTGGTATATCTTGCTCATGGATAGGCTCTTCATCATTATGGATATCATCTTGATCATAGAAAAGATATAGATTATGGATAGGTTGGATGAAAGTGATTTGATCTTGATTAGGACTAGGGCTTGATGTTTCCACATGCTTGGGAGTAGACTCTTGATATAACTCTTGGGTTGCTTGAATGGAAGTGAAAGGGGATGACTCTTGAATAGGCATGACATGTTCTAGATGGTCAACAACATGGAGACATGATGGAGGTTGACTTGGGATCAATGGGGGAGACTCTTGAATAGGCTCAAGGGGAAGACTACATGATGGGATTGTAAGAATGGGCATGGTGTTTGAAGACTCTTTGGTAGGTTCAAACATATGAGTTGGATGACATTGCAATGTTTGATTCCTTGCTAGTAGCCCTTGGGTCACTTCCTTTGTAGATGGATGGGTGGATTTGGGTAATGACATAGGTTTACTTTTGAAATGTTTGAATTTAGGGTGTGGATTTGATGAAGGATTAGATGATGGTGGGGGTAATGAAGAGTTTGATGGGTTAGAAGATGGAGAGGGGAATGGATTAGGACAAGGACATGGTAGCTTAGGGATAAGAATTTTATTGGATGGTGGTATGATGGTGGTATGATAAACTTATAGGGTGCGTGAACTAGATTGGTGTTCCCCTTGTCAAATGGAGCATGAGAATTGAAAGGATTTTGATTTTGTTTCCAAGGTGGACTTGGGCTTCTATGTTCTTGTTGTGATATGGGTGGATATGTTGATGTGACATTGACATGAAAACGATATGGTGGTGTAAGGTTGTCTTAATAAGTGGATGGACTATGTTGGTGTGATGATTGATGTGGAATTTGAAGTCGTGTTTGTTTGGTTTGGGATTGGTGTGTGGCTATGAGTTGTTGGATTTGGGATTGGTGGTTGGATAATATGTGTTGTACTTGGGATAGGAGTTTTTGTATGTGATGTGATTGACTTTGTTGAAATGGTTGAAGGTTGTCTTGTAAGTTTTGTATGGTTGATTAGTTTAGGGGTTGGTTTGGGTGTTGGAGTGCTTGGATTATTTTTTGTAGGTGGGGTGCTAGGACCTTGTTTTCTAATGTTGGCATGGAGTTACACATGTCTTTACATCATTGTATGTCATCTTTTCCCTCCAAGTATGCCACATATTTATTGTCATCATTTGAATTAGGAGGAGAGGCCCTTCCAAGTGTGATTTTAGGTCTTGGATTGTTCTCGTGATTAGTATTAGGGAGAGGGACTCCTTGAATTATGATCTTGGGCTTAGGTTTTGTCTCATGATTTAGACTAGAGGGATAGTCCCATTGGATTATGACTTTGGGATTATGATTAGGATTGGGCTTGTTTATGATTAGGACCATTTTGACAAGTGGTGACTAGGAATAGATTGATGATAATGTTGAGATAATAATATTGGACGATTAGGATGATGTGGCAAGTGTTTATTAGAAGTTTGACTTGGGAAATATCAAACACAAGATCTCACATGTAAATGCATAAAAACATACACCAAACACAATGATAAATTTTCCTTTCAAGATTAAATGTTATGATTAAGAAAACACTTGAATACACAACAAGTCTATTGTTAGTCAAGTGGGTATGTCCAATTAGGTCTTAAGCTAGGATGTACGAGGTTGAATAGGGATGATTTGAAAGAAAAATCCTACCACACAGCTAGGAGAAAGGGGTAACCCACCCTTCACCTTAACTTCCCAAAGGTATAAAGTTCTTTGGGGCTTAGCTAAGAGTGACAAGATTTCAAATCCCAAAGGAGGGTGTCTTTTGATTCACCACTCGATTGAGGTCATCCCTTGGAGTGGTGTGTGCTCCAAGCAGGCCTCCTAAGAAGGGTATGACAAAAGCAAACCAAGTGAGGTGTTTTTGATCACACATGCACTTGATTCAAACTCACAGTTGTTAATTGACCCTTAGAAATGAAGTGTGTGTAAGAAAACAATGGAAGCACTTGTTATTTTTAACCCAAATCCAAAATGTGTGATGGAAGACAATGGTTCTTTTTAAGCCTAATTTCAAAGTGTGATTGCAAACAAGATGTTCATTTTAAAGCCCCAAATTCAAGTGTTTTGCAAACAAGATTGATTGATCAAATGAGAGATAAAGATAATAGAATGAGTGTGCCCAGAAGTTTTCGCTTTCCAAGCTACTGTGTATGAATGATATTGTTGCTACTACAACTCCTTATGATCACCTACAAAATCAAAAAAATGATATTATAATGTAGCAATTAAAAAAAAGGTCATCAGAAATTGCAATTTCATATACATGTTTTTAACATAGCCAAATTAGATTTGATTATTTGAAGACATTATTTATCTAAAAACACAAAATCAAAGAAGAGACTCCTATTAATTTTTTGAGAGCTTTCTAGAAATGTAAAGAAGTCAGAAAAATTCCTTGTTTTGCACCCATAAATGTAGATTTATGAAAATCCTACAAAAGACTAAGATTAGATTTTTTCACATTGTATTTGACCTCCAAATCAAATTGTAGCCTCTTGAGATGATGTACAAGCTTCTATGAAAATATTGTAGAAAATATTGTAGTTGTTTAGAAGATATGAAGAAATTTGTAAAACCTAGGGTTTTGTCCAAAAAATGGCAGATTTGCAACAAAAAGCTAATGAAACCTACAAAAAAGCAAGCTAGATCAAAGGATTCATGTCAAGTTCACCAAATGTAGTTAGGGTAAAAAATATTAGGGAAAATGCATAAAAAAATTATAATGAAACCTAACAAGCACAATAGAACACAAACTAGCATGAAAATCAAAATAAGAGAGCAAAGCAAACCAATCTCCAAGCTAGATTTGATTTATCTCCATTGCTCTTCTCCACCTGCATGAGAATGCAAGATTTTGAAGGTTTGATTGTTGATTGATCAATTTCGCAGCATAACGATAAGATGGAGATGATAGAGGAAAAACATATAGATAGATAGATGAGAAGATTGGAGGAAATTTTGGTAGAGTGTGGATACTAGAAGAAGATCAATTTCCAAATGTCCTATGAAAGGCTTGATTTATAGGAAAGAGCTGATATGATTTGATGGATAAGATTAAAAATAAATTGTGTGACTAGGATTAAAAGTATATTTTAGTGCCTATGACGCACATTAAGTGGGTTATGACATGAGGCTAAAATTAGGATGTGAGGAAATAAGTGGGATTCTTTTATTTATTTTGGAGAGAAAATATGCCTATGACGCACAATGAATGGGGCCAAAAAAATTATGTGAGTGGGAATCTCATAATTTAAATAATAAAATTATTTAAATTATGTGTGCATGTGAAGAGTTGTAGTCATGTGACACATGTTGCAATGTGGTAATAAGTGAGGGATTAATTCAAATATTTAATTTGAATTATTTTGAGACATGTGAAGGGGAATTAATTTAATAAATGAGATTTATTTAATTAATTGGAAAGGTGATTAAGTGGAATAAGTGGGATAAGTGGGATAATGTAATGACCTAGGGTAAAATATTACAAGATGTCTTACAAGGTCATGTATCGACTAGGTAATATTATGACATGGACAATTTTGGGTGTCTACAATAGTTACCCTCCATAAACAAGATTGGGCCGTGTGACTTCTTGAAATAGTGTGGGCCTGCCACACGACATGAAAAACCACCATTGGTTTGACATCTTACAAAATTTTCTATGGTAAGAGAGTTGTTCTTCCTATTGAGCTTGAGGTGAAAACTCTTCGCACTGCACTCCAATTAGGTAATGATTCTAACTAATGCACAAAAAGAATGGATTGCACAACTTCATTTACTAGATGAAATTTGTCAACAAGAACTCTTCCATGCAAAGATTTCCCAAAAACAGTGTGCTCTCTGGCATGATTGCTTCATTTGACAAGTCATTTCAACCAGGTGATTGGGCGCTCTTGTATGATACCCGTTTCTAAGATTTCAAGGGAAAATTCCACACAAGGTGGCTCGGGCCTTACAAGATTGAGACGGTCTACGAAAACAATACAATTAAGCTTTACACTATGGATTCTAACCATATGGCCCTAGTTGTCAATGGTCACCAGTTGAAATTGTACAAGAAGCCTATTTCCAGGGAGGATTTTGTCTCAAATTTTCCAAAGGAACTCCATCTGCTTGAAAGAGTTCCTGTGGCCTCTTCAAGTACCTTTTATATACTTTTCAAAATGTATTTACTTATTTGAAAATAAAAAGCAATAAAAGATCTAACAATAACAACCTTCGGGCATTATTGGCCAGTTAACACTTGAAAACTAGCTTCTAGCGAGTGTTAATTGCTAAATAAACTCAATGGTGAAAACTAGTTTTTTCAACACCTATAAGCAGTGGAAGATTGAAAATCGACATGCCGCAATCTGTTGTCGTAAAAAAAAACAAAAAAAAGGAAGAAAAGAAAAAAGAAGAAAAAAATAAAACAACAAAAATAATTCCTGTCACTTTTGTGTTAGGAACTACCTTATGCCCTTGTTTCCAGTTGGTGCACTCAGGATGGTTTTCATTTTTTGTTGCTTGAGGATGACTTTCTGACACCTAGCCCTTCTTTTCAATCGAGTACACAATCTTTCTATGTGCTTCATTCTGCTAGTTATTTCAGGATTGGTTATTGTCATCTTCCGGATAGGAGTCCTTGTTTGGTTCTTTTTGTAGATGTTGTTGTTTGGTGTTTGTATCCTTTTGTCACTAGTTATTTTACCTCCTTCTTGGTGTTGCTTTCACATTTTGAGGGTTTTCCATGATTCCATCATTTCCAGATACACTTCCTCCTCCATTGCTCCATGGTCTGCTTACACACTCATGCCACGTATTTACCCAAATACCCTACCTTCGTTGTTGATTATTGAATGCACTTCATTTTACATGTCATGACATGGCATCTATGGTACTCCATTCCATGTATCTCGTACGCATCCACTTTGGCAATGATTTTGATGGTGCATTTTTCTCAATGTACTGTCCTCATCATCACTTTGTGTTGCCCCATTCTCGGCTATGCCACTACTTTGTTGGAATTCTTACATCATCTCTGACCATGTGATTTGTTTGATCCCATTTTTTGTTTTTTCCGGTTTCTTGTGAGCAAGCTTCCACATCGAATTTTTGTAAACAAAACGGATTGGTATTGGTATATTTTCATTTTTACTTCTCTTTGTTCTTTTATTTTATGTCTTTTATTTCTTTAATACATAGTGACGTACCCCGAGGATGGGTCACATGCCAAGCTGGGGGGGAAACTATCTAACCATATCATTCAATATCTAGAAACTGTCAAATCATACCCATGCCATATCATGTTGTATCCATTTTATATCTTTATTTTCTGTTATATATTTATTTTTTGTCAAATCACCTTTATTACTTGGCCTCGTTTATTCCATAATATTATTACCCTGTCACTATCCGTGTAACCATAAGCTGCCATAATTGTCATTGTAAAATACTATCTAAACTTAGTTACCACCTTTTTACTTGTCGTTTTTACCACATCCACTACCCACAAACTATTTTGAACTATTCCCAACATTCTTTTCCTTTCTAGTGACAGTTTCTGCATTTGCTAACAAATTCTTTCTACACACTATTTCGATTTGAAAAGTGCACTATTTTTATTTGAAGCAAACCTCATGGTAGCATAATGGCATGAGATCACCATCACCATTTTGAGCCCACATCTATGGATGAATTGAGAGCTCTAGCAGTTGTTGAAGTGTATAAAATATTTAAACAAGTAGGGTGGGATGCATATTTCAGAAGATTGAGGGGTTATGATGACAAACTTGCACAAGAATTTGCAATGACATGTCACAGGAATCAAGCAAGGGTTCGTGGTTTAGCTATCCCTATCAGAGTAGAGGCCATATCCGATGTTTTTGGTTTGCTGCTAATAGGGGAGGACTATTTTCCTGATAGTTCAAAGTGAGTGCAAGATCTTCAACCCCTTCGTAAGAGGTTTCTGTGACAAGGAGACTTTATTGAAATGGTAACTCAGAAAGGTACGAAGTTGGCCTCACTCCCACATCCCTGGAATGATGTAGAAAAATTCATCATTTAGTAAATAACCTGTGAAGGTAGGTATGTATATGTATATGCTAAACATTTTTGACTCATGCTACATCTATGAAGGGGTTTTCTTGTAAATGTTTTGTTCTTTCTTTATTCCTCTTTAACTCAAATGAGAAAAGCAGTCCAAAAAGGAAACAAGAATTCTTTAGCCCATTAGGGACTCATTAAACTATTTATTGTGAGATAATTAAAGAATTTTTCTCCTCCAAGGGAATGGGACTCATTTACTAGAGACGACACCCTAGAAAACTTTGTTGAGGAAGGCCTCCCTAATGCCCCAGAAAACTCTGACACAGAAAAATCTCTTGGAAAATATGAAAGAGAAGAATCTATACATACAAATTCAAATAAGGGTAGTAAAGATGAAAATTCTTCTAATACACATAATGAGGGCTCTAAGTCGGGTTCTCCTAGTTCTTCAAAGAAAAGGGTTTATGTGAAAAACACTAAACAAACCCTAGGGTCATGCAGTAAATAGGTCAAGGATTCAAGTGGTAAACATGCAAGTGTTAAATCTGTTGAAATTAGTACACCAAACTTTAGGGGTAAAAGGAAATTTCATAGTGGGTCATCCTCAACTAATATTTTAGAAGTTTCTCATGATAAGGAAAAATCATCAGCTGTCACGATGGATAAATTGGAAAACTTGGCCAACATAGCTAGTAATGTTTTGAGTCCTGAGAAATCCAATGAAGTTGATGAGTTGACAATCCTAGCTACAGTCTTTCGTAAAACTAAAAAGATAGAGGTAGTTTCTAGGGAGTTGAGGAGAAGTAAAATGAGAAAGAAATAAGAGGGGTCTATGGCCACTGCAACAGATAAAATGGAGCTTGAGCAAGAAACTTAAATGCCTCAACAAAATTTTCCAATTTTAGAAGAAATATCAATTGCCATAAAAGGTATTCATGATGGAAACACCATTTAGGATGAGGCTATTCCAACTGAATAAATGGGTGATGACAACTTGGAAAATTTTGCAGAACAAGGAATTGGTGAATTTGAAACTCCTCACACTAACAATCAATAAGAAAAACAAGAATTCGAAGAAGAGGTGGAAGAGGAGAAAGAAGAAGAGTTTGAGGAAGAACACCCTTTGTTGACAAATGAAGGAATTTGTGACTTGCAGAATCTAGTAACCAAGTTAACTGGGGAGAATCAGGCTCTACAAAAGTAGGTTGAAGATGTAGGGTCTATTAATTATTCACAATTAGTAGAGATTGATCAACTCAAGGCAACACTTGAAGCAAAAACTACCAGTACATCTCTTATGCCCATTCAGGATCATGAAGACTAGATGCATGCACTAAAACAGTTGTGGTTTAAGGAAATTTCCAACACAATGCAAAAATTGGCTTCTCTACCTGGTTTGTCTCCTATATTATTTTGCATGAGGGCATGCAAAACCCTAAGTTGGGGGAAATGATGGGGGTGAAATGTGTCCTTATTTTTACCTTTTTATTTCTATAGGAGCCTTTGCTATTTGTGTCACTATTTGTTAATGAAGTAAAGATATTTAATAAAATGCAAAGAAAAGATAAAAAACTTGTAAATATATCAAAACATTCAATTATTTATTAATTATCTTCATGAATATGATAGCAAAGGATAATTAGGATGATAGCGCGTGGGAGCTAGAGGAGCATCGATGCAGTGAAGAAAAAACCATTCAAGAGTCACGTGTCATTTTTGTTAAGTTTAGTCTAAGTTGTCAGTTTGTTTTAAAATAATAATGAAGTTTGTAATATATTTCTAAGTAGTTTCTAAGGTTGTTGGCCACAGGCCAAAACAACCTAAACAATTGTATTCTTTTTTATCATTATTATTTATAAACTTAGTGGCTCATAATCTCTATAAATATGTATGTCAAGACTCGGATTGATATCAATAATATACATCTATAAGCTGCTATTCTGATTTGAAAATATTGTGATTTAAAATATCATTTGTATGAGTATTGGTTAGCATGGAGTAAGCTTTTCATTTCATCACTTGATAATCAGAGAAGGAAGGGCCCACTTCCTCAATTACCTAGTGAATTGTTGTAGTATTAACGTGTTGTGTGGTAATAAGTCTTTACAATTTTAAATCTTTAGTTATTGTGTTAATTTGAAATCATTCAGTGTGTTGTTAATTATTATGTTGAAATAATTTGGTGTGTTGTTAATCAGTGAGTTCATTGCTACAGGTGTATTCAGTTTGGTAGATTACTTTTCAATCACTATTAATCAATGTGTTTGTGGTTTTATGTGAACATAGTTTAGCATATTATTTCAGATAGTGTTAATTGGGGTGCTTATTAATACATGTGGATTTGATTTAGCACGTTTCAATTCAAGTGTTTATTTTCTTTTTGTTAGGTTAGTTTTAGTGATAATTATTAATTATGTTTTACTATTTGGTTATAATTTGTCTTTATTGTAGATTGTTCCTGGCATAGGTTCCTATCATAGAATTGATAGGAAGACTGAAAATCAATTTTTTGAATAAAAATAGATGGTGTGCTAGTTGCATCCATCCCCACTTGGCTCACTAGTTTCAACCCTTAAGTAAACTTCCACAATATCTTTCATAAGCTCACGACTCCCGGATTGACAATTAAGGAATAAAGTGAGGAAGCCTCCATGAAATTCTCGAGGATTGATCTAAACACATTTTCCAACTAGATAGAATCCATCTATAGTTTAATCCAATCACCGCCAACACCAAAATATCTGTTAAAAGAGACCTTCAAGCAACTCCAATAAAAAAACACCTCAGATATCCCCAAATTCACTCTTGGGCATCCCTCCTTGGCTTCATAGGAAAGTTCCCTCTTCAAAACTTGTGATTTTTTTCTTTCACCTACTAATTCTTTCTCCCAAGTTGGGCATAGCTTTTCCTAGCATCCTAGCTACATTACTAACTTTATTTTCCTTCCTTGGCATGGGCAACCTCTCCTCATTCCATATTTCCTGCCAAATCAATTCAATGTTCCCATTTTTCTCCTCACTAGCTCACTCCACTAACTCCTTCACCAGGTGCCCAAATTCCTCCACTACCAATTCAAAGCCAAATTTTAAATGCATAGAAGATTTACAACATGCCAAGAATATTCTCCTCTTTCCTGGGTATGAGACTTCATATAATTCCCAAAATTCAAATAAATGACAACTTCCAACACCTTTAAATCCATTTTGAATTAAATTTAAATACAAATTAATTGACTCCAATTTTGAGGATTTGAGAGAAAAATGAAATTAAAATAAAATCATGCTTGTAAAACACAACCAAAGCCAAAAATCAAAGGAAAATAAAATAAATATTTTTGGTGTGTAGGATATCCCATGTACCCAGATGCTTCTGCATCAATAAATGTTGCTATAGATTGCTGAAATTTTGTTTTTAATTATAGGAAAAGTAGGTTTTGAAGGGACCTGGAAACCCTTTACAAGATAAGTCGTTGCATCATCATATAATAAAAAATAGGAGAAGCAGCCAAAAAGTGAGGAAGCCTCCATGAAATTCTCATATAATAAACCTTGACTCTCGGATTGACAATTAAGGAATAAAGTGAGGAAGCCTCCATGAAATTCTCGAGGATTGATCTAAACACATTTTCCAACTAGATAGAATCCATCTATCTATAGTTTTCCCCTAAAATCCATCTATAGTTTAATCCAATCACCACCAACACCAAAATATCTATTTTTTGGCTTGATCTAAACACATTTGCCTTCTTTCGTTTATTTCCAACAACCTTTTTCTTATTGCCTCTCGATCCCTTCAAATCTTTAGATTTTTGGGAGGGCTTCACAATCTCAACCTCATCACTAGAAATAGACTCCTCATCTCTGGAGGGAGCATTATATTGGGGATTTTTCTTCTTCTTACCCTCAAACACAACAAGATTCTCTGAATCACCTTCCGAAGAAGCCTCCAAGCTAGGGGAGTAGTCCTCATCCTCATAATTCTCCTTAGAACCAATGATATACTCAATATTTTTCTTTTTTCTACTAGTTGAGGGTTGAGCAGGGAGGATAAACACCTTAACATAGTCAATTATCAGCACAATAAGCCCTTCATGGAGTATAGGGTTCTTAGGATTACGTTTGTGATCCCTAATACTAGTTTCCAATGAAACCAAGAGATAATATGGAAAGGACACTCTCTTTTTATGCCTAAAATGGTTCGGTAAAAAAAATGGTGCCCTGAAATAATAGAAAAGTGACCATCCAAAGTGAAGTACCTCATAATCTCCTCCATGACATCTCTCCATATTTCCTTAAGAGAAGAGCGTAGATAACCTCCACTCATTATGTTTAAATAAGATCCATAGCCAGGATAGACTTGTTCTTGTCTCTATAAAAATTCATCCCATCCATCGACATTCTAGTAATTTCAGCAATTAATTCCTCGGTGATAGTAACTTCCTTGCCCCCAAATTCTAACACCCTATTGTGCCATGCCTCTAGAAAGTTTTGGGATTTCTTCTTATCATACTCGTGCAGCCTCTCCATATATGGGGTAACACCATGCACTTCCAAGATTTCCCATAATCTCTTGTTCGCTTTGACAGTGTCGTAAGATTTAGGCTCCAATATATTTCGGCTCCCACCCACGGTAGCAAAATGCAAAAACCCCAACAACAAAAAGAACTTGCAGACAAGGTAGATGAACTTAGAAAGCTTGCACCAGAAAATAAGAAACCTCGAGAAGGGAAAGGCTTCCTCACTACCCATAATCTGTGTGGAATTGACAATGTGGTAGAGGGAAATCACGAGAAGGGAAGGCCTAGTCATTCAAGCCAACCCACCATACCTCTTGGCCTTTCCTCTCAACAACAAAACAGGCTGCCACGTAAGGAACATGTGGCAACCTATCATCATAAAAAGAGCAAACATCTTAGCACCTTTGAGCATCATGTTGAATAATTGAGCAAGCTTCTTGGGGTAGAAGATCATGTTCACCCCACACCTTAACATCATTGACCCCATAATTGGTGAATAAATTAGCCAACCTATTTCCTTCTCTATAAACATGAGAGATAAGGAATTGATCGAAGGACTCTATAATATTGATGGAATCATTAATTAGGGCCTCCACCATCCACAAAGAATATGATTTTTTTTAAAGATAATTAATGATATTGAGGGAATCATCCTCAAGCCAAACTTTAGTAAATCCTTTAGATTGTGCAAATTTCAACCCATGATAGGCTGTAGTTGCTTCTGCTAAGTGGTTTTTTTGGGTTCCCAAAGGGAGCGCCACCGCGGAAACAAAATTACCATTAGAATCTCTTAACACTCCCCCACAACCAGCAAGACTAGGATTACTTTGGTAGCACCATCAATTTTCACTTTCACCCACCCAACTAGAGGGGCTTTCCACACCACATCCTCCCTCGACGCTTTACCTTTATGAAGAGGCTTAGAGATGTCACAAGATAAATTCCACTTACGGAAAACCTCCTTATCCTCCTAAGAAATCACCACCTTAGGACCATCCTTAAAAGAGGTCTAAGACAAGAAGTTTTCTTTGATAGGTGCACAAATCTTATGAGCCACTATGATAGATAGGAGAGCCAAATCCTTGAAGATCCTATTGTTTCTTTCCAACCATATACCCCAAGCCATATGAGGAAGGATGAATGACCAAAGAGAAATCAAAGCAGGATTCTTTGAGGGGGAGTTCCATTACAAAACTAAATCACTGAGGGAAGCTGGGAAAACCCAACTAAGATTCCACATAGAGAGCACAAATGCCCAGATTTCACGCACAAACCTGCAACCAATCAAAAGATGACAAGTATTCTTCACCTCTTCTTCACATAAAAAACAATGATTAGGATACATAAATCATCTTCTCACAAGGTTATCAGTGGTCAACACCTTACCTTGGCAAAGAAGCCAAAATAAGATATTAATTTTAGGAATTAGCTTAGGATCCCAAAGGGAAGCCTAGAAGGGAGCAAGACCAATAAAAGAAACTTGCAAGGAAAAAGCCGAGGAAACCGAAAATTTACCATTAGAAGAGAACCTCCACACAATCCTATCCCTCAAAGCAAGAGAAGGAATGTGAATATAATCCAAGGCTTTAGAGAGGACTCCCAAACTAAGAGAAAAATCATGCAAATTCTTCCAAACTCCATTACTTATATAATCAGCCACAAAGCAACCAAACTGTTGCACACAAAGGTCAGTAACCTATACTATATGAATTTTCAACTAGAGATACCAAATCAATAAAAAACAAATTCATAATTTTATAAGTAAAAATTAACAATTCAACACGTGTAGGTGTAATATTTTGTACCCTTAGAAGTGATGTGAGAAAATAACATAGAATTTTTTTAAAATATGCATTTAAATGGAAAAAGGGATGGTAAATTAATGATTTGTTTAGTTATCTATTATATCTTTAAATGCATTATGGACTGTAAAATAAAAATAACTTACAATTTGTAAAGATGTGATTCATTATTAATATGTAAGTGTTAAATAAAATATAAATAGGTTGTAGTTGGTGTCTAATACTGAAGGAGTGGAGTCATTGAGTAGACCAATTAGTACACATTATGATGAATTCCCTTTAAATGAACTCGATCAATTTGTTTTAGGCTTACCAAATTCTTACATACTCAAATTTCCTTCTCAACAGTATAAGTTATGAATAATTATTATTAATCCAATTACATTCAAAAGATGACATGAGTTGTGTAAGAAAGATTAATAGCTAATACTTGATTAACAAACTAGCTTGGTTGCATCACTAATATAGTAAGTGTATTTTTTAGATTTTCTAGGCCCTTTGATATATCTAATAAAGGTTGGACATAACTCATATCAATATCTGAGCTTGGGTCATATTAATTTATTAATATAGATGGCACAATAGTCAAACAAACAATAATCCAATACAAAATGATAATACTCAAGCTCGCCATGAGTTTCTTAAGTGGTACCTAACATCAAATTATATACAATGTTATTTGCAAAGGAAACTCCCTCTTCTACATGATTTTTTTACAATATATATCAAATTGAAATCTTTCATATTCCAAACAATGTGAACGCATTTTCAAATATGGACCTTGGATCTACAACTACAAACAAGAATACAAAATATGCAAAAAAAAAAAATAATAATTTTTTTTTATCTGTGATCAACTCTACACAATAAAACTTTCACTTTACCCTAATTTTACCTTAAATAAATTTTACATTTCTCACTAAAATTTTTTCTATAACAAATAAAATTTAAACTCCTTTAAAGAAAATTCCACAATTTCACCCCCAACAACTTTGTGAAAAAAACCACTTTTCCCATAAATATGAAATTCCATGTAGAATATTCTTGCTCTATTGCTTTCCCTTTTCGTTAAAATGAATTTCATTAACACAACATACTTGTATCCTCTTTCTTTTTATTTCTTTGAACATATTTTCTTTAAAAAATCTTACTGGGTTTTACTCCTTAATGTTTATCCCAACAAATGCCACATCACTTGAGACATTTATTTGTCTAGAAAATAAACATGTTATTATTCCATTTGAAATTATAATTTTTTTGGAGTGCATAATTATTTTTAAGGGTGTTGGAATCAAAATATCTTAATTTAAATGTTCCAACACTTTAAAATACTTGAGCCCCACTATTATAACAACACATCAAATAAGACTAGAAATCTCACCTTGGTGTGCAATGGGTACACCAAAGAGGTGTGGAAGGTCAATTAGGAAAAAAATGGTTTATTTTTTGCATACATTTTTCTAGTACCTGAGGTCAATTGGTAGGTCATTTTAAAAATGATATTGTTTATATATTATATTATTATTATTACTACTACTACTATTATATTATTAATTTTATTTTATATTTTTATTATATAATAATATTATTATATATTATTATTTTATTTTGTGTTAACTATTTTTTTTATCACATAGCTCTAACATACTAACATACATATAATTTTCTATCGACATAATTCTTGAACCTCCTTTAGATGCAAGTGTTAGTATATATACATCTCTCTATATAGAATTGTCTCCTCCTTTATCTCTCTTTCTTTTTTTTAATCTCTCCAAAGATCAATTAAGCTATGATATTTTTTGTAAATTAATTTAATTTGATCTATATAGAAATATATTTATTATTAATTATAATAATTTCATATTATATTTAATATTTTTTTATTATAGAATATAATATATAATAATAA
>VDFB02072274.1:99144455-99236892 GCA_007258455.2 Sequoia sempervirens | reverse complement strand
TATAATTATTCATCAATAAAAGATTCCATTCAGGAAATTATCACAACAATAAATGGCCTTGATCAATGTGATAATCATATCGATAAATGAATCACTCAAAAATATAGTCTCAACAATAAAAGACTCTATTCAAGAGTGTATAATCTTACCAATAAAAGGCTAATCAAATAGTAGATTTTCATCAATAAAATGACTTCATGCCAAGAGTATAAATCAATCAAGTGGAAATTCCAACTTGATAAAGTAATCCCACCTATGGCTCCATCTGAATAGTAATTCACAAATTCAAGTGATCAACTTAATCGCATAGGTTTCTCTCAACTTCAATTTACTCTAATCCCAAGATAAATTCAACAATCATCTTGATCATGTAGGTTAATCTCAACCTTAGTGCTCCAACCCAAGGTCAAATAAGTAATCCAACCAAGTAGATTATTCTCAACCTATTGGTTCCAACAAGTAATCAAGTAAATATTCCAACCCAATAGGTAATTCTTAACCTAGGGTTTCAATCAATAGTAAAGTAATGATCAAGTGATCATTCATGTATAGATTAGCAATATGACGTCTCATCCTATCATATCTTTCATACTATCACTGTTGATGTATTTGCTAAACCTTATCATTCCTAAGGTTTCGTATCATTGTAAGCTAACATTGTCTAGTCATTTCATGGCATTGATACATTTCACATTATACATGTAGTGTCGACTATCTATGTATAGAAACATCATCATTTGAATTCCCATATAGAGTATATAAGAATATTAAATCACTCCCTTAAGCTATTCACGCTTTCATCAATCCTAGTATATAATATGGTTGACAATACTCACTCTTTAATATGGAGTATGTACAAACACTCATAAGGAATCATAACAACTAGATTATTTTCCTTTCTCCTATTTAAATAGATCATTACTCTATTTCAAGCAATCTAATGCATTCCACACAAAACATACATGACATTTAATCTTTCACAAAAATAGATAAACATAAAGAGAATAAAATCTCATGCCTATTAATCGCTTTAATCCAATTGAATCACTGGTTCTCTACTTCATTCCTTTCCATTATCAACTTGCCAAGCTTCTTTTCAATACTCTAAACCACCCAAGAAGTAACTCACAATAACTCACTCACTCTACCTCACAATTACTCTCAACTCATAAATGAATAGTTCAGATATATATAAAACAACAGTAAACAAGAATGATCGACGTCCAACTGAGAGAAGTAGCTCATCTATTTATACAAAAATGAGAGATATTTAGAAGGCTACATATTTGCTAAGCAATTTGACACCACACAACAATATAGTTCGACTCAGCACTTCAATAAAAGGTGGCATCAATTCAAGTAAATGCTTAGCAAATGGAACAACAGATTGACCTTTATTGAGCTAGCTATGGTTTGACCAGTTCATTTTAACTTAGCAAAATGGAACAACAGATCGACCTTTTAATTAGCTTCTTTATGGTTTGACAAGTTCATTTTTAACACATGCTAATCAACAGAAAATCGAATTGAAACTACAAACTTCTAGTTGTTTTGAAAAATTTATAATTTGGCACCACCATCAACTCATTTCCTATTGATTTGTCCCTTGTTTCACTTGGAAGAATAATTCTAATTTTTGGTTTCAGCATTTAAAGCATCAAACTTGGTCTACGTTTTACTCCCAACACTTTGCAAAAGTGTCGACTCAATAAATTCTCTATAACGTGCTTTATTTCACGTCTTGACTCGGTCTATCAAAGCCTCTCTAAAGGTTGTGCTAAGTGCTAGTTTGACTTATTTTCCTTCATTAAAATGTGTTGGCTTAAATTCTATATGTGTTGTCATTATTTTTCATTTATATAGGCTGATGAAGTCTCTCTCTCTCTTCCATAAAGTTGCGCCTAAATGAAACCATATTGGCCAATATGAAAATGTTTGGTCAAACCATTAAAATTCAATGTTGCTTTATTAGCAACCTTACCCATTAATTGCCTTCTAATGCACATATGGTTCAAACGCTGGTTTATATCCCTCGCATACGCGCATTCATTAATCCATATGTGCTATACCTATGCGCTGAATGTAAATTATGTAAAATAAAATGTATGAGAAATAGCTTTAAATCAAGCTTCAATATCTATAATGGTTGCGCCACAATTGCATTATTTTGCAAACATTTCAAAATGTTTTCAAATATAAAACAATAAACATATATATATATCATTATATATTTATACATGCGATAATATCACATCCATTGTTATATATATATATGTGTGTGTGTGTATAAATACACATATATGCTTGTTTTCATGATCATTATCCATCAAAGATAACGACCATATATGTATACCTATACATATATTAATACACATGTATTAATATACATACTATATACATATATATCGTCATCTTGTTATCCAAATATACACATATATTTACACAGACACAGACACATATATATATGTACGTTAATATGTATGTTTAGACGCACGTCTACATATATGTTAACACATATATTCATACTCACATGTTAAGATAATTTGTTTTATATATATATATATATATATATTAACATCCAAATCTAAGCACATATACCCTTGGATCGATTGACATATAAAGTTTATATATACTTCATTGATTAGCATACAAATACAAATGCACAAGGAAGAACGTATACTATAAGCAAAGATTCAATCACAAAAGTTCAATCCACAAAGACAACTATCTCAAACGGGGCGACTACCCAACTATTCCATTATGTCAAGAATATAACCAAAAGATACTTACCGGTTCATGGATAACCATTCTAGCGATTGGGTGTGTGCAAGCTTCGATTAGGCTTCCGTTTAGGGTTAACCAGCCAATCCCACTTCTCACGGTGATACTTCCCCTCCCTTCTGGAGGCTTGATCCCTATATTTGCATTCAACTTAGAACATTGCAATGGTAGTTAGTCATTCATCAAACAATCATTTACAAATATAAATTATTTTCATAATTAGAATACCAAATTAAATCAACATTCATAACATTTCTATCTACAAAGTAGAACATTCATATTGCAATACATATATTCCACTAATTCAAAACATATTCATTCTTTTGAAATCAATAACATCTTATTGCATATTCACATATTTCATTCACCTAACAAACATTTAAGTCACAATTACATTTATCAACATTTTTACTCATAATTGGTAAAAGTAACTTCTAACTATGAAGCAGGGTGTAACACAATTCTTCTCCATTGTCCAAATTACGAAGAAATATCTTAGACGATCTTGCCACTTGCAATATTTCAATAGAATATTTAGAAATGTGGGTATCTAAAGTTTGTTTCATGTTTTTAAAGTCATTGTAGACTCTCATCACATGTAGATTTGATTAAAATAAGGGATACTTTTAAAAATTTGAAAAGACCATTAGTATCGTATGTGTACAATACTTCATAAATTTTGGTAAGTCTCCCCTAGAAAATCTACATAAATATGTATATATTTAGTTTGTTTCTCACAATACCCATCTAGTAGAATATTATTAGACACCAAATGAATTGGCCAAGGGATGCCCACTCAGACATTTGAAGGGTGAATGACTAGTTGAGGGTTGTTCAAGAGGAGGATATGATGGTGTCACAAGATGAACCAACACTTCAATGTATTGTAGAAGTGAATTTAACCGATAAGGGGTCAATGTAAAAGAAGAAGAGGAAATCTACAGTCCTAGAACAATGGGACTATAAATTATCATAGTTTATATTAAGTTACAAATTGTAGTTTTCCATACTTGTGTTGACGATTATGATTTTATTAATACAACTTGATAGATACTAATCTAATCTTGATTGTGGTGGTCATATTCCCTCTTTGTAGGGAGATATCTACATGCATTTATTTGGTTTAAATTTAAACTCTACATTGAAGTTCTTTTTTTTTTTTAATGATTAGAATGGTAGCTAAGAAGGATCATACACATTGATTTTTATGTAGACTGAAATAATGTTTTTACACTATTTTTCCTTATATTTTTTTATATTATTTTTATCATTATTAAATATAATTAGAAGGTCCTCAAGAGGATAATAGTGAATGATTTTTTAAATAAATGTGAATATGATGATTTAGAATAATGCAAATTTCTAGGCTAAACTTCTCAACCTTTTCTAATATTGACTATGCGAGCATTTTGACATATAGTTTTTATGAACTCCTTTAAACTGAAATTTGGTTTGAATTTACTAGAGAAGTGTGCTCAAATATTTCAAATATATTCATAAAAAATCCAATCTTAGATTCATAAATATTTGAGTCATATGACAATAACATGGTATTCACTCAACCATTTAAGAAATAATTACAATTACTGGAATAATTGTAAAATTAGGATTTTTTAAATTACTTGGAAATATTTGTAATAATTTTTTTGACCTTTTATTTAGATTCCATATTTAATAGGACACAACTCCAATCACTTATTCCAATGCCTATCGTTTAGCTCCTATCAACTACTTTCTCCACTATCACAATAATGTAGGTAAACAATAATATATATGTTATTTCCCAGCTGAAGATGATTGTTGATATACTCTAGCTGTAGAAATCAACCCACTAAATGCACTTTAAACTATGTTATCTGAATCTTCAAACCCACCTAAACTTACCATATCTTCCTATAGAAATCCACGACTAGTTCCTAAATATCCACAAGTATTGGGGCGGCAAATTAATTGATGCGACTTAAATCTTCAAAAGGAACCTGCAACATTCAAAATTTTAGACGTGAACCTTCTCAATACCCTATGGTGCTGATGTGTGGTGTCCAAGGCATGGTTTTCCATGTGATTAACTTAGACTTTTCAAAATTTTCTTTTTCTACTCATCCATGTCACACTTAGTATTTCCCTTACCTCATATTCCTAACATGCGATGACTTACAAAAACAACTCGACACAGATTTTGACCTTGTGATTCAGGTGATGCAAACACTACATATGATTCTTGGAAAAAATGATGATTTTGAATGGTATTCTTAAAATAAATTCACCTCCTTTTAACCCTTTGACTTCCTTAGAAACTAGGTGCATATCGCTTTCCATTGCAACTCCTCTATGATGAGGATAGGAATTTTAAGATTGGTGGTGCTAGTTGTAATGACTGTGATTCACAATAATAATAATTGAGTTCATGTATTGTTCCTCTTGGCATATAAAATTTAACTATAGTCTACAGTAATAAATCTTAATTCACTTCACCCATAATTCTTTAACCATATCATACAACTTTTCTAAGGGATGGTAAAAGTCTTTGAATACCATCTTAGATTACCTCTGCAAATGCACCTATAAAAACTCTGATAAATTCCTCAAACCTTGAATATTTTAAAAACTACAAAATTTGAAATTAAACTATTTTTTGAAGTTTTTCTTCATAAATTTCAAAACAATCTAATGAACTACTTTGAAACTCTATGCAAATCTCAAGGTGAATTAGCCTATAGAAGGATTTGGGTTTTCATCCAATCTTCTGAACTCGAGTGTTTTCATCCTCAAGCTTCTAAAAGCCAATATCTCCAAATTATCGATCTAATAAAATTTCCAAAAAGATACCAATGAATTCATTTCCACCACCTTAATACTCTACCACCTTTTAATATTTTATTATTAAATATTTTTCTTCAGTAAAGTAACTTAATTTATTATTTTATCCATTTCTTTTTAATAAAGTTACTTTAATAAATCATTAAGTAATTAAATATAAATATCCAAAGTATTATTTCAAGGTAATTTAGTATTTAATTAATTAAATTATGCTCCAAGGTAGCTTCTCATAAATCAGGGACATTACAGTCCTCCCTTCCTAGAGATTGCTTTGTTGGCAGTTGTTGTCATTGATGTGAACACTTGAGGAGATTGTTGGTATCTGTTTTCATTGATGTCAACATTGATTGTTGGTTGTCCTTGGTGTCAACACTTGATGGAGACCATTATATGTTTGGCAATGGTTGATGAGCTTGTTGTTAGTGATTGATGACAACACTTGATGAATTGTTTGTGGTTGTCATTGTTGTCTGCACTGGTTGTTAGTTGTCTTTGGTGTCAACAATTGATGAATATTGAACTATATGTTTGGAAGTGGTTGATGAGATTTTGTCAGTGGCTGATGGAAACACTTGATGAATTATTTGTTGTTGTCATTATTGTCTGCGCTTGAGAAGTGAGGAAAATTGTTGGCATTGATTGTTATTGTCAATTGACAACATTTAGTTTGGGCCAACATTGATGTATGGTGTTGGTGCTAAAGTTCATGGTTGGATGTCATGCCTTATCTGATGTTGTTGAGGTTCATAGTTGGATGTCATGCCTCTTTGATAGTTTTCAAAGAAGTATTAAGCATAGTTTTGGTCAGTAGAGTTGGTTTCATAATGATATATTAAGATGAGGATTAGAAGCATTAGAAGTATTGCTGACAGTGGAGAGATGTTGTTGAAGGTTTACAATATGTCTTATGCTCTCTCCTGATATTCTTGATGTAGCATGCGTTCTTGAAAGAAATTTTTGGCCTTCGCAAGTTGGTTAAGTGTTCCTAGTTCAGGAAGTTTCTTGAAGTCTGCTTGTGAGAATGCTCCACATTCCTTCGTTGTTGAAGGTATGGTCTTGCAGTTTGGGATTCAAAGTCAGTGTTCTGTGGATGTTTCACTCCTATATTTTCAAGTCACCAGTGTTACCATGGAGGTTTCTATGAATTGTAGAAGGTTGGCAGTGTTGTTGGTTGTGTGGACTAGTCTGGGAAATGCTCCACATTTCTCCACATTGATTTCTCTACTCTTGAATCTTGGTGAATGTGTTTTGGACATTTGTGCAGTGTCTCAATTCCAATTTCATGTGTTGAAGTGCTCCACAAGTTGATTTGTTAATGTTAAATCTCATAATTGAGCATTTTGTGTTTCTGGGATGAAGTATTTTGTTCTTGTTTGGTTTGCGGTGGTTGCTACTGGCATGATAGTATTAATAAGGTTTTGTAAGTGTTGTTGGATCTTCATGGAACATCCCCATGTGATCCACACATTGCTAATTGGCCTCTTTGGTGCCACATTATGTCTTGGGTTGGCTTTTTGGGTTATTTGTGGATATCTGGCCGACAAGTCTTGTTCCTTCACTTGTGTTGTGTGCTTATGGGTTTACGCCAGTAATTGAAGATGTGTTAAGATGTTTTTGGGTCCTGACCTATCTTGGTTAGAATCAGATTGAGTCAATCTAATTAGTATATTTTTGGGCTGATTGGTTATGTGCTTCAAAATTGAACGTTTCCTGGATGCTGACTTAGATTGATGTGAGCCAACATGTGAATTTTTTTGGATCACATTGGAAGATATAATAAGTTTTTTTTTGGTCCTCTCTATCCTTAGGATAGGACTACATTATGCTTTGGGGACTGAATTGTTGAATTCATTGTTTGTATTCTTTCCTAGCCGACCTAATTGATGTTTTAAGGTCTTGTGATGGATATATATGCAAGAAAATTTTGAATGGAAGAAGAATGAAAGTATAAACAAGTAAAAAGAAGTGTGAATGTGGAATGCATTGAATATCCAACAAATTTAGTACTACAATGTGAAGAGGAATGATCAGATGTGCTTGAATGCCTCAATCAACAGAGTGTTATGTTGACAAATATTGTATGCTTCTCTAAATATTTGTATCATGCTCCAAGATAGTGAATCTCATCAGGTCCTTGTATCTTTCCCCTAAATTTGTGTTAGCTTTAGATCAAAAAGTCTTTTTTATCTTGCTCTAAGGGAGTGTGCCTTAGTTTGCAAGTCATTTTTGGTCGTGAGCCTTTATATTGTGAGTTAGCTCTCACCATGGTTTTTCCCTCATTGGGTTTTACACATAAATATAGTGTCTCCTTGTGCATGTATATTTTATCTATTTCTTTCTTATTGTTGTTGATTAGATTAGGGATAAAATTACTATATCTTTCATTGTTGAAGATTTTTGATCTTGCTGAGGGTTTAAAATGCTATATCTATTTAAGGGTTTTGGTTAAGTTAAGAAGTATCTATTGTGCTGAAGGGTTTCTAAGTTTCATAAAGGTTTAAGTTTTTGATAAGATTGACTCACCACCACTTAGTCTTTGATTGTGTTCAAAAATTGACATCAGATCCAAGTTCCTATGAAGAAAGCTTAACCACTTGAGGAAAAGATTCAAGATGGCACATGATGGTTCATACAAAGGTATTAGGTTTGATGAGACTAATTATTATTTCTAGAAACTGAGAATGGAAGGCCACCTAAACTCTCTAGGGTTTGGTGTATGGAAATTAGTCAAATATGGTTATGTTTCTCCTGATACTCCAACAAATCCAACTGAAATCAAGTTATATGAGTGCAATGCCAAAGCTAAGAATGCTCTCTTGTGTGGATTGGCTGATTTAGAACTTTTGAAGGTGATGAATTGTAGTTCTTCTAAAGGTGTCTGGGGAAATCTTAGAAACATATATGAAGGTGATAAAAAAGTGAAGCAAGCCAAGTTGCAGATCTTTATAAGTAGATTTGAGACTATGAGGATGACAGAGGATGAAGATATTACAAGTTATATGCTTTGGGTACATGAAGTAGTTTCTAGCATCACTGGTCTTGGTGGAGAAGTAAAAGAGAATGAAATTGTGAAGAAGGTTTTGAGATCTCTCCCAAAATATTATATTCATAAAGTGTCTACTATTGAAGAGTCCAAGGACTTGGATTAGTACTTTGTTGATGAAATGTTTGGTGCTCTTACTACCTTTGAAATGAGAGAGTTTGATAAAGATGTTCCAAAGAAGGAAGCTACATTCAAAGCTAACAAAAATATTGAAGATGAAGCTACTATCAAAATGATGAATTTGATGAGGTTGAAGCAAAATTTGTGAGAAGATTAAAAAAAATGCACTAGCAAGTACAAAGGTAAATTACCTTTCGAATGTTTCAATTGTGGAAGGATTGGTCATTTTGCATCTAAATGTTCTTATAAATAATCATACGATAGTAACAAAAGAGATAAGGTTAAAAATTGTCTCTAATCTAATGAAAGCATTGGTTCCTCAGAAGATGAAGGAATAACTCAAATGATGAGACTCTCTTTATGGGCTTTAATGCTAATGATAGAAAGTGCAATGTTGAAAAATGTAAGGAGTCCAACTCCTTGAGTTATGAAGACATGTTTTCTTTTGATCTAGATCTAGAATCAATGGAATGTGAAGGTAAGGACTTCAATTCAAATGATTATGAAATAGGTTTTTGTGTAAGGAGGAAATTGAGATACATAAGATAATCAAAATGAACGAATTAAGAACTAATCTAATTCAAACAAAAAGATGAAGATTCATACCCATTACTCACAAAATGAGACTATGAAGAAATGAAATCAAATAATGAAATCAAAGGAGAGAACATAAAATGAATTTATAAAATGTAGCATTACCATCCCGTGTCGAAGTGTATTCACAATGATGTTGGATCGTTGTTGGGTGATCCCACAATAGTGGTTTACACTTTCTGGGACATCTTGATTTTTCATGAAATCACATATTTTTAGAAAATATAATAATTTAAGCCTTGAAAAGTTCCATTTAGAGGATTCCAATTGAAGAGGGTTTGATCAAACCACCTTAGATCAAACCCCCTTGGATAGAATCTTACTAGTTTTAAATCATACCTATAATGGAGTCTCCTTTACACCTATCAAAATGCTAATAAAAAACCACTTTTGATTTACCTTTTGGGCGATCAAATGAATTCATTTACAATTTAATTTTTATAATTATGTATTTCTTATTATAAGCTTCCCAAAAAGTATAATTTTAAATATATTTAATTTTATTATTATATTTATTTTTTATTTCTTGTGAAAGTAGGTTTTTCACCGAAAATCAAACTCTTTGTTTTGCACATGTGAAAAAATAGTAGATGTAGACACCTAAATTTGGACACTTACATTTGTCCAAATTTGTCCCTTTTTGTCTAAATATCCTCTTACTTGCATCAATTAAGTAATACTGCTATTATTTAATTGATACCATTAATTCTTCTAAATCCCTAAGGTATTTAATTAAATACCTTACCCTTTATTCCCCTTTTCCTCAAAAGAATTAAATAAATAATACATTTATTTAATTCCTCACATGTCACATTCTCTATCACTTTTTTTAACCCTAATCCACCTCCTAATCCCATCATTAGGGATGTGCACATGTCTAATCCATGATTAAGATGTGTCACATCCTCCAACTTTTGCAAGTTGGCTCCTAATCTTCATTAGCCACTAACTGTCTTCTAATCACTGATTAGCTAGTCTAATAAGTACCTTGGTCAACTCTCTCATCTCCGAAGGAATATTAAATTTCTTTTATTATCCCCATGCCCTTCCTAATGGAATTTTAAATTCTATTTTATCTTTCCAAGGAATCTCCTCTTCCCCATGTGATCATTGAAAAGTCACATCACTCACATGGGTCAAAGTCCTACTTTTTAGGAACATTGTCTTATCCATAAGATACTCCCAATCATGTGAATTTAAAATTCACATTTATTATCCCAACCATTTCTCTCTTCCCCATGATGATGTTTGAGGAATTCTAAAATTCCTCACATGCCAACATCCTTCCCACATGGGGACAAAAAGTTCCTTTTTGAGAAAATCTTCTCTCATTTCCAAGGTACTTGCAAGTACCTCCACCTCACTTGTACTTTCTCCACCTCACTGTGTCTTTTTTCCATTTCATTTCCACATGGCAAGATGTGAGGGCTTGTGAGTCCTCAACTCACCATAGCCCTCCATCTTGGCCATGTTGGCTCAATCTTGACCATTGAATTATCTAGAGAATTATCCCCTAAATATAAAGGATTTCTATTCATTCTCTCATTATGCATTATCAAATTCAAACAATATTCAATCCAAAAACAACTTCATCTCTCAAGCAACTTCAATCACTTGCATCCATCCTCCATTGTTGAAGCTTCAAGCTTTCATTGTATCCATTTTGTTCACTTTCTCACATACCCACATCTCTCATTTGAATCTTCATTTCATCAAGATCATTTTGCATCCACTCTTAGCACTCTTGCCATCAAGGCGCATACAAAAACATCAACAATCCAAGGGCCAACCAAAGATCATCTTGAACAAAGGTAAAATATGTTGTTTTCCATCTTCTCTTTTGTTTGAGTTTAACGTAGCCCTATCATGAGGTGTTAATTGTTGTTTGTTTTCCTTTTGCATTCTGTTTTGTGTCATTTAGATAGGCTAACAACTCTTGATCACAGTAGATTACCAAATTTTTTTCTAAAAAATATCTATGCACTTGATATTGATGTCCTTGATCCAACAAATACAAAATTAAATTTCGATACATACAAAAAAATCATGTGTTAGCAAGTAAACCTATGTCTAAATTGTAACTAGTTTGACTTCAAAACTTAATTAAGATTTTTTTTCAATAAAACACTATGAAACCAATTTCATGCACTAGATATTGTAGTTGCGAATCTAAATTTGAAAAAAATTAGAATTTTATCCTTCATAGAAACAAAGTTATGTGCTAGCAAGTATACGTCACTCTTTGAAAATGGTGTTTACTATTAAAAAATAGTTATCGAAGGAGATGGAAAAATAAATGCAATTTGATTCCATTTAAAGAAAAATATATATTTAGAATATACAGACAAAATGTCACAAATCACTATTTTGCATTATCTTCAAATTCCTCACAATTTAGCAGCTATAGGTGTCCGAAAGTGAAGGAAAAGTTCAAAATGTTCGTTTCAATGTCAAGTTTGTCCAAAAAGTGTAACCACTATTGTATCAATGTGAAACCTCCATTTGTGCATTGCAAAAGCTTCAAAGATGTGTGTGTGTGTGATTGAAGATGTGTGTCAAAGTTCTTCAAGAAATTGATTGTAATTTCAACATTACTTCATTGTGAAAAAGATGTCAATTCTCCGATAATTTTTGAGGATGAAGAGGGTTGTTAAATAGATTTTATGTTTTGAGATGAATGATCAGGTTCGCGTAGTAGAATATCTTGATCAATGGTTGAAAGATGTTGAGAGGAATTAGATTACTTAGTTAGCTTCTTTGTGATCAAATCAATTAAGGATGTTAATTGATCAATCATATGAAATAGATTTCCTAATAGGTGGAATTGAGGAAATCAGTTGAGCCTTTAGTGGGATTGAAGAATAGATGAATCAGTCAACCGATTAGAGTGAGCAATTGGTGGTCATAATTTGCTCGAACATGAAAGTAGGTGAGGGAAATTAATTAATTGATTTAATTAATTAATCTTTTTGATTTGAACATGCAAGTCATGTTTGACTTTTACAAACAAAGTTGTATTTGTTTGTTTTGACCTTTTTGAATGATGTTTGAATAATTTATTCAATTATTCATGTTTAGGGGAAAGTGATTTAATTTTAAACTATTAAGTGGTAATAATTTAATTGACTTAGGGGAATAGGGTGAATTAGCGACATAATTAAATAATTGATGTTATTTAATTAATGAGGAGGAATAAAGTTAGATTAGGACTTTATTAAATAAATAAAATTTATTTAATTAGTCAAAAATGATGAAAAAGTGAGTTAATTAAATAATGCAATATTATTCAATTAATAGGGGAATTAGGGTTTTTGATGAAAATGATGTGAAATTTTGATTGAGGATGAATTAATTAAATAATGTTAAATCAATTAATCAATAGACAAATATGAAATTTGATAATAATTAAATAATAATGTATTATTTAATCATTTAGAGAAGAAGGGTGAAAGTTAGTGTTGTTTTCCAGTCAGGACAATTTAGGGTATCTACATTTTTCCCCTCTTTGATACAATGCGATTTTGAGCGTTGTGTCAAAGAAAATTCAAAAATTCATGCTCAAGAGTTGCTCTAGTATGCCCCAAATGGGATAGCATGTTGCCCCCTTGGGAAATTTGGTAAAAATTTTGGATAATGAACCAATTTTTTTGATAAACTGATGTGATGTGTTTAAGTGCAAGGACTGACATAAGAAATGGCGACTGTTAGAGTAAAGGTTTTAACTTAATTATGTTAATTAAGTTACCTTTATTCCTCTCTTAAGATTTCACTTAAGTTTGCATATTGTGACATTTAATAATTATATTAATTATTAAATGTCTACTTATTAGGGTTTCTTTAGGGTTTCACAATCTCCTTTTATAAGGATTGATCATTGTATTTTATTCCTCTCTCTGATTAATACATTTTTAGCTTTCAGAGCACCCTTGCTTTTTTGTCTCCATCTCTTCTTACTGTGATAGGTTATTTGCATTAGGTGATCTTTGGCGTCTGTGAAGTTGACTTTCTCAACTTCTACATGGTATTAGAGCTCCAGACCTGTTGCTCTCCTGTTCGTGATTTGAAGGATTTTTGGAGCTTCGAGGGTTTGGAGTTTGCCTTTTTGATCTAGGGCATACTTTTTTTATTTGGTACAGTTTGAGTCCAAACCGACCTCACAGTTGTGCTTAGGAGGCCATTTCCAAGTTTTTTGATATGTAATTTGCCCAGTTTCGGTGAAGTTGGTTCCGGAGGAAAAATTTGTTTGCCCTACGGCCGTACAGACCCCAAGGCACGCGTTTCAATGTAGAAAAATTAAAAAAAAAAGTTTTTTAAATTTTTTTTTGCGCTCCTCGTTGAAAGGGGACCACCGCCGCTGTACAACCAAGCGGCCACTAGCAAAGGCGGCAACCACCATTTTTTTTCACCGAGCAGCCACCTTCGTTGGCTGGCCACCCAGCCACAGCTGGTGTCCAGCACCACCAGCCTTTGAGGGCTTACAACCATCGCCCTCGGTTCTATGGGGTCTAGGTGCTAAGCACCAGCACTTGCACCCAACTCTAGCCCCACCGTGGTCACGTGGGTGACTAGGAGCTTTGGCTCCAATCCCCAACCACCAACCCCTGGTCCCGCATGTGACCAGGGCCCCATTTTTTTTGCCCCTGAGGGCTCTGGAGGTCCTACTTGAGCATTTTGGAGGTGTTTTCACTAAATCGGGCATAAAATGGGCATACGGTCTCTAATTTTCAAAAATGAATAGGCGTTAGAAATTTGGTTTTGAGCCTGATCTGATGGTGGAGGTTTTCTTTTTTTATTTTTCTATTTTGAGGCCTTTTTTGCCTGTCAAAGCCAAAACATATTTTTTGCACTTCTGGGGGCGTAACTTTTGTATCCAGACTCCGTTTTGTGCAAACAAATAGGCATCAAAAATCTGGTTCAGTGCTCTGCACAATGATCAAACCTATTTTCCCAGATTATGGCCTAGGTATATTTTATTCAACATTTTGTGTTTTCATAGTTTGCTTAATTACTTGGACGTTTTGGCACTTGGGAACCTCCTGTTTACATCATTAGGTTCTATTTCATTTGATATACATGCTATAAGGTCAGTTTTCTCAGTTTTTTTAATTTGAAGAGTTATCATGGGTTTTTCTACTCACCCTTCAGTTGTAATTCTGGAACAGGGTAATTATGAGTCATGGGCAAAGGGAATACTTACACATTGTAGGTGGCTTAATATTTTTCCTTATTTGTATAATCTCATACCTGAACCAACCGCTTCAGAGGGAAAACTAGCTTGGGATATCATTAGAGATCACATAGTAGGACTTATATTGTCTAGTGTTGATGATGACACTGTGTGGGCTATATCGGACATTGTTTGTCCCCACCCACTTTGGACACGTCTTTGGCAGATCTATGGAGACCCCAATCTCTCTCCATTCCTAGAGGATCCTACTTTAGATTGTCTCTTACCAATTGCTTGGAGAGATAATACACCCTTTGATCATGATACTTTAGAGAAGCTTGAGTATTTATACACCCTTACATGTTCCGATGGATCAGAGGCTTGTCTCGCAGTTCCTACTCTTCATACTGAGATTATACATGTATCATCCATTGTTCCTGATGACATCAGTATCACCACATTGGCCCCTATGGATTCAGTTCAACATCATGACCATCTTGGTCATTCATTATCTGCTACATCATGGGATTCTTATCTTGCAGACACATTCTTGTTTGTTGAGTCTCACACTACAGATCTTGATGATTATTTTGAGGACATTCATCTCCTCTATCTTGACAGTCAGGTTATCACTGTACACCCACCATTAACCGTGCATTTAGAGGTTGCATTTCAGGATTCTCCACATCAGTTTGGATTTGGCATCCTTTGTTTCATTTCAGACAGAGAGATTCTTCAACATCCTATCATGGAACACATCTTGAGACAAATTGGTTCATCAATCTTCACAGGGTTTCTTTGACATCATCCTTTGGATTCGTTTCTTCCCAAGGGGAGGAATATTATCTGCTGCTTAAGGATCTCCTTTTGGATTCTACATCAAGCATCTACCATTGCGACAAGAGGATCTTCATTGTGGGGGGGGGCTTCTTATCTCTTTATATCTCTCCTATGGAGACCATTGTATATGTACTTATATGATAGAAACTGTCTATGGTGGGTATCATGTAATCCACCTCCTATCCTTCTTTCATTAGTGCATTTCATTCTTTTCTTTTCTCTCTTTTGGGGGGGAGTTTTGTTCCCATGAGGTTTTCTCCCTTTCTCCACTTTACAGAGATTTGGTTGTATTCAGGTACCTGATCAGGCCTAGTTGCCGGGACCCTTGTTTGCTTTCATGCATTGTAGTTACCTTTTCTTTCTTGCACATGTTTGTAGCTGCACTCTTGCTCATCTTAAGGGGGGGGTGTTAGAGTTTAACTTAATTATGTTAATTAAGTTACCTTTATTCCTCTCTTAAGATTTCACTTTAGTTTGCATATTGTGACATTTAATAATTATATTAATTATTAAATGTCTACCTATTAGGGTTTCTTTAGGGTTGCAAAATCTCCTTTTATAAGGATTGATCATTGTATTTTATTCCTCTCTCTCTGATTAATACATTTTCAGCTTTCAGAGCACCCTTGCTTTTTTGTCTCCATCTCTTATTTTTGTGACAGGTTATTTGCATGCAGGTGATCTTCGGCATCTGTGAAGTTGGCTTTCTCAACTTCTACAGCGACAAGAAGAAAATCCTGATGATGGATCATAGAGTGTGATCCAAAATGTTGATGCAAAAACTAGCACACAATCAAAATCCAGAAATAGCAAAATTAAAAGCATTATGGATTGTGGAAATCAAATAGCACTAAGAAGAAAATGTTAATAAGAAGTGAAGAATATTTGATGTTGTTAGTCATTAATGAGTTTTCTTTTTCTTTCACGGAGGCTTTGTATCTTTAGCAATCCTTATTAATGTAGCAAATAGACACGGTGCACCAGGGTATTAATAACCAAGGTGGCTTTGTATCCATTGCGTGAAATTTGACTTGGAAAACAAGGAGTAATCTTGCTCATACCAGACATATGGAAAACCTATTAGAGTGTATGGGTGAGAAGCTTTAGAACATGTGAAACTAGTAACACAAGAGGTATTAAGAACCTAACATGCCACTGCTACACGAAATGCTTCAAAAAAATTCCACACATAGAACAAAGCAAGTATTCGCTGTGGTAGTATCAAAAAGATATCCAACAAACAGAGCAAACAAAAATGATGCTCAATTTCCCCCATTCCTTCCTCTCTAAATCCATATGGAAATCTTCGAGAGATCTTGGGAATGATTCAATAATGTAAATTGAAAAGATAAGATCACAAAAAGATAAAACAATGTTTTTGTATCATTTGCCATATTTATTTTGAGGTTTCAGGCTATTATCCGGTGTTGATGATGTCTATTGTAGTAACTTTCTATCTGTTAAGACATATCTCAGGATGTTGTTGGCGAATTTTCAATAGATAGGTAGTTAACACTTTGGCATTTTTTGTAGTCTATTTGAGATCAAATCTTTGTGATTATTTACTTGAAATTTCTAGCTTTTGATGTTTCTTTGTTTCTTTGTCTGTTTTGTCAAAGGGTGAGGATGATGATTTGTTTATTATGGATGGTGTTTTATTGTGGATAGGTGATAAAAAAGATATGAATTTTGAGATTTTTTGAATGTTTTTGTGCTTTTTGATGTTATTTGATGTTGTTTTTGGTGTTTTCAAGATATTTGAATTTTTGTATTTGGATTTTTCAACCAAATTTAAAGACCAAAAGGGACACCTAAGGGGAATAACCTAGGGCCTCGGGGGCTCATCAAAGATTAGCCTTGCCTGCGTGCAAAATCAGAGACAACGTAGTTCGACATGGTGACTCAAAGCATAAAATGTTTTTGGAATTTTTTATGTTTTGCAACTTTACTTTGGATTTTGTTTTTTTTTTCTATTTTTGGATTTTGTTTTTTTGGTTTTCTAGATTTTTTGATTTTTGAGATATCAATACGTAGGGATATCAATAGTCTTTTGAGTTCTTGTTGATAGCCGAGCTAAAATCAATTGATCTGATTGAGTAATTTCCGATAATGATAACATTGTTGAGGATACACAACAATTCAAGAATAGTGTTGTCAAGATAAGAACACAAGGATTGGGAATGATTCATTCCAAGATGATTCAATTGATTTATTGGATAATGATTGATTGAGATTTTGTAACCAGGATATGAACAATATTGTTGAATGTTTTGATACCATGTTGAAGTTTCAGCAAGATGCAACTGATATGGTTTGGTTGAATTGTTTGGAAAATGCCTAGATCACAACGTGAACTAGAAGACATAGATCAATATTTATTCTAAAGCAAGATGTAAGTACTTGCCCCCAACGTCTAGCAATGTAGGTGATGGATTATCTTGTGATAGAATAACATGTTTGCATAGAGTATGCCTCTTTGGAAAATGCCTCATGGCTCAGATAATGTTGGATAGGATAAGATCAATGATAGTTACCCGTGTCAAGATTTTTTCCATTAGCAAGTGTAAAGTGTACACCAAACATTTGTAAAGATCAAGATAAGCTGGATTTGGATGAAAATGGATTGGATGTTCATGGATTTATTATGGATAGGATGAACTGATTCTACTTGAAATGGCATACACAGATGCTCAATTCTACTCATGATGCCTATTTACCAGGTTTTCATCATGGTACATGTCCAAAGCGCTACCATAGTGGTTTTCATTGGAGGACGATTTTTCTCTTGACTATTTTCTTGATTTTTTTGATTTTTTTTGCTTTTTTTTTTTTTTGTTATGCTCATGTTGAACCACTTGGTGGTACTGATGTAGACAGTGCAGGTGCTAATATAGATGTTGTTGGTTTCATGATGTTCCAATGATATCCCACTTGGAGGATTTTTTTTGCTAAGATATGAGCTCTTGAACACAACCCCTGATAATTCTTGTCTTCTTTGTCGATACCGGAGTTAAGCTTACCTTGATGTGCACATCATGATAAGGTGCCCTTAGAGTCCTTATGATAAAGGGTTTCCACCAATACATGGTCAATGTGATATTTGGGTATTATGGATGGTGAAATATGTTGAGGGATATGAGATTTAGATGGGTTGGTCGATAGTTTGGAATTTTTGACTCTCCAAACTTGGGGTGATGAGCAATGATGGGTGAATATGGAGATTCGATTGGGACCAACTTATTGATATACCTTGTAGGTGGGTTTTGAAACTTTCTTTTGCATTGTTGGAAATTTTTTATGGATGAACTTCCCTTTTTGATTTTGCCCCATATTTTCTTTGACTAATGGGGTTTGATAGGGATGATTCTCTTGCTTTTTCTTTGGTATCCATTTGTATTTTCTTTGTCCATTTTGTTTTACCAATTATTTTTCTTCAAGGACATGTTCCTTTCTTTGATATAGCTTTTTCCCTTATGTTGGTCCCAATTAGAGGGTTGAAACATTCATGGATGATGGTTCGTGATATGGCTAGTTGTAGCGTTGGTAGAAATTTCATCATAAGGACTCTTCGTGCTCTCTATGTTGGTGTTCACATTAGATAAAGTAGCTCGTGGTATTATAGAGGTAACACTGATATGTTTATATTAATTTATTGTTGAATAACCAAGACCTTGATGCTTAGGATTGCCAATAATTTGCATTGGTTCTAGGATACCCTGTTCATGTATGCCTAATCCTCTGCCTTGATAATGTTCCATTGAAATTTACCTTGGAAACAAGGTGCTAATCCTTCTCTCCTCTATTGTGGATCTTCAAAGGTGATATCTTCTTCACTGGTAGGATAGCTTGCTCTGACAAAGGTAAGTGATCCAAGTTTATAAGTGATAGGATCCTCCATATGTGGGATAACTTCCCGATTGATATCTTTGGCTTGATCTTGTGAAATATCACATTTTAATGCTTCTTCAATAGGTGTTGATGATTCACAACCCACACAAGAGTCTTCCTCATTATTCTTTTTTGATATTCATGCATAGAATGTTTATGATTCACAACTTATGTATAAGTTTTTTTTAAGATCCATTTTTGATGTCTCTAGCTTCTGCTATGTCTTGATCATGTGTAAAGATGTTAAGAGTAGGAGACTCTTGTTCCTTGGTAATGATATCAAGAGTATGAGAATCTTGTTTTAGATGAAGATCATCTACATGTCCATTATGAGTAAGCATCTAATGGGTAGATGTATGTGTGCTTGGTGTATGGATTTGTTCTTCTTTTGGAAAACATTGGATGTCTTGGAAGATATTTTCCAAGTCATTGTAGTATTTTGATGATAGGGATCCTTGATCTTGACTTTGTGTGGTATTATCTTCAATATTCTTAGGTTCATGCTCTTGACATGAATCAATTTCAAAGAAGGGATTTCTTCTAAAGGATCCTTGGATTTGCTCGAAATGTGGACATATGGGTGACAACTCTTAGCTTAGATTTTCTGCATTGGGTATAAGTGTTGGATTAAGAATCTCTTGATCATTAATATGTATTGCCATGATTTTGGATGATGTCAATATATCTTGGGCTGGATCATTGCTAGAATTTGGTGATTGATTTTGATTATGCTTGGGATAAAATTCTTGATGTATGTCCTCTTGCTCATTGGATGAGGTAGAGACATTTCCAACATGACCATTGGTAGATAGCTCTTGATCATTGTTTTCAACATTTGAGATTTTGTTAATGTTTTCAACCATGAGATCAAATGATAAGATTTGTTGAATTGGAACATTGTTAGACTTTGGTGATTGATTTTGATCATGTTTTGGGAAAGAGACTTGATGTATTTCCTCTTGCTCACTAGGTGAGGTAAAGAAATTTTCAATGTGATCAGTGGTAGATAGATTTTGATCATTGTTTTCAACTTTTGAGGTTGAGATATTGGCAATGTTGTTGTTGGTATTCATATCTTGAATGTTGTCCTCAATAGATATTTCTTTTTGATCAATAAGGTCTTGGATGAGATTTTTGAATGTAACACATTTTGATGCATCATGATCTTTTACTCCATGGTATTTACAATAGGCCTTATTATTGTACCATGGGAATTTGATGATAGGTTCACCACTTCGTGATGGTTTTGGAAGTGTGATAAGCTTAGCATTGCCAAATTTTTTTAACCCTCGATTGGCTCCCCTAAAGGAGTGTATTTACGTTTAGTAGTGTGGTTGGATTGTGAGGCTTGTTGTGTGTTGTGAGTTTGTGAAACACCTTGATATTGATTTTGAGGTACTCTTTGGCATTGATTGTGTCAAATTCCTTGAGTTTGAGGGATATTGTTGTATTATGTTAAAGGTACTCCTTGTTGTGGTTGATTGGGTTGAAGGTTAACTTGGAAGTGCATTGATGGTACTCCTTGTTGTTGGGAAGGATTTTTTTGAAGGTTACCTTGGTAGTTTGTTTGCAGTACACCTTGTTGTTGGGATGAATTTTGTCGAGACAAACTTTGTGGAAATAGACTTTGTTGCTGATATGAATCAATGTTTTGATGGTGTTGATGTGGCTATTGAGATGTTTGAGGGTGTGTGCTTGTTTTTTGTTGGGATTTTTGAATGAAGGAAGATCCATATTGATTTTGCATAACATTAGGATCCTAATTTTGTTGTTGTAACACTTGTTAATATTGTGGATTGTATGAAGGGTCATAGTGTGGGGGCTATTGGCATGAGGTGTCTTGATGTTGAACATGTTGTTGATGATATGAATTTGTATTTTTATAAGTTTCATGATGTTGTCGATATTGTGACTCACTCTTTTGATGGTGTCCAAAGCGTTGTTGATAAAGTTTGTCAACTTCTTTTTTAATTGCATTTAGGGAAATTTGATGTTGTAGATTTTGATCTTGATGGTTCTTTTGAAACCCTTGATATTGTTTCCCTACTTGATATTTTGACCCTTAATAAGAGTGATTTGGGTAATATATTGATGTTGACATGTTGTTGGGATGTTATGGTTGCATGTTTGGGATGTTTTGATGCAAAAATTATAGCAGTAGTGGTCCCTATTTTGGTTCGTGACTAGTAACAAAGAGCTCAAAAGCAGTAAGTTTTGGAAAAATCAGTTTTGTTTGTGTCAATAGCAACAAAGTCTTCTGTGACAACTATGGTAGATTCAACAAAAGTGATCGCTATTGCAATTTTTATGATGAGTGAACATTGAGTGTAAAAGTGGCTATTTTAGCAATAATGAATGTTTTGAGCAATAGCTACTGTTTTAAGCAATAGCCATTGTTTTGAGCAATAGCTACTATTTTGTCAAAAGCGATTGTTTTAAGCAATACTTACTATTTTGAGCAATAGCTACTATTTTCAGCAATAACCATTGTTTTTTCAAAAGTGATTGTTTTAAGCAATGGCTACTATTTTGAGCAATAGCTATTGTTTTGTCAAAAGCAACTGTTTTAAGCAATAACTACTATTTTGTCAAAAGTGACATTTTTTCCAGTTTTTCATTTTGATAGCAGTTTGGATAAATTTGCAGATTTGGTGTCTCATTTTGATTTGATTTTTTTTTGAGAACTTTGGAAAGTGATAATACAACACAACAATAAAAAATATTTGACCCTAAATGTCTATAACTTTAAGCACGTTTTTTTCCACAAAAGCTCAAAGTTTATGGAATTTGAAATGCTAAAGCCATAGTTTCCAATGTTGACTTTGTTCTTAGTGTGATTTGAAATCTAAGCCTAAATATTCAAAAACCTTAAAGATATTTGCTTAAGATATCTTTTTGGCAGTGCAAATATAGGGCTTTTTTCAAATTATTCACACTAAGTTTAAAAGGTTTGAGGTTTGATAACCATGCTTAATGCTTGTTTTGATGTGTTCATTTTAATTCAAGAAAATGTTTTGATGTCAATAAAGTAACCTTGACATGCATCAATTAAGTCACCCTAGGTAGGTACTCTCTTTTAGGTAGGCTTACCTCATTCCCCGAAGGGATGATTTTACATGCAACTTATGAAGGAGTGTAGAGGTACGTTAAGAATGAAGTCTTAAGCTCTACACCTCAACCAAAGGTTGGACATGGTAAGTAACTTCTTGGAAGCATAGTTATGATGCACCACTTTCAAAGAATATTTTAGAAAACATGGATGGCTTCTAAAATAAGGATTTTAATGACAAACTGTGAACACCATACGCACACTACCATCCGCTAGTCACTTAAGACTCTTTAATCATTCTTGTTCCACTTAAGGCATGGGATTAGGTGTAGTATATTATTGACCGGGATTGAATATACTTTATTACGATTTCACAACCTTTGATATATCCTACCAGTAAACATGCTTCAAGACCTTGCTTATGAGTTCTCCATTGCAAGATGTATCTCATAGCAAGCCCCCTCTTTAAGGTAATTCTTTTGAATTAAAACAAGTGCGAAACTCAAAAGTGCTTTTCGTCACCCAAGATCACCAAAAGACATGAGGGGAGAGGATAAACACTTTATTTTTCCAAACATGAAAGCCACAATATATAATTCATCACAATATTCTTTTTAAGCCCCTCAAGTGATGCTATCCAAAAAAAAAATGAAATGTGTACAAGATAGCAATTTGTTTTTATGTGCACCAAAGTGAAGTATTTTGGATTTAAAATAAATAGATAGTAGTATGCAAGTCAGAATATATTTGTCCAATTTTAAGCACCAATGTGAGTGTTTCTAACAATCCTTGTCGTAATATGGTCAACAAAATAAATTGCTCATTTCATCAACATAATGAAAGCGTTGGTTAGAAAAGAGCATTCTATTTTTAGAGCACCAAAAAAAAGTGTTGTTCTAATCTAGAAAACCTTTGAAAATCCTTTTTAGAACACCAAACCGAAAGCGTGCAAATTTGTGGGGTCCAATTTTATAGCACCAATTTCAATTTTTTTTTCTTAAACTAGAAAGATTTTTGAAATGTTCGTTTTAGAGCACCAAACCAAGAGTGTGCAAATTGTGGGGTTCATTTTAAGCACCAAATTGACAAACTTTTCTTAAACTAGAAAAGCTTTTTTTTTTTAAAGATTCTTTTTAAAGTACCAAATAAAAAAAATATTCTAAACTATAAAGCTTTTGGGAAGGTTCTTTTTAAAGCACCAAATTTGAAAGCATGTGAGTTGTGGAGTTCATTTTAAGCACAAAATTGATAATTTTTTCCTAAACTATGAAAGCTTCTGAAAAATTTAGACTTCGACCATTCGAATTCTCTGCAATAAAACCGTTAGTTAGTTCTTGGATAAACACATGCCGTGCTCTTGAAAATCCTACAAAAAACAATGTTAGCACCTTTCAAACATTCAAACCAAGCAACCGTTAGGGTTAAAAGTCAAAAAAATTACTTTGCAGATTTTGGATAAAAATTAATAGAGAAAAAGAAAACTTTTTAAGCAAAAGTAGCCTTGTTACTTTTGGAAAATGCGGTTATAAAATTCAAGAGTGCCCCTGTTATTAGAAATTGCGGTCCAATTTTTCAGAAGCGACCTTGTTGGTGAAGCAAAAGCAGCTAGAAAAAGCAGAAGCGGCTAGGAAAAGGTGACTGCGATAGAAATAAAAAGACGACCACGTTAGATTATTGTAGCTTTTACGTGAAACTTTTTTAAGTGCATCTCTGGAAAGTGCATTTGCATCTCGGAACCTACAAGTGCTAAATTAAAACTCATAGAAACGTTAGTGTTAAGGACCAAGGTCCCACCAGGTATGCCAAAATGTGTAAGCGGGAAATTGGGATGCATAAGATAATCAAAATGAATGAATTCATAACTAATCTAATTCAAACAAAAAGATGAAGATTCATACCCATTAATCACTAAATGAGACTACAAAGAAACGAAATCAAATAATGCAAGGAAAGGAGAGAACATAAAATGGATTCATAAAATGTAGAGTTACCATGCCGTATCGAAGTGTATTCACAATGATATTGGATCGTTGTTGTATCAATGTGAAGCCTCCATTTGTGCGTTACAAAAGCTTCAAAGATGTGCGTGTGTTGATCAAAGATGTGTGTCAAAGTTCTTCAAGAAATCGATTGTAGTTTCAACATTACTTCGTTGTGCAAAAGATGTCAATTCTTTGATAATTTTTGAGCATGAAGAGGGTTGTTAAATATATTTCATGTTTTGAGATGAATAATCAGGATCGCGTAGTATAATAGCATGATCAATGATTGAAAGATGTTGAGAGGAATTATATTGCTTAGTCAGCTTCTTTGTGATTGAATCAATTAAGGATGTTAATTGATCAATCATAGGAAATAGATTGCTTAATCTATGGAATTGAGGAAATTAGGTTGAGCATTCAGTGGGATTGAAGAATAGATGAATCAATAAGAAAATAGATGAATCAGTCAACCAAATAGAGTGAGCAATTGGTGCTCATAATTTGCTTGATCATGAAAGTGGATGAGGGAAATTAATTAATTGATTTAATTAATTAATCTTTTTCATTTGAACATGCAAGCCATGTTTGAATTTTACAAGCAGAGTTGTATTTGTTTGTTTTGACCTTTTTGAATGATGTTTGAATACTTTATCCAATTATTCATGTTTAGGGGAAAGTGATTTAATTAAACAATTAAGTGGTAATAGTTTAATTGACTTAGGGGAATAGGGTGAATTAGCGAAATAATTAAATAATTGATGTTATTTAATTAATCAGGAGGAATAAAATTAGATTAGGACTTTATTAAATAAATGAAATTTATTTAATTAGTCAAAAATAATGAAAAAGTGAATTAATTAAATAATGTAATATTATTCAACTAATAGGGGGAATTAGGGTTTTTGATGAAAATGATGTGAAATGTTAATTGAGGATGAATTAATTAAATAATGTTAAATCACTTAATTAATAGACAAATATGAAATTTGATAATAATTAAATAATAATGTATTATTTAATCATTTAGGGAAAAAGGGTGAAAGTTAGTGTTGTTTTCCAGTTAGGACAATTTAGGGTGTCTATAGTTTTGAAGGAAAAATTTGGTATGCTCTAGAAGATCTAAATGAAGCAAGGGCATTAAATAAAAAATATGAAAGATTTCTTGAAAAATCTAAGGAAGAAACTAACAAATTGAAAACCAAAGTAGAATGTGGTAAAGAATGTGAAATCAAACTAAAAAGAGTAGAAGGTATGTTCTCTAATTTAAAAGCAAAGGTTGAAGAAGGAAAGAGAATTGAAGATTGCTTAAATAGAAAGCTCAATGAAAAATAACTTAATGCTTAAAACTTGAGCAAGAAATTGTCACTCTGAGGAATGCCTTGAAAAGAGAAAAATAAAAAATTGACAAAGGGGAGAAGTCTAGTCTTGAGGATAACTCCAAATCAATTGGAAGGCCCAAAACATAGGAGAAAGCTTGCATTGCAGATTCTAAGAAGAATGGATCTAGAGATGCAAATACAATTCAAAATGGAAAAAAAGAAGGTGGATCCAATTCTAGCTGGAAGAAAAAAGGATTTAGAAGTCCTCCACCTACAAGGCAACATGCTTCTACAAGGTATAATCAATATTTTAAAGGTTACTATTTTTCTTGTAATAAATTTGGACATAAAGCTGTTGATTGTAGAGCTAGACAAGGAAGGAATGATAATATGAGAAGAAGATCCTTTGTACCTCAAAGAAATAATGCTATTTGATATCATGGATATTTCTATGCTTGCAACAACTTTGGCCATAAAGCTACTGAGTGCAGATCTAAGATGAAGAGGAACAAATTTTTTCTAGAGCACAACATTGCATGCTACAAATGCAGTAATATGGGACATAAAACAAATGGTTGTAGAAGTGATTTTGTAAAGCCACTAGTTTAGAGAAAGTATGAACCATTTAATCAACAAAGGAAGGGAAATGAAAAGGTCTAGAAGGAAGAACAAATTCAAGAAAAGGTGAAGAAGTATGATTCCACATCTGTGCATTCTACACAAGATTCTAAGAGAAAATAAGATAGAGCATTATCTCAGGGGGAGATTTTATTTATAGAACTTTAAGCCCCATAAAAAGGAAATGATGCTAAAGAACTCAACATGAAAGAATAAATGGATCATAATAGATGGTGTGCAAATTTGTGGTGTAAGGATGAACCAAGGTTCCGATGTAAGAAGAATGTGTGTGTAGGTTGGTACACATGTTTTGATTAGTACCATTCCACGTTGGTGTACCACACATAAAGACAAGGTTCAAAAAGGAAAGTTTCAAAAATTTAAGGCATTCACTATATATATTCTAAGGTTGAATCATGGTATATTTTGGTCTGCTTTCCTCCACAGTGCAAGATTGGATCTTGTAGTTCAAAAGATGAGTTAATCAAGATGTGAAGGTGTTATATCCAAGTTGTCATGTCTTTACACCTTCTTTAATAAAAGAAGTAAGTAACAAATGTCTGTTTTTGCTCTAGAAGAATAAAGTAAGGTTGAAGACCTGTTGAAATGCTCTACATTCCTCATGAAAGAATGTCTTATCCATACAATATTGTGTTCATGTTCAAGATTATTTAATGCATGCTACTTTTTTATATCAAGAAATTTGAGGTTTGCAAGCATAAATTTCAAATGATAGTGTTTCATAAATTGTTTAGGATTCCTATTTGTTGTATATAACAAATGTTTGGGTACTTATGCAGATTGGTGTATGATCAAGTTATATAAGTCTATGCAAACAATTTGTATGCCTCAAGGTTGATATCATACATTTCGTATATTTGGTTTCTAGATTTCAAGCTAATCCTAAGAAATCTCATGAGAAAGCAATTAAAAGAATATTCAGATACTTGAAATGAACTCTGGATTATGACCTGTGGTATAAAAAGGATGATAAATTTTTCTCTGACTACCTATAATGATGCTAACTAGGTAGGTTGTGTGGATGAATAGAGAAGTAAAAGTTTAAGTGTATTCTTTTTGGGAAATAGATTGGTCTCTTGGCTTAGTAAAAAGCATGAATCAGTGTCTCTGTCTATAGTAGAAGCTAAATACATTATTGTAGCATCTTGTTGCACCTAGGAACTTTGGATGAAGTAGACCTTAAAGGATGTGAAAGTGGTTTATGATGAACTTATTCCTATATTGTGTGACAATACAAGTGTAATTAATATTTCCGAGAATTCAGTTTTGCATTTAAGGACTAAACACATCTCCATCCGATATCAATTTTTGAGAGTGAAGGTTGCAGAGCACGAAGTCATAATGTAGTATGTGCCTACCAAGGATCAGGTTGCAAATATCTTCACTAAGGAACTGTCAAAAGATACTTTTGAGTATCTCCAATAGAAGTTAGGGGTTATTTCCCCTCCTTGTTTTAACTAGATGCATAGATGGTGCATCTGTCCAGGGAGAGAAATTCATGTCATATCCCTTCTCCTGGATTTATGTATGCTACCACTTAGGGGAAGTTGGTAGTCTAGTACAAAAGTGTAGATATTGTGCATGTATGAAAAAGAAGTGTTGTTGGTCAAAGGGGGAGTTTTTGTTGTTGTTTGCATTGAAGATCTTTGCTCCTTTTTCTTGAAGTTAGAGAATATGTTGTTTCCTTCTACATGACAAGAGTGTGTTGCCATTAATCCTTGATGTCAAAAGGGGAGAGTGAGCGTATATGTATTTCCATCAATGCCAAATGGGGAGATTGTTGGTAGTTGTTGTCATTGATGTCAACACTGATTGTTGGTTGTCCTTGGTATCAAAAATTGATGAATTATTTTTGGTTGTCATTGTTGTGTGCACTGATTGCTGGTTGTCCTTGGTGTCAAAACTTGATAAATATTTTTATATATTTCATAGTGGTTGATGAGCTTGTTGTTAGTGGCTGATGAAAACACTTGATGAATTGTTTGTGGTTTTCAATGTTGTTTGCACTTGAAAAGTGAGGAAGATTATTGGCATTGATTGTCATTGTTGACAACATTTAGTTTGGGAAAAAATTGATGTATGGTGTTGTTGTTGAAGTTCATGGTTGGATTTCATGCCTTATCTAGTGTTGTTGTTGAAGTTCATAGTTGGATGTCATGCCTGGTTTGATAGTATTCAAAAAAGTATTGAGCATAGTTTCGGTAATTAGATTTGGTTTCATAATGGTATATTAAGATGAGGATTAGAAAAATTAGAAGTATTAATGGCGATGAAGAGATGTTGTTGAAGGTCTACAGTATGTATTATGCTCTCTCCTAATGTTCCTGATGTAGCATGTGTTGCAGAAAGAGAGTTCTATCCTCTGCAAGTTGGTTAAGTGTTCCTAGTTTAGGAAGTTGCTTGAATTATACTTGGGAGAATTCTCCGCATTCCTTCACTGTTGAAGGTATAGTCTTGTGGCTTAGGATTCAAAGTTAGTTCTTTGTGGATGTTTTTCTCCTATCTTTTTCAAGTCACTAGTGTTGTTGAGGAGATTTCTATGAATTACAAAAGGTTGGCAGTATTGTTGGTTATCTGGATTGGTCTGGTAAATGCTCCGCATCTTTGTATTGATGTATGTACTCTTGCAACTTAGTGAATGTGTTCTCAATGTCTATGTTTTGTCTCAATTATAATTTTATGTGTTGAAGTGCTCCACAATTTGATTTTTTAATGTGATATCTCATGATTAAGCATTCTATGTCCCTAAGATGAAGTATTTTGTTGTTTTTTGGTTTGCAGTGGTTGCTAGTGGCACACCAATATGAAGAAGTTTCTAGAAGCATTGTTGGATGTTCATGGAACATCCCCATGTGATTTGCATGTTGCTGATTGGCCTCTTTGGTGCCACATTGTGTCTAGGGTTGGATTTCTAGGTTATTTATGGATATTTGGCCAACAGGGATTGTTCCTTTACTTGCACCATGTGCTTGGGGGTCTATGCCAAAAACTTAAGATGTGTTAAGATGTTTTTGGGTCTTAACCTTCTTAGTTAGAACCACATTGAGTCAATTTAATTAGAAGTATTTTTTTTTGGTCAACTGGTTATGTGCTTCAAAGTTTCATGTTTCCTTCATGTCAACTTAGATTGATGTGCACTAGTGTGTGAATTGTTTTGGATCACATTGGAAGATATAATAAGTTTTTTTTATTTCTCTCTATCCTTAGGATAGGACTGCATAATGCTTTGGTGGTCGACTTGTTGAATTCATTGTTTGTATTCTTTTCTGGCCGACCTAATTTATGTTTTAAGGTCTTGCGGTGGATATATATGGAAGAAAATTTTATTCACAAGAATTATGGAATTCTAAAAATGTGTGAAGAAGTGTGAATGTAAAATACATTGAATATCCAACCAAGTTAGTTCTACAGTGTGAAGAGGAATGATCAGATGTGCTTGAATGCCTCAATTAGCAAAGTGTTATGTTAAAAAATATTGTAATCTTTCTCTAAATCTTTATATCTTACTTTGAGATAGTGAATCTCATTAGGTCCTTGTATCTTGCCCCTGAATTTGTGTTAGCTTCAGTTCAACAAGTCATTTGTATCTTTATCTAAGATAATGCACCTTAGTTTGCAAGTCCTTTTTGACAATGAGCTTTTATATTGTGAGTTAACTCTCAGCATGGTTTTTCCCTCATTAGGTTTTCCATGTGTTAGCGAATGGATTGGACTTTAAGAAATATATCTAAAATTATCAACTCTCTAGCCCATAATGTATTGGGGCCAAGCCGCTAACAGCTTTGGAAATGTCACAATTGTATTTGTGACTTTCCTCTAAATTTTGGAGGTACAACTCCCTCATATGATTTAATAGATAATTAATATGCTTTTAACCAGAAAGCAATAAAGGCAATAGACATCAGCCCATAAAAATGTTGCTAATACGAAGTGAACCTTAGATTCATTAATCAACTAGCACATAGACTGAAGTGAGTAACGACTGATGTAAATGAAATAAAAAAGCTTCATAATTGCAATAAATGAAGTAAATGTAGTAGGAAATATTTCATACAGAAAATATACTCCTATTACGCACATGACACACAAGTCAGTACGATCAAAATTAAATTCATAACTCACAACTCATAGATTATGAGTTATTACAACATGAATTGAATTTAGAGTAGAATAAAATTTTCCTCCCTTGAATACAACACAGTGCACTCTTTAGGAATCAGACCCGAACTAGATCACTTTCCTCCTAGATATAGGGGTCCTCCTTTCTTGATGGTTACTAATCAGTTTCCAAACATAGTAACACTTTCTTGTCATTCAACTGTCCATGTTGAAAAACAATAGTCAGGAAATAATGAATGGCCAAAAATATTACATCGCCAATGATATGACTTTAGGCGGTAATCAAACATTTCTTTCTTTAATTCTTCCACCGTGGCCATCAATTCTTGTGCAGTTAGCATGCTTCACAAAGTAAGCATTAAATAACTATTCCAGAGGTGCAATGGAATCACATGTGTTAATTGTCTAGCCAAAAGATCAATTGGGAATATAAATTAAGTCTTGGTCACATCAGTAATTAATTTTGACTGCATTTCCATCCTATCATCTTGATCAATCTTCAACTCAAATGTCCTACCAACCTTCTCTAAATTCAACAGGAACCACCATACTTTGCCATCCTGAAGTATCCAACATGATAAGTGCTTAGAGTGACGGATTTTCCATGAATGAATTCATCATCATTGAGGAGATCAAGTGCATTACCCTCTTCAGGTGATCATTCAACCACCTGAAAGAAGTCTTCATCATCCAAAGTGAGATAGAAGAGGAGGTGTTGAGTAGTATAATGGGAGAAGTGTTTCTGAATCAAGTGCATGTACAAAATGCTACACTCCTCAAGCGTTTTGTGTATATTTTCATTCGTACCTCTAGTTGTCTAGACTAGGGGATGAGAGCAATGGAGTGCCTAGTTAGGCCTAAGTTTCATCATAGAATTAATGTAGCCATCATCAGTCTTAGCAACTACCCACGAAGTGGACTGGTTGGTGATGCCATATGCATTGTGACTGTGACTCAAAATGAAGCCACTGAGGAAGTTATGAACCTTCTCCATGCAGGGCTGGTGAGAATGACATGGGGATTTTTGCCCAATTCCTGTAGTCTCATGAGAATTTGCAGTCACTCACCCAGATAGAGCATCTCCAGGTGGTGGTGGAAGGGATCCACATTCTCATGTTTTCCCTGTGTGCCTGAAGAAAAATATCGTCCTGATGTTTCCTAGTTTTTATAATCGAAAAGTAAAATTTTGTAATGCCACCAATATATATATAAATTAAAATTACAACATTTTGTATCTCTGATGTTGGCATTATTTTCTGAGCAATTCTATCTTTTAACTTCTATTTCATTTACTGTATTTTTGATGGAATCCAATTATGTTCATTTCGACATCAAGGGGTTTTCCTTTTGAAACTGGAATATGCCTTAATAAAGAAAACTACACTATTGTTCCCTTAATTTCATTTGAAAAGTTTTTTTGGGTGGTGTTACCCAATTTTCACCTACGGGCTCAATTAGGCAAGACAAATTGTGTTTCAGATGTTCAAGAAGGTCAAATGGGATATTTGCGTTAGGGGTTGGATCGCACGCATGATAGTATTCCTCAAGGAGCTCAGTTGGAAAGCATCTCCCAATCCAGTTTGGCATAAAATTGTTTCAAGGAAAAAGTCGGCAAGACTCTGCAGTTGTCTTGCCGACTGTCATTCCATTCTATTCAAAGGAGGCCCATCAATCGCCTAGACATCCCTGTTGCTGAGAGTCCTTATGTGTCTCACCGACTGGAAATGAGCTCGCTAGAGGATTCTGTGCTCGGCATAACGTCTCGCCGTCGGGATGAAGTCTGGCCGACAGGAGGGAGTCTCAGCGAGAGGAAAAGAGTTCGGCAGGAGGTCTGGCTGAAATTAATGTCTCCTCGAAGTACTCTCGATTCGGCAAAGGGAAGCTTCGGTCGGTATGAAGTCTCACCGATCAAAGGGAGTCTCGGCAACATGGAGTGAATCCGGCATAGGCCCTTGCCGAAAAGAGTTCGCCAAGATGTCTGGGCGAAGCAGGATGGGATCTTGGAAAAGGTTGGTGCCTTCGCCAAAATGTCTCACCGAATGTAGGAGGTCTCCCTGACATATTTGACATCGGTGCAGTTTCTAGCCGTTGAGGTAATGTCTTGCCGACATGGTGTGGTCTTAGCAATGAAAGTGGGTATCGGTATGACTAATGGACCTCGCTATAAACTCTTCCCGACTTGCCGGTGTCTCGCCAAAAGATAAAGGGGGCCTCGATATGTGTTTTTCCTTTGGTAGGTGTCTCGCCGACAACAAAAAGACCTCGCCAAAGAAATTTTGACCTTCAGCATAAGGTCTCAGCGACCCAGGGATGTCCTGCCGACCAGTGAACAACTCGGTGAAAGAGAGGACCTCGGTGTGAGGTCTGAGCGAAGAAAGGAAGTCTCGCCGACATAAAGGAGCTCGCCGAAGGTTAAGCAGATTCGATGTGATGTCATACCAAGGAGACAAAGTCTGGCCGAAATGAAATGTCTCTCGGTGAGATGTATCACCGATCGCCATTGGTCTTGCCGAAGGGATCGTGCCCTCGGTGTAGTATTTTTGAATTCGCTAAGAAGTCTCGGCGACCCAGGAATGTCTTGGTGATGGAATCAAGTGAGCTCAGGGAGGAAAAAGAGAGATTGACAAGATGTCTCACCGATGGCTTAGAGTCTTCCCGAAATGAAACGAGCTCACCAAAGTATTCTGCCTTTGGCAAGAGGTCTCACCGACCAACATGGAGTCTCATTGAACAAAATGATAGGAGCTCAGAGAGAATGGGGCTGCTCGCCAAAGGGTCTCACCAAAAGGTGAAGGTCTCAGCGATGAAAGAGATTTCTGTGTGACTCTAAGGGGCTCGTTGTAACATCTTGCCGAAAGTGATATGTCTTGCCGATGTTCTAGGTGATAACAAAGGCGATATCAACATGAATTTTGGGCTCGCTAGGAACTCTCATCGATAGTTCCATGTTATGTCGATGGTTGCAGGAGGATTTAATCGCATCGGGGAGACACGATTAGTGTCTCACCGACATGCGATTTTACAAGAGGAGCTTTTGACCACCAGGGGATCTACGTGAAATGTGCCCAGCCAATCAGAGGGAGCTAAAGGTGAGTTGTGGCCATCTGACCAGCAAGGAGAGTCTTGACAGAATGAAAAGAAACATGTATCTGTTCTGAGCAGAGGAGCATTCAAGGCAACTCAATGGGGAGGTTCGAGAAGTGAGCACGAGGACCAGAAGTGAATGTGGTAGTTGTAAAAGATCTAAAAGCTTCTCCTAGGGGTGATCTTTCACATCGAAATGGACAACAAGGATTCAATCGAACACGACATTAACTACTTGAAAAGATCTATGGGAGTTTTTTTTCTGAAGGAGCCAGATATTTTTGTAGGCCCTGAGGGGCCGACCTCACTTTTGTATATAAGGCATTTCTGCCTCTTTGTAAAGGAGTTCTCCTGATGCTTTTCTGAAGTCTGTGACTTCTACAGTCCTCTCTCGGATTAGCAGAATTCTGTAACTCATTTTGGAGCATGATATATAAAGTTTTCCTTGGTGACTATTGATGTTCGGATTTCCATCTTGTTCTTGCAAAGTGTTGTGCATTTCAGGTTCATAATCAAGTTATTTTGTGAATTTCTTTCATTCCTTCATGACTTTATATTGTGTTTTCATGCCTTCTTTTGCAAAAACTATCATTATACAAATCACAAACTGTGTTTACATAATCACATATGGATTCTAGTTTGTGAAAATTTGTTTTCCTCTCTGGAAAAAGTGTGTGAATCAAACCTATTGTGACATATTAATGCATAGCTTATACGGATTTGATTTGTGATCTTATGTTCATCATCAGTTTTCAAGTGTAAATTAAGTATCTCATTGTTCTTATCAGTTCAGTGTATCACCTTAGTTTGTTTTATTTACATGTACTCCTTCTCCCTTTCCCTTTACAAAATCATTAGTTTTAGGTGACGACCCAACAAGGAAGCCGGCCTTCTCCGGAGGTTGACCTCTGTCTATAAGTGACCCATAACTTTAGATGTCTTCCCATGTTACACTGAGGTGTTGAACATCAGTTTCAACAAAGGGTGCAACTTCAGGTGATAACAAGTGGTAAAATGAGAAGTTCACAAAACTAAGCAAAACACCGCTGATAGTTTTAGAAACCACTTAAACTCCCACTCTACTTGAAAGCTTAATTGTTGGTGATCTTTTTGGCTAGTTCATGAGCCTCAAATATAGACTGCCAACCTTCCAAATGGAAGGCTTAGAGAGTTCGAGAAGTTACACCAATGCCATAAAACACCGCCCGTGAGAAAATAAGGAACAACTTAATGAAGGGTGGTAAAAGGGGGAGTTAGATGAACTAGTGAAATCACCGCCCAAGTTCACAACACTTCATAAGACACCGCTTGAGTTAAGATTTAACTAAAATTTTGAATGGGGATGTCAATTTTAAGAGCAAGGATCAAAATTAATGTAACAATGGCTTTGACTGGGGACAAGGGCTAAAAAATATGTAGAAAGGATCCCAAAGACATTATGATCAGTCTTATATCCATTGAGCACATAGTCGAGCAAAGAAGAGGGAAAAAAAACAAAACCTGATACCCAAGCAAGAACAACAAAAATGACAAACCAAAAAGAAACTATGTATAGGGTAGGATGAAACCTACCAAGGAGAGAGAAAAGGAGCCACTCACATGAAACCATTGACAGGTTGTGAGAAGAATGATCCAAACTTGAAGAGGTCCGTTAATGCATGCAACTTCTAAAGTAATGTGAAAATCATAATTATCCAAACATAGGCGATGTAGCAGAAAAACCCACCAATTTCGATGTTCCCAAATAACCATCTTTCATCATAAACCTCATCCTGATGCAAATAGTCCCACATTGAAACATCTAGGAAAATTTTGGCTACTTCTTGAGACTTCATCATTGGGACAACCTCCCACCCTTGTAACAACTTTGAATATTTCATGCCCTCCACAACAACATAACTTTTAGTTTTATAAGAAGCTACCTTATCATCACAACTACCTTGTGACTACAAAATTTTGATCCTTCATTACTATAGAATATTCCCCTTTACAATTGACCAAAAAACAAACATCCTCCTTTGCTGAAAATTTTGGAAAACCAAACTCTAGATCTTCAACATAAGATTATTATGAATTTCAAATTCATTGAAAATGAATAGGGGATTTGAACTGATCAACCACTTTATCTCACCCTTGGCATTTTCACTTGAAGGGTCTTCATTAATCTCCTTGATTGCACATACAGTTTCATCAACAATATTTTCAAACGTAAAGGCCTCCTATTCTGGAGTAAAAAGAGAATCTAACTTTTGATCTTTTCTGGTAGAACTACAAGGAGGTGAAATATCTTTAGCGGAGGACGAAGAAGTAAATTGAAAAGTGGGGGCATACCTTCCTCATGGTGTAAATTAATCATCATCACTTGACAAGCTAAGGTCAGCTTTTGGTTCAATTGAAGAGTTTAAACTATATGCTTGGGCAAACCAACATTGGTTTTCCTCTCTCTTATCCTTGTTCCTTCCAAGTAGGGGTTGTATGTCATTCAATATTGTCAAGTTCATTTTCTCAGCAGTAGGATAGGGGTGTTTTGTAACAGCTGGGAATCCAGAGAAACTATAGGCGGGTGGTGGAAAATTAATAACAAGCTTGGTAGCATAATCAAACTTCCATTTTCCCACCACAGTTAAGTCATTTTCAATGTTTACTGCTTCAATTTGAGCTTTTCAATCCAAAAGATTTTATCTATTTTTAAAAAGAGATAGACATGAGGATCAAGAGAAAAAATGAATACAGGAAATTGAATTATTTTTCTCCGTTGTTTTGGTGTAGGAATCTATGAAAGAGATTGATTGAAACAATAAACAAAATCCCTCATAGGCTCTTTTCTTTTCTTCACAATTTGAAAGAACTATCGAAGTAAAGCGACAACATCAATAGGACCTTTGAAGCACTATATTTTTTTTTTTGTGAAGGATATCCCAACTAGTTATACAACCCTTCTTTAATCCTATAAACCATTCACCTGCTCTTTCAACTAGACTTTCAAAAAAAAGTCTTACAAAGAAGTCCTCTTCTTAAACTCCCATGATTCCACTCACTGTAGTCATGGCTAGAACATATTCCTATAGATCTTGTGTGCCTCTACCAGAGAATTTTGGAAATCTTTTCCTAGAGCTACATGGTAGGTCATTGCATGGCGATAGGATGAAAGGTCCAATACAGTTACCCTGGGGAATGGAAGCCATAAGTAATTAGAGTTTCCAACTCCTAACAAAGTAAAGAAAGGTACCCCTAGGTTACTGACTAGGTGGCTTGAGCTGGAGGGTGATTTAGCGACTGATTAGGGTGTTGATTTAGATGTTGATTAGGATGTTGATTTGGGCGTGGATTGGGATGATGAGTTGGGTCATCATAATACTCAAAGATCAACCTTGGGGGGAATTCAATCATAGGTCTAGGTGGATTCCGGGCCTGCTCTTCTTCTTCCAAGATGAAATTAGCTTGCATATAATCTAATGCACTTATTTTGTACCTCCAAGCAAGCGTATTTAATTGTGAAATGATATCCTTCTACTTTGCTTGCATCCAATATAAATCAGGTTGAAGTGCAAGAAACACATTATTATGGGGAAGTACCATCTTGCTGCATGACACGATGGCGACTTATCCAAAATCACAATCTTCCCAATAGAGTCGCTAAAAATCTGTTAGTGAATAGATTGGTCTTTAAGAAATATATCTAAAATTATCAACTCTCTAGCCTGTAATGCACTAGGACCAATCCACTAATAGCTCTAGAAATGTCACAATTGCATTTGTGACTTTCCTTTGAATTTTGGAGGTACAACTCCCTCATATGATTTGTAGTGTCGAAAAACATCATCGGTGATATTTTCACACTTGTTTGGGACCTCCTAGAAAAATTGAGCTTAATGATGCCTTGATTTAGTGTCGAAATGTGTTTAACACACTCACATTATGTCTTGGGCCTTTGTGAACTAAATGTACTTAATTTGTACCTTGCTAAGGTGTTGTAAAGTGTTGTAACACACTTTCACACTTTTCTAATGTTTTATTAATTAATTGAGCCTAATGAACCTCTTTTCAACCAAAATGTGCTTAAATTATGCCTTATTTAAATTTTTGTAACACATTATCACACTTTTTTGGGGTTTTATTAAATAATTGGGCTTCTTTATGCTTTAATTGGCCTTATTTTGCATCCACAAGCCTTAATTAATGCATATTTTTGAGGATAATCCTGACATAAATCAACATCCAATCATAATTAAGGTGTTTTTAGGTTGTGTGGCCCAAATTTGGTGGTTTGAGACTCATTCATAACCTTGGGAATATGAGTCCCACCTAGGTTTTTGGGTCCCAAGCCTGGTTTCACACCTTTCTAAGCATTTTTAAAAATGGTGCCATAAATTATGCCTAATGGGACTCATTCACCACCTTGGGCGAATGAGTCCCGTCTAGCCAAAAAATAAAATTAATTCAAATTCTTGGCGGGATTTTATCCTCCTAGATTTGATGTTAGCTTGTAGTGTTGTAATTTTTGAAAATTTGGCATAATTAAGTATAAATACAAGTTTCTTTCACTCATTTTCAGCCCAAGTATTCAAGTATTCATCCATATAGCAAGTTTGAGTTCATAAGAGCATTAAAGTGTTTACAAGAGCATTCGAGAGCATTCAAGGGCAGATTATCAAGAATTTTAGAGCATTCTTCAAGCATCAAGCATCATGTCAAAGTCTTCATGCATCATGTTTTTTTTGAGCTAACAATTGTGATGTAGGATTTTATGACTCAAGATAGAATTTCAATTCAAGATCTATCCTATTTAAGCAAGAGTCAAGATCTACATCCATTGGAGCCATATCACACATGTTTGCAACATCCTATTGATAGGCTTTGGTGAGTTGCAACATCATATTTTTTTCATTCATCATTCTCCATTCCTATTTCATTTCATTTCAAGGTTTGATTGCCAAAATAGGGTTTGACCAAGGAAAACCCCTGTCCACTAACAAAACAACATTTTTCCCTCTCTTTAGTGTGTGATTTTCAGGTTTAGGTTGAAGATACATTGAAGAAAAAGTTTGGAGAAAGTTGTCAAAGTGTTCAAAGTTGTCAAAGTTTCCACCTTGTATTGGAGAAACTTGGAAGATTTCTATAGGTTGCAAATTGGGCTTTCGGATCCATAAATCAATTGGGAAGAATAGATCAAAACTTGAAGACTAGATTCAAACTTTGAAGTTTCAGAAAACCCTAACTAGACTGATTCACTAGTTTTGGCATGTGAGTCCTAGTCTAGGTCAAAATTTAGGTTTTTACAGATTCGGATGCCCATTTGCTAGATTCTTATTTTTGTACAGAAACCCATATCTAGGATTGATTCACCTAGCCTAGCGTATGAGTCCCAGTCAACATTAAAGTCACTATTTTTAGCATTCAAGAGCTCCTTCCAGTCATCTTCAAATTTCTAGGTGCACACATTTCATCTTACAGTTTGTTATTTTGTCTTACATACTTTTCTAGGTCATTTAGTAAGTCACCACATCAAAATAGGTTTAAAAATTTCATCTCTCATTGTATTTGTCTTTCCAAGTCCTATCTTGGTGATGAACCCCTCATTAATTTATAATCAATCCCTAGGACAACCCTATTGCAAGATCTCTTTCTCCTTTTCATTGAGGTCTCTAGAGTTATCCTTGAATGAGAGAGTGTGAAGATTGTTATTCTAGGTCCTAAACCCTAGAACCCAAACAATTTTTCACCCTTCATTTTGGTGAGCCTGTATTTAGAAAATCATAATTATGATTTTGAGATCATCATCCTAGATCTTGCTTGCATTAACATTGCATTAGGGTTTGCATTAGTTAATTGGCATTCTAGGGTTTCTAATTTTGCATTAGTGAAAGTGCATATAGGTTGCATTTTTTGCATCTAAAATCATTGAAAATCATACAAAATCTACATTTTCACTTAGTTTATAGATCATACAACATAAGAAGCATCAAAATCAATTGAAATTTTTTGAAAATTTTGAAAAAAACCCTCACTGGGACTCATATGCTCCTCTGGGAAAATCAGTCCTAGTGCAGATTTTGCACTACATTTTCTCGAATTTAAAGCTCTCTTTATGTTCTCTTGTTTGTTGTTGGTACCTTTCTATTTTAGTTTACATAGTTTCTATTATAATCGTTTCATTATTCTTAGCTTATATTGCATTTGCATTCATCTTGCATTTAGTATCCCTTGCATGAGTATTTGGTGTCCTATTGCTAATAGTATAGTGAGATGAAGTTTGAGACTCATGTCATCCTGCAATAGCACAATCATTATGGACCTTGGGTTGTCTAGCTCTTTCACTCCTAGTATTGACACTAGTACACTAGGTATGGACCATACCCTTAACAACTCTTTGCCTTCAAGTAGTGTGATGCATGTTGAAACAAGGATTGATAGTGTTTTGCAAGAAAACATAATTCAAATTCATGAAGATTTAGAAAACCTACAACATCAAGTGCAAAATGACAACATTTCAACTACCTCCATCCCTACTATAGATAACATTCATCGCATGCTTGAAAGTGAGGATGGACTTGACTTTTGAAAAACATAGTTCAAATCTTTGGAAAACACCTCACCTCAACCACTAGTTATCCTTTGCCTACAAGAAATGTCACAAGCCAAGGAGGAACTCAAATTCCTCCTCTCACAACAATGGCCTCAATTCCTACCTATACCAACCCTCAAGTAACAACAACAATGCAACCAACTAGTAATGTGATTCCTTCCTTGGGTATTTCTGCTAGCATCCCTAGTACCTTTGTGGCATCACACGTCATATCTCCTACCACTTTACCACCTATAAGTATTCCATTCACTTGCCCCTCAAACACATACACCCCTTAACCATTTTCACTTGCATCTCATAACACAAGCAATGACCCTCTCATAAATTAATTTTTGCAAACTGTTTCATCCCTTCAAAAGCAAGTTTCCACCATCAACCAAAATCAAAATGGCCCACCTACATATTATGTCAAAATTAGTCCACTGTCCTTGGAGATATTGCAAACACCAATGCCACAATGTGTAGAGGTGCCTAGATTCGAGAAATACAGAGGAAAGGGAGATCCTTCTAGCCATGTTAATGCTTATACTGCCTAATGTAGTGACTTTTTCCTTGATGATAAACTCTTGGCTAAGATTTTCCCTAGGTCCTTGAAGGATATTGCCTTAGAATGGTTTTCTTCTTTACCGAATAACTTAATTCGTTCATTCAATGAACTTGTTTAGGCATTTTCCAACCATTTCCAAGTGCATATGACTCCTAAAATGACCTTGGCCGATTTGATGAGATGCAAGCAAAAAGAAGAAGAAAAGATAACTGATTTTATCTCATGATATCAATTGCTCTATTCCCAAATTAATGTCAATGTTCTCGATCCTCACCTTCAAAATATGTTCATAGAAAATTTACAAAGTAAGATACAAGATAAGCTCACCATGATGAAATTCCCTTCCTTCATGCACTTATGTACTACCTTCTGTGATTATTAAAACTCAATTAGTAGTCGAGATACAAAATCCACCTCTAACCATATTGAGAAGTTTGAGTTCGCAAACCAAAATAATTCTCAACCTTTTTGAAAATAGAATAAAGGTTTCCTTAAATTCAATCCCCCTCGACAAACAATCCAGAATGTCAATAACCAAGTAGCTGCTGTTAAGAATGTGATACCCTTTAGCTATGGGGACCTAAAAAGACAATTCACTACCCTATCCGATACCCTTCATAACACAATGACACAAATTTTAGAACAAATGATTACCTTTCCTCCCGTGAAAATGCCTGACCCCAATAAGCCTCTACCTCCGAAATTTAAATCAAATGCTTATTGCCATTATCACTAAAAAATGGAAACGATACAAAACATTGTAAGCATCTTAAACATCTTGTGCAAGACCTCATTGATTCCATTCGTATTTCTATTGGAGGTGTTAATGATCAAGTAAATAAGTCTGTTGCCCCTCCTAACCAAAACTTAAATTTTTTTACCAACCCTATGCCAAAGCACAATATTTCATTTGTAAAAGCTAGTGAAACTACAAAGACTAATGTGATGAATGGTGACATGGATGATGAGACCATAGATACATTTCAACAAAGTCCTATGGATACTAATCAACAAGAACAAAATCCTATCCATCGTTTGGTTGCATTGGTTGAAACTCAACATCGTAAGGGCCAAACTAAAAAGCCTCTTGAAATTGCTTTCTCCTCACAAGATATACTTAAACATGTACCCGATGGTCCTCTTTACATAGCCAGCCAAATCTATGATAAGCCCACTAATGAGATATTGATAGATCTCGTATGTGGAGAGAATGTGATCACCGAGGAATTCTTACTTCTACATGAACTCTATCAAGATATATATGATAAACCAAAAGCATGGATCAAGATGCATAATAGTTTCACTTGTCCTACGATAGGATTAATCACCTTGCTTTTACAAATAGGACTGAAAACATTAGATATCTCATTCTCCATCATCCCATAGCCAGACCAATTTCATGTGAAGCTAGGCTATCCATGGCTTTGCTCCATGAATGCAGTCCCTTCAATTGTACATAAATGCTTAAAGTTTCCCTTTGACAATGAAATTTTTACTATCCATCATAGTGGCTTCAATCCTTTGTCTTCACGTGGAAACTTTTCTTTATATTTAGTTTGGCTTGAGCCTATAGAACCTGTCAAACCACAAAAATACTTCTTTTTCAAATCCTATCAAAAGTTTAAGGCGAAGAAAATAGTAGAATTATCCCTCCGGAACATGCCTCAACCTACAGTTGAGCCTACCATTCTTGAAAAAACCATGATTGAACCTAAAGAAATTCCAAATAACCAAGATCAACCTAAGACAAACTTCACCTATCTCCTACAAAATACCAAGAGACAAAAAAAACAATCCCGTCACATCTCCTAGAATAAAACTAGTTTACAAAGTCAAAGAGAAAGTGGCTAAACAACCTCCCATGGTTCCTTTCGTTCCTCCTCTTGGGGAAGAAAAGAAACCTATGGCTGATCAACCTACTCCTACACAAATGCAACTTGAAAACAAAAATAAAAGAAACAAAGGTGCTAGAGAGCATAGGAATAGACATCGTGCCCTTGCTCGAAAGTTAAATGAAGAAAACAACAAAGAAAATCAAGATCCAAACTCGACTGAAGTAATGCATGATGAGTCTACCCCCTCCCCGAAATATAATGATCCTTTAATGCAACCACAACAAGAGTTGAAACCTTCCTTAGACATTATCATTCGACCTCCTATTGTGATTAACTTAGATGATGATAACGAGGTTGCTAAAATTGATGAAGAGGTGCATAATGAATTGAATACATTATTTTCCTCTTCCACGAGCTTAAATGACAATTCTCCTGAGAAGAGTGTTGAATTTTGTAATGACCCTAGTTTGAAACTTGCTATTATCCCTTTGGCTAGTTGTCCACCTTTTGTATATGATGAACATGATTGGGATGTGGATGACCTACTCATAGGTTGAATCACATGTTCCTTACTAGTCTTTTGCATTATTTATTTTTTAGTTTCTTTTGTGTGATTGCATGTGTGTGATGTGATCCCTTATATTATTCTATTTGATGTATCTCTATTTGTGACATTCCTCTATTTGTACCTTTCATTCTTCTCTATATCGTAAATCTTTCCAAAAGCTTTTCCTTTTTTTGGTCTTGTGATTTTCCTTTTGGGGATGACACAAGGTGTTGTGACATTCATGTCTCTTCCCTGTTGACCCAAAAGCTTTTCCTTTACTTTTCTTGGTCTTGTTTTTTTCCTTTTGGGGATGACGCAAGGCGTTGAGACATTCATTACTCTTCTATGTTGAACCAAAAGCTTTTCCTTTACTTTTCTTTATTTGTTTTCTTGGTCTTGTGTTTTTCCTTTTGGGGATGACGCAAGGCGTTGAGACATTCATGTCTCTTCCATGTTGACCTAAAAAAATTTCCTTTGCTTTTCTTTATTTCTCTTCTTGCTCTTGTGTTTTTCCTTTTGGGGATGACGCAAGGTGTTGAGACATTCATGTCTCTTCCATGTTTACCTGATAGGATTTTCCTTTGTTTTCATTCTCTTTGTGTCATTATTCTAGTTCTATGAGTATTTGGGGAATGATGACAGTTCTGAGCTCTCTAAAAAATATTGCAACAAGAACATATTGACCCCAAATCCATAGACCCCTTATGTGTTTGGATTTTCATTTTTGGGGGCAACCCATCTCTTTTCCTTTTTTGCATGACATAGCTTTTTTTGGAAACATATGACTTGGCATAGGGATTTCCAAGTTGGCTCTCATGTATTCTTTATTGTTAGCAATTATCATTTTCTACTTTAAAGTAATTTCTCACAACATGGTGTTTAGCAATTTCTTTAAAGTGGGGGCATACATTGGAATTGTTCTTTTGCATTTTTCTTTTTCATGGTTCATGGTGTAGTCTTCTTACTTTATGCGATGATTTTTTCACTTTGTGCATGACATTGGGTGTGATGTCCTTCAAGAGCATGATCTCTCTTAGCAGATTACATTCCTCTTAGTGGCTTTATGTGACACACTGCATCCCCTAAGTTGTGAATCTTCTATTCTTTGATTGGTCCTCTCTTGGAGACATTAGGTACAATTTTCCCTAAGTTAAAGACCTTGCATGAACTAAGCAAGACTCCCTTGAACGTTCGTTATTGTTGCATTTTCATTTTGAGTTATATGGCCACCTTGCATAATACACTTTGCATGCCTGTGGAGCCATCTTGTTTGTTCATGAGTTCCAAGCATAGGAAGTTTTGCTTGCCTCATGAAGCTCGAAGTTCATTGTTCATGAGCTTCAAGCATATGAATTTTTTCTTGCCTCATGAAGCTCGAAGATCATTTTTTGTGTGGCACCTTATTAAATTTATCAGGAGGTATAACTTTGGTATGGTTTTTTATGGGAAGCCCGACCAAGGCATGGATTTTCCTTAGCCACTCACGTGTGAGTGTGAGCGCATACCGACCATGTGTGTATGTATCACCTCTTTTAGATTCTCACCCAACAGATAGCCTGAAGTTCTGTTGCCTTAAAGTGAGCTTACATTTTTCAGACAAAAAAACTAGATTTGATCCACATCATGATGAACAAATAGTTGAAGCTTGATCCACCCCTTCTATTTTTCTCTGTCTTTGGAAGTGTATGCTTGTGCCTTTATGATGCTCTTTATATCATTTTTCATGTGTGTCCTCTTGTGCCTATATTGGTTTGTTATGGGATCTTGATCCTGGGGGCTTGATCACCACTCTTGATCATTGTCATCCTATCCTATTGACATTAGTGCACTTAGACCTCTGTTGATGTGTGTTTGTCTACTTTAGTGTGAGTTTGAAGCAAGTTCATCCTCTCACTAAAGTGGGGGCTAAAAGTAGTGTCAAAAAATGTCGTTGGTGACATTTTCACACATGTTTGGGCCCTCTTGGAAAAATTGAGCTTATTGATGCCTTGACTTAGTGTCGTAATGTGTTTAACACACTCACATTAGGTCTTGGGACCTTGTAAACTAAATGTACTTAATTTGTACCTTGCTAAGGTGTTGTAAAGTGTTGTAACACACTTTCACACTTTTCTAAGGTTTTATTAATTAATTGAGCCTAATGAACCTCATTTTAACCAAAGTGTGCTTAAATTATGCCTTATTTAAAGTGTTGTAACACATTTTCACACTTTTCTAGGGTTTTATTAAATAATTTGGTGCCTTTATGCTTTAATTGGCCTTATTTTGCATCTACAAGCCTTAATTAATGCATCTTTTTGAGGATAATCCTGACATAAATCAACATCCAATCATAATTCAAGTGTTTTTAGGTTGTGTGGCCCATATTTGGTGGTGTGGGACTCATTCGCCACCTTGGGCATATGAGTCCCACCTAGGTTTTTGGGTCCTGAACCTGGTTTCACACCTTTCTAAGCATTTTAAAAAATGGTCCCATAAATTATGCCTAATGGGACTCATTCGCCACCTTGGGTGAATGAGTCCTGTGTGACCCAAAATTAAAATTAATTCAAATTCTTGGCGGGATTTTATCCTCCTAGATCTAATGTTGGCTTGTAGTGTTGTAATTTCAAGAAATTTGGCATAATTAAGTATTTTGTTTTTAGACTCCAAGAATCGGTCAGGTATCCGTCCCCATGTATAAACTATAGTGCACTTGGTAAAAAAATTTCACATGACTGATGGCGCTGGCACGACACACCTCCAGTACCATGAGTTTGGGGGGAGACTAGACCTCGTGACCTCTTGCATGCAATTGGATTCTTTAGCCAATTGAGCTAGGCTCCCTTGCCCTTGGCATAATTAAGTATAAATACAAGTTTCTTTTACTCATTTTTAGCCCAAGCATTCAAGTATTCATCCATATAGCAAGTTTGAGTTCACAAGAGAATTCAAGAGAATTCAAGGGAAGATTATCAAGTATTTTAGAGAATTCTTCAAGCATAAAGCATCATGTAAAATTCTTCATGCATCATGTTTTTTTTTTGAGCTAACAATTGTGATGTAGGATTTTATGATTCAAGCTAGCATTTAAATTCAAGATCTATACTATTTAAGAAAGAGTCAAGATCTAAATCCATTGGAGCCATCTCACACATGTTTGCAACATCCTATTAATAAGGTTTGGTGAGTTGCAACATCATATTTTTTTCATTCACCATTCTCCATTCCTATTTCATTTCATTTCAAGGTTTGATTACCAAAATGGGGTTTGACCAAGGAAAACCTCTTTCCACTAACAAAAAAACATTTTCCCCTCTCTTTAATGTGTGATTTGTAGGTTTAGGTTGAAGATACATTGAAGAGAAAGTTTGAAGAAAGTTGTCAAAGTGTTCAAAGTTGTCAAAGTTGCGACCTTGTATTGGAGAAACTTGGAAGATTTCTACAAGCTACAAATTGGGGTTTCGGATTTAGAAATCAATTGGGAAGCACATAACAAACCTTGAAGACCAAATTAAAACTTTGAAGTTTCAGAAAACCATAACTATATTGATTTTCCAATTTTGGCGTATGAGTCCCAGTCTAGGTCAAAATTCAAGTTTTTACGAATTCAGATACCCATTTGCTAGATTCCTATTTCTGCACAGAAACCCAGATTTGGGACAGATTCACCCAGCTTGGAATATGAGTCCTAGTCAACATTAAAGTCACCATTTTTAGCATTTTAGAGCTCCTTCTAGCCATCTTCAAATTTATAGGTGCACACATTTCATCTTACAGTTTGTTATTTTGTTTTACATACTTTTCTAGTTCATTTAGTAAGTCACTACATAAAAATAGGTTTAAGCATTTCATCTTGCATTTCATTTGTCTTTCCAAGCCCTAGCTTGGTGGTGAACCCCTCATTACTTTATAATCATCCCCTAGGATAACCCTATTGTAAGATATCTTTCTCCTTTGCATTGAGATCTCTAAGGTTATCCTTGAATGATAGAGTGTGAAGATTGTTATTCTAGGTCCTAAACACTAGAACCCAAACAATTTTTCACTCTTCATGATTTAATGGACAATTAATATGCTTTTAACTAGAAAGCAATAAAGGCGATCGACATCAGCCCATAAAATGCTGCTAATACCAAGTGAACCTTAGAGAGTCATTAATCAACTAGCACATAGATTGAAGTGACTAATGATTGATATAAATGAAATAGAAAAGCTTCATAATTGCAATAAATGAAGTAGATGTAGTAGGAAATATTTCACACATAAAACATACTCCTATTACACACATGACACACAAGTCAATATGATCAACATTACATTCAGAACTCACAACTCATAAATTATGAGTTATTACAACATGAATTGAATTCAAAGCTGAATAAAATGTTCCTCTCTTGACTACAACACAGTGCAATCTTTAGGAATCAAACCTGAACTAGATCATTTTCCTCCTAGATATAGGGGTCCTTCTCCTTTCTTGATGGTTACTGATCAGTTGCCAAACATAGTAATGATTTATTTTTAAATATCCACCTTGAAAACTGATAGTCGAGAAATAATGAATGGCTGGAATGATTACATCACCAATGATATGACTTTAGGTGGTAACCAAACATTTCTTTCTTTAATTCTTGCCTTGTGGCCATCAATTCTTGTGTAGTTATAATGCTTCACAAAATAAGCATTAAATAGCTATTCCAGAGGTGCAATGGAATCAAACGTGCTAACTGTCCAGTCAAAAGATCAATTGAGAATATAAATTAAATCTTGGTGACATCAATAGTTAATTTCAACTATATTGCTATCTTATCATCTTGATCAATCTTTAGCTCAAATATCCTGCCAAGCTTCTATAAATTCAACAGGCACCACCATACTTCACCATCCTAAAATATCCAACATGGAGAGTGCACAGAGTGATGAAGTGTCCATGAATGAGTTCATCGTAATTGAGGGGATTGAGTGTAGTCCCCTCTTCAGGTGATTATCTGACCAATTGAAAGAAGTATTCATCATCCAGAGTGAGATAGAAAAGGAGGTGTTGCATAGTATACTAGGAGAAGCATTTATGAATCAAGTGCATGTACACAATGCTATGCTCCTCAAATGTTTTTTGTATATTGTCATTCGTACCTCTAGTCGTCAAGACTGGGGGATGAGAGCAGCAGAGTGCTTGGTTAGGCCTAAGTTTCATCATATACTTAATGTAGCCATCACTGGTCTCATCAACTACCCACGAAGCAGACTAGTTGGTGATGTCATTTGCATTGCGACTGCGAATGAAAAGAAAGCCATTGAGGAAGCTATGACCCTTCTCCATGCGAGGCTAGTGAGGAACAACATAGGGTTGTTTTCCCAATTCTTGTAGTCTCATGAGAATCTGTTGTCACCCACACAGATAGAGCATCTCCAGGTGGTGGTGGAAGGGATTTGTGTGCTCATGTTTACCTTGTGTGCCTAAAGAAAAATGTCATCCTACTATTTCCCAATTTTTGTAATTGAAAAGAATTTTTTTGTAATGCCACCAATATATATATATATGATAAAATTACAATGTTTTGTATCTCTAATGTTAGCATTCTTTTCTGAACAATTCTATCTTTTAACTTCAATTTCATTTACTGTATTTTTGATGACATCCAATTATATTCCTTTCTGCATCAAGGGGTTTGCCTTTTAAAATTGAACTACGCCTTAATAAAATAAATTGCACTATTGTTCCCTTATTTCATTTGAAAAGTTCCTTTGGGCGGTAAAACAAGAAGTTCACAAAACGAAGCAAAACATCGCCGATAGTTTTAGAAACCACTTAAACTCCCGCTCTACTTGAAAGCTTCGTTGCTGGCGGTATTTTTGGCTAGTTCACAAACCTCGAGTATGGACCGTCGGCCTTCCAAACGAAAGACTTAGTGTTCAGGAAGTTATGCCAATGCTATACAACACCACCCATGAAAATAAGGGACAACTTAATGAAGGGTGATAAAAGGGGGAGTTAGATGAACTAGTGAAATCACCACCCAAGTTTACAAGACTTCATAAGACATTGCTCGATTTAAGATTTAACCAAAATTTTGAGTGGGGATGTCAATTTTGAGAGTGAGGACCGCAATTAAGGTAACACCACATAAATCTGGGGTCTCCTTGTGCATGTGTGTGTTCTTTATTTCTTTCTTATTGCTACTAATCAGATTAGGGATATAATTGCTATATCTTTCATTACTGAAGTTTGCTAATCTTTTTGAGGGTTTAAACTGCTATATCTATTTAAGGATTTTGGTTATGTTAAGAAGTATCTATTGTGCTGAAGAGTTTCTAAGTTCTGAAAAGGTTTAAGTTTTTATAAGACTAATTCACTCCCCTCTCATTCTTTAGGTGTGTTCAACATGCTTGTCCCCAAGCAATCTATACCTTAATACCCTGACCAATTACCAAGATCCCATACCAATCTTATGAATACTCCACCATGAATTCACTGTTCCACTTTGATACAACCAAAATCCTTAATTCTACCTCCCTATAGTGCCTTGTGAAGCAATCTAACAATCATGCAAATTTTTGGATCTGAAGCCTTAAAAGAATTGTCACTCAAATTCCATGTGTTGAAGTCATAATTATATATACACAACCCCAAGTAATCAGCTATAGTCATCAATACCAAATCTAAAAAATTATGCTCAAAATTATTAGACAACCACCATACATCCATATGTTACACAAAAAGTGTTGAACCAAATCTGAAAATTCTCCCACTTGCTGAAAATTGATGGAATTATGTCATCTTAGCAAATGAGGAATAGGATATACTTGATCATTGAATAAAAATGAAAGAAGAACAACTAGCTCAAGGTTGGAATCCATCAATGTCTCATTTGAAAACTCCTCCATAAGAAATATCCAATGCCAATTCAACATTCTCACTAAAGCCATGATAACAAAATCTTTACATCCCATGTGTTCTTCCAATGTGGTCAAAAGTGCACTATCCTCAAGAAGTAAGGAATAATAACTCCACCATGGAATGTCATGCCCTGTGTGAACCTTATATTCCCCAATGCTATCCCATACTTGGTTGTTAAATCTAAATTATCAACAAGATATTGACTCTCATTGTTTTCATCCACCTAGTATTTCCCGTTATTACTAAAAGAAGATACATAAGACATAAAGTATTGGGTTACCCATGCAACCTCATTGCATCCCAACAAAGCATCCATTTTTGTTGTAGTCACTACCTTTGGCATATCATCTACCAAGGATTTCAACACTATCTTCTTTCCATCCAACATAAACTCCAACTCCATCATCTGAAAGTCCTAACTATATCTACCAAGTGAATGGAACCACTGTATCCCTAGGACAACATTGGTATCACCAATACCAATCACATAGAAGTCATCAATGATTATATAGTCACTCAACTCAATTCTTAACCAAGGAACCTTCCTAGTACAACTCATTTAAATCCATTGGCCATCATAACACTGAACCCTACAAAATCCTCAACCTACAATCCTTGCTTCACCACTAGACCCTCATCAATGAAATCATGAGTCACCTTACTATCCACCAAATAGGTAACCTATTGTCCACTTAGAACTCCCCTCACTCTAAAAGGGTGGTACTTAGGAATTCCTAATAATGAGGCAATAGCTCCATTTTCCAAACCTCCTATATAAGCATCATTGTACTCTAATGGTCACTCCTCATATTCACTTTCTAAACTCATGTCAACAACCTCCTCATCAATATCGGAGATAACCTCTATGTAATGTTCTTTTCCTTTCTTAAGGCACCAGTGATTGGGTTCTCATGGTTCCTTGCAAGTGAAGAATAAATTCTTCCTATGCAATTCATTCCTTATTTCAAAATTCATCTTAGGTATCATAGGATTGGGCTGATTGAGATTTCTCCCATATGATTTTTGTTTTGGCTTATTGGCTTTGAAATTCTTCTTTTGGGGTTCTGGTGTAGGATGTGTATTCTCAAGGTTGAACACCATATGGATCACATCTTGTAGAGTATTAGGATTGAAATCCTTCACAAAAATTTCAAATTATGATGCAAACCTTCAGTAAACAACAATACTACTCCCCTCTTTAACATGTTAGGAACCATAAAAACCACCTTCTAAAACTCATTGATACAACTATCAACATCCTCATGTTGTCTAATCATTTCCAACTCCTAGAAGTACACCTCAACATCCTTCCTGTCAAACCGAGAAATAAATTTTCTATTGAACTCATCAAAGGAATGATAAGTGCATAATTTTGTGTCACTAATCCATGATGCCACCAATCATATGCCGGTCCCTCCAAATGTAACATTAAAAATTTAATTGCTTCTACTTCTAGCATGGGTTTGAGAGTCAATAATGTGTCCAACTTGTGTATCCAATGACGTGTTGTAATTTTCCCACTACCATCAAAGTTAGGAAGAGTGAGTTTGCTTAAAGCATGCTTATACTCCAAGTACATGTGCCTTGAGGTCTTTGCTCCTATTGTATTCTCCTGCTATCCTTATGCCGATTCATGTATTGGTTCAATGCTATTTCATTTCTAATTACATGAGGAAGTGTTTTCTACTCATCATAAACCACCAGAACCTCATCAACCAATGGATGTTCCTCTTCTTGTGGGGTTTCTTCCTCCCCTAGGTGTGAATGTAGGTTGAAAAGGTCTGTGTTAGCCAAATGTACTGGGACCTTGTCGAATATAAATACTTGCATTTCTAGCTTCACTTTTATTATTTATATTCACCTTGAGAGAATTCATATCCCGAGACATCTGACCAATAACTGTGATTAGCTGTTGTTGGGTTTGCATAAATTGTTGCATTATCTACTGCCACCCCCTAGCTAAATCATTCAATATATTTTGAACACTAACATTATCTCTTCTTTGCATCTTATTAGTCCTATTCTGAGGACTCTCATCATCTGGACCTACCATTCCCCACAACTATGTGCAACTTGAAGTGGCTTCCTTGGTGCTAATGCAATTGAGAATGTATCCTCTTCTGCATAAGTTTCTACAAATTGAAATTATTCATGCTTTCTCTCTCTCTCTCTCTCTCTCTCTCTTTCTTAGCGTAACATCTTTCCCTATCACTAATGCACATAACCCTCTAGACTTGTAGGATTTTGGCTCTTATACCATTATAAAATTCTAGGCTAAACTTCTCAACCTTTCTTAATGTTTACTATGGGGAATTTCGACATATAGTTTGTATGAACTCGTTTAAACCAAAATTTGGTTGGAATTTAGTAGGAAAGTGTACTCAAATATTTCAAATATGATTCCCAAATAAATTCAATCTTAGCATTCATAAGTATTTGAGTCATATGACAACAATGGTATACACTTAACCATTTAAGAAATAATTACAATTGTTGGAATAATTACAAAATTAAGAAATTATTTTAAATGACCTAGAAATATTTGCAATAATTTTTTTGACCTTTTATTCAGATTCCATATTCGATATGACACAACTCCAATCACTTCTTTCCAACACCTATCATCTGGCTCCTATCAACTACTTTCTCCATTGTCACAATAATATAGGTAAATAATAATATATATGCTATTTCCTTTCTAAAGATGATTGCCGATATACTCTAGCTGTAGAAATTGACCCACTAAATGCAATTTAAAATATGCTATTTGAATCTTCAGACCCACCCAAACTTACCATATCTTCCTACATAAATCCATAGCTAGTTCCTAAATACCCACGAGTATTGGGGTGATAAATTAATTGATGCAACTTGAATCTTAAAAAGGAAGCTGCAACATTTAGAATTTTAGACACGAACCTTCTCAATCTCGTATGGTGCTAATGTGTGGTGTCCAAGGCATGGTTTTCCATGTGAGTAGCTTAGAATTCTCAAACTTGTCTTTTTCTGCTCATCCACATCACACTTAATAGTCCCCTTACCTCATATTCCTAACACAACAACTTACAAAATAACTCAATGCAAATTTTTACCTTGTGATTCAGGTGACACTAACGCTACATATGGTAGTTGTAAAAAATGATGATTTTTGAATGGTCTTCTTAAAATATATTCACCTCCTTTTAACCCTTTGAATTCCTTAGAAAATAGGTGGGTCTCGCTTTCCCTTGCAAAGTTCCTCTATGAAGAGGATAACAATTTTAATATTGGTAGTGCTGGTTGTAATGACTGTGGTTCACAATATTAATAGATGAAGTCTTTTCTTGTTCCTCTTGGCGTATACAATTTAACTATAGTCTGTAGTAATAAATATTAATTCACTTCACCTGTAATTATTTAACCATTTCATACAAATTCTTTGAGGCATGATAGAAGTCTTTGAACACCATCTTAGATCACCTCTGCAAATGCACCTATAAAAAAATTGATAAATTCCTCAAACCCTAAATATTTTGAAAAAATTCAACTTCTAAAATTAAACTACTCTTTGAAATTTGTCTTCACAAATTTCAAACAATCTGCCAAACTACAATGAAACTCTATGCAAATCCTGAGATGAATGGGCCTGTAGAAGGATTTGGGTTTTCGTCCAATGATTCGAACCCAAGGGTTTTCATCCTCAAGCTCCTAAAAACCAAGCTTTCCAAATTCTCGATAATAAATTTTCCAAAAAGATACCAATGAATTCATTTCCACACCTTAATAATCCACCACCTTTTAATATTTTATTATTAAATATTTTGCTCCACTAAAGTAACTTAATTTAATATTTTCTTTGTTTCTTGTTAATAAAGTTACTTTAATGAATCATTAATTAATTAAATATAAATATCCAAAATATTATTTCAAGACAATTTAATATTTAATTAATTAAATTACGCTCCATGTACTTGCAAATCAAGGACATTACAAATAATTATTAATCTTAAGTCACATTTAATTGAATTATAATTTTAGTATAAAATTTTACACAAATGAATCTAATTTAATTTTCATTTCATTTTATTTTTTTAAAATTTAAAGATATTAATTTATATGATGCTTTTATAATCAATATTTAGTAAATGTGGTGTATGGAAATATTTTAGACTTTTATTTGTTTATATTTATTTGATTACAACAACAAGGACAAATAATAAGAGATAAAACAATTAAATGGTAAAAGAAAGGAAAAGTATTCATTTGTTATCAATATATAATGTATGACAAGGTAACAATCATTATGAATGATAATAAAGTCAAGATGAGATGTAAGAGAACTATCATCATGTCACCATTAATTTTACCCTTACCCGCCATTTAAAGATTTTTTCTTTCTTTCCAAATACTTTATAAATTAGAGGGGTGTGTTTGTCGGTCTTTAACTAAGTTTTTGAACTCATGTCAACTCTCGACTCGTTTCTCGAACCCATATGTTTTCCCAATGATCTTTACTTTGAAAACTTCACAAGTTCATTTGTGGGACCCAAGATATTGTAAAAGCATGTTGTAATGAAGAATCAAATGAGAAAAATGATGAACTTTCGCAGAACTTTGTAAAGTTTTGAAACCTTTTTCGGTCCCGACAGGGCTTTCAAAACTTCTTTATTTCCATCAGTATTATAAATTGAGTTGCAATTATCTTCTTAAGTGCCTTACATAAAGTATAACGGGCAAAATTGAAATGATAGGTTCATTCTTTAAGATGCCATATAGGCAGGTTTCTTTAACTTTGGCGGACTCTGACACTTTTTTAGAAATTATTCTGAAGCATTTATAATGTAGGGATAGGATTTATTTCACCTAAACAACAAAAAAAAAGTTAGATTAACCACCAAACTGATCCTTAAACCCTTACAATACTCCTTTCACCGGATGACTCTGCCTAGCCAACTAGGTCTGCAGACCCGATTTATCCAATTTTCCTTCTCAATGTTTCTCACCACAAATAATCTCTTGTCAATTTTGAACACCCTTCAAGGCCATCTTTAACATATTACAAAACCAATCTAGGTTCCCTTTTACCAACTCTCTCAAAACCCTGTTGCAACGCTATCCTAATAGGTCAATTAGGCCTATTTTTCAAAGTAAGTACTCTAAATCTTTGCAACTAGTATTGTATAACCACCCAGACCTTTTGGTCAGGTTACCAAAGGCCCAAAATTACAACTTTTAGAAACATACAACCTCACCTAGACATCGTTCAACCAAACTCTCATTTTACACTTGAAATGGGTAGGGTTTTCTCAAACTTAGGGTTTCAATCCTCCTACAAAATTTTCTCTGCCTCCAACACTTTAAAAAATGTCTTCCTACACTCAATTTACCCTCACACAACTTCTTCTCACACTCCTTTAACAAACTCACTCATAAAACCTCTATTTTCAGTCTCAATTTCACCAATCCTCCCTCAGGATAGTCATGTTTCACCCCAAACACTCATCATACAAAACCTTCTCTACTCACTACCATCCTATTTCTATCATAATATTCACATTCCACAGAGACACAGAGAAAACAGTTTGTGGAATGGGCTCAAAACATCTTTAAGACTTCAAAACCTTTAAATAGGGTATGCACGGTCTATCATAGGAAAATGAAGATTATAAGCCTCAACAACTGTTTCAAAGACTCAAGATAGGTGAAAAACACAAGTTACACACTCCTCTAAAATTCTCACCAACTTTTGGAATGATTTGTTACTGTATGGAATCATACAATTAACTGGTATTGCAAAATTATAGTGAAAATACAAAATTTGAAGCAAAATCATGAACTTTTCTTATTGAATTCTCTTCAAAATATTTCCACCAACCTGTACAACGAAGAATGACATCTATTTAAAAATTTCACTCATAAAACTCCCTCCAAAACTAACTAACTGATTTTCACATTCCCACTTGATCGTTGGTCTGCCTAAAAATTGCATTTTTACATTTACAACTTTGGCAATTTTTGACAACTTTGTCATTTTTCCCAATCTTGAACCCCAAACCTGCTAAGGACCACTAAAATGACTCAACACAACCTACAATGGTCTAATATGACCTTATTTACCAAAATCAAAGATCTCACACTCAAAATCCTTAATTACATATTTGCATCTTTATGCATCATTTTGACAATATTGCACTGCTTTTACAAAATTGGACTTCTAGAGAGACCTTATTGACACAACTTGAGACCAAAACTCCTAGAAACCTATCCCCATGTCACCTTGATCAAATTCTAATGAAATAAAATGGGTTCTCTTGCACCAATTTACTAGTACATTTGGGGCCTAAATACGCTTCATTTTTAAAGATGAAATTACAAGAGAGAAAGATTGTTTACAAGAAAATGTAGTTCTTCATGCATTCTCATAGGAGTGCACAGTTAAAATTTGTAAAAAAATTGAAATAAAATAGATAAGATCTCCATGATGAAGAGTAATTGAAAATCCAAAATATATATATATCGACAAGATTTCGTATTACATTTCCCAAAAAGGGGGTGATCTCATAGTAGGGGTTTTTAGACATAGAGGGTGAGAATGATGACCCTGATGGCCTTGATCACCTATTGCATTCACACAATCTGTGTAAGAGAGAAAAGGTTCTTATTGTATTCAATATAGTGAGTGAATGTCTCCATGTTGTTGCTTTTAAGGCCAACATGCATCAGAGTAACAACTTGGCTGACCCTCTCATTTCTCAGCACACAAGAGATACAAATAGCATCACCAATCAAACCCATGCATGAGGAACAAAGAGCCCTCTTAGAGCATATTCAACACTTTGCAGGTACCATGGATGAACCAAAGGCTTAGCAGCCTGCAAATCCCATCCAAACATACTAGAAGTGCATACAATATTATGCAGAAAATGCTTGAGCAGGTTGGCATTGTGAACATGCACTTGCGATAGGAAGTTCTCACCAATCACCTTGCAGATGAATTCTTCCTCCACATCACTATGCATGAGGAAGACTTCTGTCAATTGATCCAGCACCAGTATGTGAACAACACTACATTCAATTCCTTCTACTACTATAAATTCACTCTCCATGACTATCTCACTTGATGAGCTCAACATGCTTGAAGATGTAACTAACATTGTGCAAAATGAATAGCGGTGAATATGATTTATAGAGTGAGGGGAAAATTGTCAGAGCTTTTTTGAAGCAATTAATGTCAAAGTACATACAAATTACTTTAACTTTACTAACTCAAGTAAGGCGATATGATGGAGATCTTGTAAATTAGATTCAAGTAGTCCTCAACATTTAAAGAACTGTACAGAATGATCTAGGTGGTATAACAACAATCATATAGAAGTTAAGGTGGAAATAATTTTGCACGAAGGCCACATGGTTTGCTCATATAAAGTGATGGTTCATCCTCCTATCTTGTCAATCGAGAAATGAGATGCAATCATAACCATTCCCAAAACAACAATTAATGAAGGGAATTGTCATAATCTGACAAAGTTAATCGATTTCTGGCCAATTTTATTCGACTGGATAGCGGTTTAACATCCAAGAAGCCGTTCCAAGAAACCTTAACCATTAGAGATGAAAATGTTTAAACTTTCAATTAAGAGACATTGCAAGGGTCCGAAATTTGGACCCCCTTTCACTTTGATGCATGAGTGAGAATCGAACTAAATAAAGGATCAAATTTTGTAGTTACAATTCATTTTTCTATGGATGATTATTGTCTTTGCACAGTAATTACGAATTAGATGCTATTGTTTGTGAAAAAGTATTTGAGCTAAAGTTGATAGGCATTTGAACATTCCTTTTCTTTGAGAATGCCCTGTTCTTTGACATTTGATTCATGTTATTTCAGTAAATGGTTGGAATTGTACTGAGTCGAGTCAACAAATGTTGCTAATATGATCTTTGAGTCATGATATTGATTTTTTTTCAGTCCTTTCATTTCAACGGTAGTTAGTTTAAGCATTAGTCTTCACGCTTGTGTCATGGATATGAACAAGTGTTAGTTTTCCTTTCCTACTTTCTAGTTAAAAGAATTCCCTGAGTTTATATATTTGAAAAATATAAAATTATAGCAGAAGAGGGAGCTGTACCTCAATCAAAATTCAAAGGAAGATCATGATGCAAGCAAGATGGATCAAAGACTCTCTTCAACTTGAAAATGACCAATCACAAACAAAGAAATATGCCTTTGAACACTATTCTTCTCAAGCTGTCCCAAACAACATCAATAGGCTTCTAGCCCTCAAAGATCAACAATTGATGACACTTTTAATAGAAGGCCGTACAAAGGCCAAACCAATGCCTTCAAATACTCCCAACAATATTTAATACAACTCTCCAATAGGTTCTAAGAGGGTTCTTTAACACAAAACTAAAAACCACTAACCTGCCCTGTTTTAGGCTATTAGAATTAGCCCTATTTTTCAAAGAAAGTACCTTTCAAACACTTGAAAAACACCTAAAAAACCTTCATAGTCATGAATTGTGACTCAAAACCACATAATCTCACACCTACTTGTAGATTTAGGCCCTCTAATACGCTATACCAAGAAGCCCTCCTTTCACACACAAAACATAAGGGTTTATTGAATCTCACACATCCCCAGTCTATAGTGCCTCAAAATTGCATCCAAAAGTCTTCAAATAGTTTGCACAAACTCATAATACCAACACATGAGCAAATCTTTCACTATTTATACAAAACCCTTCATTAGCATCCTCTTTTCATATGGAAACATGCACACTTTGACCCTAGGGCTTCACCCAAACCACACAATATCAATTCCTTGCCTCCCAAAACATTGAAAACACCTATCCTACCATAAAGTGAGTCATTCCATGAGCAACAGAGGTAGACAATAGGTGGAATGACATTTACATCATTTTACTCCTATCAAAACCCTTAATTCTGAGAAATAGAGCTGCTTCAGGAAACTAGAGAAATCTCTCTTTAAATTCAAAATTATGCACAAAAAATACAAGAATTTAGTAGAAAACATTGTATTAGCAGAAGTATTCTTCAATACAAAACATCAACCAACCCTTGTTCGAGCCTTGGTAGGATTTTTATACACTTTTCAATCAATTTTCAAACTTCCCAATGACTATAACCTCTTTTTGAATTCCATGACTCTTAATATTCCCATTTGCACTTTAACAACATTTTCTATTTTTTTGACAACATTCCTAATTTTCCTTTTACAACTTTTACATATTTCGATATCTAAGACACAAAACCACCAATTACATATTAAAATGGTCTAAATAGACCTTATTTAACATATTAGACTCAAAATATCCCCACACCAACTACTTAAAAACCATTCCTAATGACTCCTTACAAAAGAATTTGGTCTTATTGACCTTATTGAGACTAAAACACTTCAAATCCTAGAGCTTGCTCAATGGTAACCCTGCTTGGACATTGTTGATCAAAGGTGCTCCTGCACCATACACCCCAACATAGAACTTTTCCAAGTCCCTTGGAAAGAACCCTCCAAATTGTCCTCCATTGCTCTTCATTGGTCTTTGATCTTCAAGCTTGCCTTTAACATGCTCACCTTATATTAGTTCATCACTGCCTTGTACATCCTTGTCAATGCATTCACTTGTTTCATGCTCCACTTTGTCAGACATTACTGTGGGGTGTTTTTCCTCTTTGCCATCGTCAAACTCTGTTGTCACAGTCCATTTTGCACCTATACACACACTGCCATGTTTTATCATCAACTTATCTTGTTCCTCTTGCATAGTAATCTGCCCCATGTTCTTTTTGTCTCCAATCTTTGCACTATCCACTGTACCTTTAACTTTTGCAACCTTTGTCAGATCTACACACTTCATTCACTGTCCTTTCAGCTTTAAGAACTTTTGTCTTCTTATTCACTACATCATCAATCTCTATCCTAACAACCTTGTTCACCCCTTTGTCTGCTGCTACAGGACACATGATAGTCCCAATCAACACTACATCACTAATTTCCTGCCTTTCCAAAGGCCTCCCACTCTTATACTGCTCTTTACTGATTTGAAACATCATTTCACATTCTTTCCTTTTCCACACCAAAACATTCTTCTTCCTTTCTATCTTCACATTTCCTTTATCCTTCCTATTTTCTGTCTTGATTGTATCAGACTTAGACATGGATGTAGACTTCATGCTTTCACCTTCTTCCTTTCTCTCATATTATTTTCTTCCCATCATTATGACCTCACCTTGCTCACTTGCCTCTGCAACTAATGGAGTTAGAAAAAACCTCTTCCCATCCTTTTCAATGTGATATGTGTTTTCTCTTCCATGATATACTGTAGACCTATCAAATTGCAAGGGTCTCCCAAGCAAAAAATGGCAACAACTCATAGGTAGAATGTCACACACAACTTTGTATTTATAAGGACCAATTTGAAACTCTACAATAGCTTGTTCATTAACCAAAAGAGTTTGCTTTTCACTAACCAAGACACTTTGTATGGTTTTTATTTAGGTACCCTTTCCAAATGTAATTTTTCAACCATATCACTAGAGACGATACTGTCAGTACATCTAGAATCCACAATTACTTTACATACCTTATCTTTGCATCTACAAGTAGTCCTGAACAAGGCTCTCCTCTAAATTTGTTCTTTCTCCATGGATGTCTTCAAAGCTTGTCTTCTCATCATCAACATCTCTCCAACTTTAGGGGTAGCACGAAGGGTATTGGAACTTGAGCTTTCAGCCTTATCCTCATAAGCAATTTGGGCTCTTCTTTTAGATTTCCTTTCCCCTCCACTTGATGTGGTTCCACTCTTTTCATGGCACTTGAAGGAAATGTGACCAAACTCACCACATTTATAACATCTTCCTAAAAAATTATTGAAATCTCTCCTTTGCCTAAAGCTTGTTCTTCCCCCTCTCCATCCACCTCTTGATTCAGGAGCTTGATCTTTGCTCTTATCAGCATCTTCAAGGTCTTTTTTGGGATGTCTTGGTGTTGAAGTTGTACCTCTACCCCTAGAAGTATTTCCTCTTCCTCTTGTTGCCTTCTCTTGTCTTCTCTTGAGTTTTTTTTCTGCTCTAATTGCCATTTGAAAACATTGTTCCATAGATTTTAGTGCCAACAAACTAATTTCATCTCGAATGTTATATCTTAGGCCATTGAGATATCTAGCTACTCTTTCATCCTCATCCTCCTCATGTTTAGTTCTTCTACTTAGCCTATAGAATTCTTAAGTATATGTTTACACATCTTTCTCTTTTTGCCTAAGATTTTGTAATCTTTTAAGTAACTGCACATTATAATCACAAGGAAGGAACTTACCTTTCATTTTTTCCTTCATTCTCTCCCATGAAGTGATCTTTTTCTTTCCTTTTCTTACCCTTTCATCTTGCACAAAGTTCCACCACAACAAAGCATGTCCTTTAAATTTGGTTTTGGCCTTCCTTACTTTGTGTTCTTCATCAATCTCCTCACTGTCAAAATAGTTCTCCAAATACCCAATCCAATCTAGGAGCTCTTCTCCATCTAGTTTTCCTCCATAAATGGGAACATCCATTTTGCTACATCCATCTTTCTTCATAGCATGCAAAAGCTTCAACATCCTTACATCATCTGGATCCATCTCTTCTTCTTCATTGGAAGTCTCTTCTTCTTCACTATCACTCTCATCCATATCTACTCCTATTTTTGATTTCAATGCAGCCATCTCTCTTCTCAAGGCTTCAATTTGTCTAGCTTGCTCATTCATCTTTCTTCCAACTAGGCTTCCTTTGGGAGGAATCTTGACAATGCTGCCTCTTCACCTTCCAACCTACAAAACCAACCAAAACACTAACAAGGGATCTATTAATTGGGCTCTGATACCACCTGATGCAAGCAAGGTGGATCAAAGACTCTCTTCAAATTTAAAATGACCAATCACAAACAAAGAAATCTTCCTTTGAACACTATTCTTCTAAAACTATCCCAAACAACATCAATAGGCTTCTAGCCCTCAAAGATCAAAAATTGATGACACTTTTAATAGAAGGTCGTACAAAGGACAAACCAATGACTTCAAAGACTCCCAAAAAGATGTAAGACAACTCTCCAATAGGTTCTAAGAGGTTTCTTTAACACAAAACTAAAAACCACTAATTTTCCCTATTTTAGGCTACTAGAATTAGCCCTATTTTTCAAAGAAAGTACATTTCAAACACTTGAAAAGCACCTAAAAACCCTTGAAAGTCATTAATTTTGACTCAAAACCACAAAATATCACACCTACTTGCATATTTAGGCCATCTAATATGCTATACCAAGAAACCCTCCTTTCACACACAAAACACAAGGGTTTATTGAATCTCACACATCCCAGGTCTACAGTGCCTCAAAATTGCATCCAACAGTCTCCAAATAGTCTGTACAAACTCATAAGACCAACACATGAGCAACTCTTTGACTATTTATACAAAAACCTTCATTAGCATCCTCTTTTCATATGGAAACATGCACACTTTGACCCTAGGGCTTCACCCAAACCACACAATATCAACTCCCTACCTCCCAACACATTGAAAACATTTATCCTACCATCAAGTGAGTCATTCCACCAAGAGAAAAAGGTAGACAGTAGGTGGAATGACCTTTACCTCATTTTACTCCTATTAAAATCCTTAATTATGAGAAAATAGGGCTACTTCAGGAAACCAGAGAAATCTCTCTTTAAATTCAAAATTATGCACAAAAAATAGCACCAAATGGAAGGTAACACAAATCCTTGAAACACAGAAGAATTCAAAGCATGTTCAAACTGTACAGGCTGTACATAAGGGAAAAAGTTCAAAAAATATAGGAATTTAGCAAAAAACTTTGTAGTATCAGAAGTATTCTTAAATACAAAACATCAACCAACCCTTGTTCGAGCCTTGGTAGGATTTTTATACACTTTTCAATTAGTTTTCAAACTGCCCAATGACTATCACCTCTTTTTGAATTCCATGACTCTTCATATTCCCATTTGCACTTTAACAACATTTTCTATTTTTTGACAACATTCCTAATTTTCCTTTTACAACTTTTACATCTTTCAATATCTAAGACACAAAACCACCAATTACATATTAAAATGGTCTAAATATACCTTATTTAACATATTAGACTCAAAATATCCTTGCACCAACTACTTAAAAACCATTCCTAATGACTCATTACAAAAGAAGTTGGTCTAATTGACCTTATTGAGACTAAAACACTTCAAATCCTAGAGTTTTCTCAATGACAACCTTGCTTGGACATTTTTGATCAAAGGTGCTCCTGCACCAGATCACCAGTGGAATGGTGATCTCTCCAACTGTTGTGGATTGATTCATCCTTCTTGGGCATTATAGAGTCATTTTATGTTCATTTTATAAAGGAAAAATCTGCTCACCAACATATTTTTGGCGACTCCACTGGGGATAGAATTAAGGAATCTTTATTTCTATAAAGCAAAATCGCCACATTATCAAGACATATTTCATGAACTATTATAAGTCACCTTTATATGACGAGCAAATATGGTGTTACCACATAAAGGAATCTTTCCTATGCTATAGTGAGGGTTATATTTGGTTACTTTAGAATAAGAAGACATCATCTCTCATTTGAATACACTCACGTGGCGGTATGTAAAAAGTGCGATGGAATATATGCATGAGTTTTGTACTTGAAGAAGAAGAAGAGCTCACACAATGCCTGCCAAGACCCATGGTAGAAAGGTTCCAAAGAATTGAAATTATTCATTATTCTAACTCACCACCCCAATCTAACCGGAACCAAAACCCACCACTAGCTCGAAGAGTGCCACTACAAAATTAATTGAACTTAAAATTATCTCCTTCAATATTGGTGACTTTGTTTGAAAAAGAACCCATACATCCTAGTCATAATTTATTTTAATGGCCTCTTCAACATCCGGACCTTGGGGAACCAATTTTGGCCCCTTAGCACTATCAAGTTATCCCCTGCTTCTTGAAGGGTCTAGGGAATGACTCCCGGTGTTCACTGGAGAAAATGCATATGACCTTTAAGATCATTTGATTGCCTTTGCTACTTCTTGTACCTCCTCTAGTATTGTTGAAGAAAATGTAGTAATTCACCTTTTTGTTGCATCTTTGGAAGGATGAGCAACATGATGGTTCATGCAACTCACATAGGGAAGCATTACAAACTAGAATACTCTCAAAGATGGCTTTGTTGAGATATTTAGGATTGTGGTCAATACAAGAGATTGCTTGAGAAATATTTTTGATATTCAAAGGAATGAGAATGAAATTGTTAGGAGCTTTATTGATAGATTCATCAAAGCTTTGAATCAAATCCTATGTTCTAGTAGACCTAGTGAAACTAATCTGGTAGCCACTCTTATGCATGCCTTGCCTCCAAAAATTCATTTTATCCTGAGGAGAAGAGGTGTATTTGACTTTGAGGTGGTAAAAGTTGAAGCTGTGATGATTGAAGAAGAATTGGTGAGGCACCATGAACAATTTGGTGGTGGATCTATTTCCATTTCAATTCTCCTTCCAAGGGAAGTTCTTAGTGTTTTGAGTAATGATGAATCATCCCAAGTTGACCCTTTCAATCTAATTCCACTGTAGCCATTGAGAACTTTTGTAACTCACACGACAAGAGATGTAAGTGAAGTTGAACTTTCAAGACCAGAGAATGAGGATTCTGATGACTCAGATGATGATGGTGAAATCTATGGTCGTGATAACACATGTTCTGATGCTACAATTCGAGGAGACATCGAGCGGTCACTTAGTCTCGATTCTTTGGTAATCTCAACTACCCAAGATAGGATAGAGATTCAAAAGAATGATTTCATGAAGTCTGAAGTTTCACAATTTCTTTCCTTGGAGGTATAAAATAAATAAGAAGAGCTCACTTCAAAGAACTACATACAAGGAAGAGAAGTGAGAATGGAAGTATTTTTTGACAAGAATTGCACAAAAGGATCGTCAAAAGTTCACATAGAATTACAACTTTCTTCAAAGGCCACATTCATCTGCAAGTTGAGAAATGAAGTGAATGATCCCAGGGATACACTTGGGCCCCAGGTCCTGGTATAATTTATTCTGACTGATCAGACAAGTGTACTTAATTAGAGAAATGAGACCTTTTTGTTTTTCATCCATTGGATGGTGTTTGGGTAGCTTTTTTGTCATTGCATAGATGACCTCTCTAAAAGTCAAGGTGACTAGTGAAGCGATAAGGGAAAGGACTTGAAACCTTTTTATCTAGTGGTTCATTCAAATGTTTAAAGGAGTAGAGAAAACACTTATTTATCATGTAAGTATTTTTACTTTATAGTCAATGTTTCAAATTAAAGGTGCCTTCAGGGTGTGGTTATGTTGGTCTTAATCATTGGGGGTCGTATTTCTCTCATCATGTTAATGGATATGTATAATAGTTTCTTTACCTTTTAGTGTTGGTAGGTTCCTTTTTCCATTGTAAATACATTTCTTTTGCTTTCATTTTTGATATGTGGCCCCATTTTTTTTGTGTTTGATCCTTTTATTTTGAATCTCAACTTTGTTGTTCGATGGATAAGAAACTGGTATTTCTAAATTTTAAGTCTGGGTTCATGTCTTTGTCCTTAACAGTCCTTGTCCCCAGTTAGATCCAGTTGTTACCATCAATTTTAGCCTTACCCCCTGTAAATATATATATTTTCTTTCCAAATACTTTATAAGTTAGAGGGTTGTTTTTGTCAATGTTTAACTAATTTTTTGAACTCGTGTTGGCTCTCGAATCATTTGTCAAACCCATATGTTTTCCCGACGATCTTTACTTTGAAAACTTCACGAGTTTTTTCTAGGATGCAAGAGATTGTAAAATCATGTTGTAATCAAGAATAAAACGGGAAAAAAAATGAAGGTATGTAGTGTGATAGGTCGAATGCGAGCATTAGAAAACAAGCAGCAAACAAAAGAGTGCAAATAAACACCAAAACAACCTACACCTCAAGATTAGCCTAAGTTGGAAACAACATAAGATAAAAAACAACAAATGAAACTTTATACCTTGTCTCAAATTGATCCTTTGGTTGGCCCTTCGATCTTTGATGTATATGCTCCTTGGATGGCACAAGATGCAAGCTAAATGATGTTGTGAGGATGAGTGCAAGTGGATGAAAACATGAAAATGGCTAAGTGCGGATTGAGAAATAAAATTGCAAGAGTTTGGCTAGCAAAATGATCTCTCTTTTAAATAAGAGAAAAGAGGGGGTATTTATAAGAATTTTGAGAATTCCTAGAGGAGATGGATGGCCAAGATTGAGCCACCAAATATCAAGATGTAGGGCTAAGGTGAGTTGAGAACTCACAAGCCCTCACATCTTGACATGTGGCATGTGATATAGCCCTAAAAGGTGAAGTGGACATGAGGTGGAAGGATGGTACATGACATGGAGGGGGGTACAAAGTACCTTGGGATTGGACAAGATCTCCTCATAAAGGAGGTCCTTGTCCCCATGTGGGTGAGAGGACATGTGAGGAATTAAAAATTCCTCAAATATTCTCATGGGGAGATGGGAAAGAATAAAGAATAAGTGAAGGACATGTGGAAGAAGTGAAGGAATTAAAAATTCCTTTTGGGTGCCTTGGGGGATTAAAAGGTGAATTAAAAATTCACATGGGGAAGTGGAGTGCCTTGCCCAAAAGGAGAAAGCCTTTAATAAGGTTGACTTAAGGACACATGCCATAAGTGGGAGGAGGATTAGGTTAGACTAACCAAATGATTAAGGTTGTGCAAGTACTTAGTTAGATGGACTAATGACTCATTAGAAGCAAGTGAGAGATTATGGAGGATGTGACCCTAATGATGATTAAGGGTGTGCACATGCTAACCCTAGTTAATTAGGAGAAGATGAAGTAATTAAGATGGATTAGAGACCAACTTGCAAAAGTTGGAGGATATGACTATGAGAGAGAAAAGAGGAATTAAAAAATGAATTTTAATTTCAAAAGGGGAATATGACTAAATTAAATAAAATGGTATATTTATTTAATTTAGAGGAGGAAGAGGGGTAAAGTATTTATTAAATTAAATACTTCAGGACCCTTATGCAGGGTATTAATTAAACAAATGGTTTAATTAATATTAACATATGGGTTAAGCAACTAGATGAATAAGGAGACGCATTTGATCATATGGAAGTGATCAAATTGGACATCTACATTTTTCCCCTCTTCGAAATACTATTAGGGTAATAGGGTTTCAAAGAAAAATAGAATGCAGGTGACTCTATAGAGGAAGAGATTAGAAAAGAGATGCCCCAGCATGGGGGGAAGTGCGTGAGCTGCCCCAAACGGAGGGAATGTGGAGAGGATGCCCCAGTCCAGCGAAGGTAGGCTTAGATCGACGAGTTAGGAGAGAATGGTAGGGTATGCCCCCTCGAGAAGGGGGACGGGGGAGGAAAAGGGAGCCCCGGTCAACTTCTCGAAAGGAATGAGTGGTACATATTGTTGGAAAGAGCATGGAAAAATGAGAAAAATGACGCTTGAACGGAGTCAATCGGATAAACGATGTGCGAATGGCAGCCTCGGGAAGAAAGAGGCTGGATGAATTAATTGGAGGAATTTTTGGTTAAAAAAAAAAGAAAAAAAAGACCTTAAGTTGAAAAAGGAGGGAAAAGGTAAAAAGGGGATAAAAGGTAATTGTAGAATTACCTTTGGCTCATTGTGACAGCTGGCGAGTGGAGAAGGAGGAGAGGGAGAATAGGAGGCGAGTGAGATCAAACACTATGCCAGAGTATGACAGTGACATCATTCACCGGGCCGACGAGAGGCGTTTATTTTTCACCCACCATGCCGTACCATGCCAGGTTAGCCCAAAACTTAAATTTGTGTTTTTGCATCATTTATGCACGCGTTTTGGAAAAACAAAAATATGGGTTTTGTTTGGGGGGGCAAAAAGAAAAATGGGTAGGAATTTTTTTTTGCATACTGCATTGGATTTCGCGTCGGGGAGTGGGGATGTCGGTGGCCATGGGCGGACCGGTCCGCCACCGCAGGGGCGGACAGGTCCGTGGGCGGACCAGCTCGCAGCCGCGGGGGCGGACAAGTCCGCCGCCGCAGGGGTGGACGGGTCTGCCGCCGAAGGCGTTGGACTGCCGACCGTGGGGGGGGGAGAAGGACTGCCGGGGGTGAAGTATGGGAGGTTAGGTTAAGGCCGAAAATGATGAGGGAAACAAAGAATGACAATGGTAAAATCGAATTGTGTGTATGCAGAAAATAGGGATTTTGCACTTACGAGAGAGACGATCAGAGGTGTTGAGGAGATGCATAGCGAGGATGACTGGGGAGGATCACTAGAGACTAGTAGAGGCAGGACTACTACATCTGCTAACATATCCGACGATCAAGGCCCATGGGGCCATGCTGATAGCTTTGATAGAGCGGTGGGATTCAGAGACGTCGACCTTTCACCTACCGACAGGGGAGATGATAGTGACACTAGAGGATGTGTGGCAGATTCTGAGGCTCCCGATATCAGGGCTCCCGATTAGCGAGTGCTGGTCAGAGGACGAGGCGCTGGATGAGTCCGTGCGCATTGTGTTTGGTAGTGACAAGCTACCGGTGTAGCGGGGTTAGTTGGATGTGGATAGGATGGTAGCATATAGGGTACCGGTATTATCACTGTACCTGGCAGGGTTGATTAGTGGTATACTTCTGTCAGATTGGAGTGGGCGGTTTCTTCACATGAAGATGGTCGAGGTGATTCGTCACATCATCGAGGGCCGGGAGGGCTAGTTTGTGTGGGGGACGTGCATGTTAGCTCAGCTGTACCGAGACATGCACGTGATTTGTTATAGGAAATAGCTGAGTGTGACACACGTGACACTACTACAGGTGTGGGCCTGGGAGCATATCCGCGTTGCTAGGTTGATTATAGTGAGGGTTGGTGATCATGATGACACGAAGCCCGTAGCATGGTGGTGGGGAGCAGAGGCGGGGATGCTACTGTGGTATCGAGAGATGTAGGAGGTAGACGTGTGGAGGAGATAGTTTGATGATGTGCAGGCAGTGGATATAGTGTGGAGGCCATACATGATGCGGCGATTCAGAGGGTGGTCGAGAGAGGAGGGTTTGCATAGTGGTTACTTCTTTACTCGATGTTACATTATTGGGAGTAGGCCACGAGTAGTGGAGTTGCATCGACCGGATTGGGTGATGAGACAATTCAAGGTGAGATAGGATATTCCGGTAGGCTGAGTGAGATTTGTACGACAGGTATGAGAGTGGCCATGGGGAGCCACGCTAAATCTGTGCAGCGTATGGAGTGATATTGAGAGACTGTTGTTCAGGCCCTATCTTGATAGGCGAGAGGGGCTACGAGACGTAGGGATGACAGATCGTTATGAGGAGTGGTTTAGGTGACATCCGTCGCAACTGATTACACCAGCTGTGCCGATTGAGGAGGCACGAGGATTTGGGTTAGGGGATGAGAGGCGATTGCGGGCATGTAGACCGCCCAGACCGCCGAGAGGATAGGGGGCACAGGAGTAGGTGGTAGGTAGTCAGAGGAGGAGACGACAGCGGAGGGGTCGGGGAGGAGGCATGGCAGAGGGGATAGGGGCTGAGGCTGAGAAGGTGAGAGAGAGGAGGCCGAGAGCCCGAGGAGGAGGGTCACAGGGTACACAGGGCGAGGCCAACGGGGCCAGAGGGGAGGAGGTGGCTGAGGTTATGGTTGAGGAGGGGGTAGAGGATGAGCCTGAGGAGGTGGTGGAGAGGAGGCCGAGGGCCCGAGGGCGGGGCCGACAGGAGAGGAGGTCGAGAGCCCGAGGAGGGGAGCCACAGGGGACACAGGGCGGGGCCAGTAGGGCCAGAGGGGAGGAGGTTGGACAGGAGACAGCCATGACTAGCAGCAGTCAGGAGGTAGACGGAGCTAGAGAGGAGATATTCAGAGACTTAGGAGGTCAAGGAGGGCAAGAGACAGCCGAAGGGGAGGAGGGGGGACATGAGACATTTAGGGCCACTGGAGGACAAGAGGCGGACAGATTCAGAGGTGGAGAGGAGATGGACAGAGACCTAGGAGGACAGGGGGCCGGAGACAGTGGGAGGGGAGGAGGCATATGAATTCGGAGGAGGATAGCCGCAGTAGGGAGCTCCTGGGGTGATAGATGTGGACGAGATGGAGCTATCAGCCGAGAGTGAGGGGTACCATCCGCGGGAGATGGAGGTTGACTCAGATGTGCATGATGTAGCACCACTATCAGCAGCACCACCCATAGGGGAAGATCTAGTTGTGGTATTGAGAGAGACAGTGGAGAGACTGCGACAGAGTGAGCAGAGGGTGCGGGAGACAGAGGCAGAGCGGATCGCAGTAGAGGCAGAGAGGGATGAGTGGTGGGCCCGATTTTCTCAAGGTGAGAGAGACAACATGGAGCTAGTTAGGCTAGTATCAGAGCAGGAGCGGAGATTGGTGAGAGAGAGAGATGAGAGCCGGGATGAGGCTGTGGACCTATGGGCTGAGGTGGAGAGATTGCGGGCGGAGGTGCATAGTCAGATGATGTAGATGGAGGGATTGGGTTTGGTGGGAGAAGGGGCGGCACAACAGGGAGACAAGGGATGCAGAGAGTATACAGAGAGAGCTAGCTGAGCTCAAGGACATGGTGTGCACAGTGGAGGCAGAGAGAGATGTGGCGCAGGCACAGGTCCAGGTGTTGGAGGCAGGGAGGGATGTGTTACAGGCGCAGGTCCAGGTAGCACAGAGTGAGAGGCAGGTGGCTGAGACAGAGGTACAGTCTCTTCACAGAGAGAGAGATACAGCGACATCGCAGGCATCTAGCTTGCGACGGGAGTGAGATTCAGCTGAGCTGAGATTGCAGGCCTTGCAGAGGGACAAAGATGCAGCGGTGGTGCGGGGACAGGCCGCACAGAGGGAGATGGATGTTGTAGAGTCGCGGATGCAGACATTACAGGGCGAGAGAGATGCAGCACAGGCTTAGTTGCAGAGGGGGTTGGTTGAGGGGGGAGGGTCAGGGACAGATGTGCAGGAGTTACACATGCAATTACAGGTGTTGCAGGCAGAGAGGGATAGAGGTTCAGAGCAAATACAATAGTTGATACTAACTCAGGAAGCCTGGGTATGGGAGCGGCGTACTATCAGTGCAGATCGAGATCGGTATAGGCATGAGCGGAATGCCGCGAGACTGATAGCTGGGCAGATGGATGAGTTTATGTAGCAGGTGAGCTATTGGAGGGGGGTGTATGAGCAGGTTGTTCTAGACCCAGCGCAGTGCACGGTACGCTATGTTAGTCAGGCTCCATAGCCACCAGGGCCGTCCCAGTCATTAGGGACATGCAAAGGGGTTTCAACGACTATCGGTAGACTCCGTCTCCATATGACAGTTACCAGGGGACACCCACCCTTGAGTACTAGAGGACACCCACTCATGAGTACCAGGGGACTCCAGCACATAGAGGGCCAGTACCCGATTCTCCACAGAGATCAGATGTGGGTAGCTCACAGTAGAGCGGGCAGATGCAGGACATTGGTTATTTTTGGCAGATACAAGATGGATGGATTGTTCATGTTGCCAGAGGGCAGAGGTGATCCACATCTCTGGATTTTGTATCTTATTAGGCGATGTATGATGGAGATGTATTGTATTATGATAGGATGTTTGTTATTTTTATTATGCAATGGCCTTTGCATGATATTTCTTTTTATGTGGCTATATGGGATGATTCATGATGTGGTTTCATATATATATACACATGTTTATATGGATGGATGGTTTATGCTTTTATGATTAAGTTTTATGGATGTACATGTATGTTATTATGATTATGAGGATAGATGCATAGTTGTTTATGAAAATGGATGCATAGTTGTGGATGAAAATGGATGCATAGTTGTTTATGTATGGTTTATGATGTATGGATGCACATGTTTATGGTCTATGTAAATGTTTCTCTGATGTATGATGTATGGATGTACATGTGGATGGACGATTTATGCATGTTTATATGATGTATGATGTATGGATGCACATGTGGATGGATGATTTATGCATGTTTTTATGATGTATGATTTATGGATGCAGATGTGGATGGACAATTTATGCATGTTTTGATAATGTACAATTTATGCATATTTTTATGATGTATGATTTATGATAATGCACCTTATGGATGTACATGTGGATGGACGATTTATGCATGTTTTTATTAAGTATGATTTATGGATGCACATGTGGACGAATGATTTATGCATGTTTTTATGATGTATGATTTATGGATGCAGATGTGGATGGACGATTTATGCATGTTTTGATGATGTATGATTTATGATAATGCCCCTAAGTGTCAATAAAGGCCGTTATGAGAATGCAGATAGGCGATAGGCGTATGGAAAAGTGCATTTGCCAAAAACAACCATTAATATCCTGAGAGGAAGAGAACCTAAGAGGAAAAAAGAATGAGAGTACTTGCACAACCGAACTCATAAGTGATGGTCATGATGAAAGGTGCATGCAAAGTGGTGAAAATGTAGTGAAAATGAGATTTTGCCATCTTTGGAGCATTGATTTTTACTATTGCGTAGGATACTAAGTGCCTTGATATGGAAGATCAAGGCGAACGAGTACTCTACGCATGAAACAAACACAGCAAACAAGAAGGTTATCCCAACACCCCGATGTCGCGATGACCTCGGTCGGGCCTGGTGTTGAGATAACCACAAACACACAAGGTTGTCCCAGTGTATCACAAGACCTTGGAGATCTCGATGGGTCTTACGAGGGGACAAATGAGAAGACAACAGTCAAAACAAATGATCAAGGTATGCCCCCACTTCAACAGGTCAAAGCACGCCATGGTATGGTGGACCAAGGCGACCCTGACAAGTGATGGGAAGGAACCCAAAATGATAAACAAAACTCAAAAGCATCAAGAGATCATAATCAAGATAACAGGTCCTTTGCCATAGGATCAAGGTGATGGATGGGATTGACGAGGTCTGGTAGGAAAGATTCATCCTGTTGAGACCAAAGATGGAAGCTAAATTAGAATGACCCAGTTGACGCGGGATGTTACCTAGGGACAAGATCTTGTAACACGAGGGAGCTTTGTTTATTAAGGACTGGTTAGAGGTGGGCATAACTTGATGACGAAGTACAAAAGATCAACATAACCTACAGACCTAGGGGCTCGGGGGCCGATCATAGATTAGCCTTGCCTACGTGAAAGCGCAGAGCCCTCATAGTTCCAGAAAAGACCATGGATAAAGCAAAAAGAAGACAAATGGTGACCAATGATGATGGACTAATGCCCCGGGGGTGAATCAAATGATCAACCTTGCCTACGTGACAGCGCAGGGGCAACGTAGTTCAACCGAAGGATGCAACAAGATGGGACCTAGGTGAGGACCGACACGATGGATGATCCTACATGATGACACAGACATAACAACGAGAGGGAAGAAAGACGTACGCTCAGAGTGGGATACTGAAAAGCTCAGGAATGTGGGATAGGCTAGATGGGTCGTCCAATGCTCAATCAATATTTACCAAACAGCCTAGGATGAGATGGGTGAGGACAAAAGTGCGGATGAAGGCATAAAATAACTAGGATGTTAGGTAGATAATGATTAAGCCCTCTATGGATGATGCCTGTTACTAGGTTTTCACCATCCATACTTATCCAAGGCGCCACCAAGAGGTGGTTTTCACCATAGGACAGATTTATTTCTCTTGACTATTTTTGGATTTTTTTGTTTTTTTTGATTTTTTTGATTTTTTGATTTTTTGATTTTTTGATTTTTTGATTTTTTGATTTTGATTTTTTGACTTTTTGACCAAGTGGGGTAACCGAGCAGATTTAGGTGTAGAACTTCTTGAGATGCATGATATTGATGGGCTCGTCAAGGGGTTCTCCTTCAAGAGTAGTCAACCTGTATGCCTCAGATCCATATTTAGCGGCTATGATATAGGGCCCCAACCAATTTGCCTCAAATTTTCCTTTCTTATCTCAGTCTTGCTGAGTGCGCTGGTTCTCCTTAAGGACAAGCTCGCCCACCTGTAATTGTCGAGGATGAACCTTCTTGTTGTAACTACGCTTGAGGTGATTTTGGTATGCTTGTAGATGGTCATAGGCTTTTATTCTTTGTTCATCCAGTAACTCCAACTGTGCAAGCCGCGCAACACGAGCATCCTCTTCGCTGATAAGGTTCCTCAGAGAGATTCTCAATGATGGAAGTTCAACCTCGATTGGCAAGACGACTTCAGCACCATACACTAAAGAGTAGGGGGTGGCGCCCGTCGGGGTGCGGATGGATGTGCGATATGCCCAGAGGGCAGGATGAATGTGGAGGTGCCAATCTCGTCCAGTGTTATTGACAACCTTTTTGAGAATACAGATAAGGGTTTTGTTGGTTGCTTCTGCCTGACCATTACCCTGGGGGTAATAAGGCGTTGACCAATGGTGTTGGATATGGAAGGTGTCACAGAGGTGTTTCATGGCTTTGTTTTTGAAGGGTTTTCCGTTATCGGAGAGAATGGTGGACGATATACCATACCTGCAGAGAATATGGTAAAGGATGAATTTAGAAATCTGAATTCCGTTGATTTGTGAAAGGGGCATTGCCTCCACCCACTTGGTGAAATACTCAGTGGCGGTAATTATGAATGTGTGGCCGTCAGATGATGGTGGGTAAATCTTGCCAATCAAGTCGAAACCCCATTGAGAAAATGGCCATGGTGCTAGGAGGGGCTGAAGATCTTGTGCCGGGGCGTGGATTAAATCTGCATGTTGTTGGCATGGAAGACACTTCTTCACAAACTCACAAGCATCGTGTTCCAATGTAGGCCAATAATATCCAGCTCGTAGGATCCTTTTGGCCAGAGCCATACCATTTGAATGTGCTCCACAAACACCGCCATGTACCTCCGTTAGTATGGCATGAGCTTCAGTCTCATTCAAACATCTAAGGAGGATTCCATCATACCCGTGATAATAAAGTGTATCACCGACGATGATGTATCAAGAAGAGCGATGAACAAAGGATTTGCGTTGGTTACATGTAAAATATGGGGGTATAATGTTATCATGGAGGTAGGTATAGATGTCTTGGTACCATGGGGAGGTGGGACCTACGATATCACACACCATGTCAGTTTCAGGGATATCATAAGCTGGGATTAAAAGTTGTTCTACAAGAAACTCACATTCTGTTCGGTCTTTGGGCATGTCCAGCAGGGAGCCAATAGTGGCCATTGCATCAACTACTTTGTTTTGTACCCTAGGAATATGTTCAAATTGTATAGAGGTGAAATATTTCTTAAAATCATCCACCATGCGCTTGTAGGGTAACAACTTATCATCCTTGGTCAGGAACTCATCATTGACTAGCAAACAATCACCAAAGACTTTCAACTGAGTTATGTGCCACTATTTTGCAAGTTTGAGGCCGGTGAGGAGAGCTTCGTATTCTACCATATTGTTAGTACATGGGAATGCTATCCTAAATGATTTTGGGATGTAGTCACCTTGAGGGGTAACTAATAAAATTCCTGCCCCCAATCCATTGTGTGTATATGATCCATCAAAATACAGTGTCCACATGCAGGTCTCATCAACAGAGAAGACTTCTTCATCAAGGAATTCTGTGATCAATGGATGAGTATCAACTAGAGGAGCTTCGGCTAACTGATCTGCAATTATCTGTCCCTTAATAGCCTTGCGATCCACATATTCTATGTCGAATTCACTGAGGAGCATGACCCACTTAGCCATGAGGCCAGTCAGAGTGGTTCTAGATAACAAATACTTCAATGGATCAATTTTGGCAATTACTTTAACCAGATGGCTAAGCATGTAATGCCGAAGCTTCTGTGTGCTGAAGACAAGTGCAAGGCATTCTTTTTCCATGGGGGAGTAGTTTAGCTCATAGCCAACCAATGTCCGACTGATGTAGTAGATTGCCCTCTCTTTTGATGACTCATCATGTTGTGCCAACAATGCCCCCAGCGCGACTGAAGTGGCGAAGATGTAAAGCAAGAGGGGTTTGACGGGAATAGGGGGCATTAGTATCGGGGGATGGGCTAAATATTCCTTAATTTTATCGAAGCCCATCTTACACTGCTGGTTCCATCAGAAGGTGGAATCTTTTTTCAGAAGATGAGTGAATGGATGACACTTATCTGCCAGCTGGGCTATGAACCGACGGATGGACTGCATCTTCCCCTGGAGGCTTCTTAACTATTTGAGATTGCATGGAGGTGGCATGTCCAGGATAGCTTTTACCTTGGCGGGATCAACCTCAATGCCTCTGCGAGACTATGAAACCTAGCAACTTTCCTGAAGTGACCCCAAAGACACTTTTTTGGATTCAGTCGCAGGTTGTAGTGCTCTAACCGCTCAAATATCTTCTTCAGGATGGCAGGATGTTCTGCTCATGTTCTGGATTTTCCTAATAGGTCGTCAACATAGTCCTCCATGATGATGTGTATGAGGTCATGGAAGATGACCGTCATTGCCCTCTAATATGTTGCCCCCGCATTTTTGAGACCAAAGGGCATAACATTGTAACAGAAAGTGCCCCAAGGATTTGTGAAGGTGGTCTTGTGTTGGTCCTCAGGTGCGATTCGGATCTGGTTATATCCAGAGAAGCCATCCATAAGGGATAACATCTCATGTCCTACTGTTAGGTTGACCAACATGTTTATGTTAGGCAGGGGGAAGTCATCTTTTGGGCAGGCTTTGCTAAGATCCCTAAAGTCTGTGCAGACGCGAATGTCTCCATTTGGTTTGGCAACCGGAACTATATTGGAGATCCACTAAGAGTAGTCAATCGGTCTGATAAAACCCGCTTCTAGTAACTTCTCCAATTCCCTCTTGACTAATAACGCGACTTGCGGATGCATCTTGCAGAGCCTTTGTTTGATAGGCTTGGCGTCTGGGCAAATGTCCAAGTGATGAACCACTAAGGCGGGGTCTAAGCCTGGCATGTCTGAGTATGACCAAGCAAAGTTAACGATTCCTTCTTGGAGTAGCTGCACGATGACCGGATACTCTTGCTCTGAGAGTGACTTAGCTACATAGGTGACTTTAGGACTTTCAGCAGTTCCCAGATTGACTTCTTGAGTCTCTTCAATCAGAATAGATGATCGGGCGGATAACTGAGTTCCCATAAGGGGAAGATGAACATCTCCATCTTCCAGCGCCTCTTTGAGGTTTTCGCCGTCAGATGCGTCCTTTATTTTTACTTTTTCAAGGTCAAGAAGTGCCTCAGGGAGGTTTTCACTAGATGACCACTTGTCACTTTTCTTATTCTTATTTTTGCAACAGGAGTGTTCATCCTCCCCCAATCCCATGAGGTTGACATATGTATCCGTAGACATACTGACAGGTGTGCTATTATGTAGGTCCCAATCAATAAGCTCAGGGTGACAAAGGGATAGGCTAATAGTGCAGACGGATAGGCATTCAAACATAGATGATAGGTCGGTGTGATCAACGTCATCGTACGCACGTATGATAGATTCTTCCTCGGGTATGTCTTCCAATGAGCCCTTGTCCACAGCCACACTATTGGAAGCATTAGACGATGTTTCGGGGCCTTTCTGCCTTCTATCATACCCAATGCCCATGTTTTTTGGTAGCTGAGACGTATCGATGGGTTGCAACCACCCTTGTTCTTCTTTTCCTAGGCCTCTGCCTTGATAGTTATTCTTTTCTGCAAACTTTTTTGGCCAGAGGTACTTTTCTTGAAAGTATTCCTTGAGAGGAGTTTCCGGCTGGGGTTCTTCTCGGTAAACCCATTGGCTTATGTCTTCTTCTGGTGCATCTATCTTGATACTTGGGGATCTGAAAGTGGTGGTAGGGATGTTTTTACCACTGAAGGTGACAGTCTTGTCTTCCTTTGGGGTAGCATGGGAAGGTTGACCATACTCGTGTGGTGATGGTGGCATGGTCACTACATTAAGAGCAGTATGCATTTCGTACTCGCCACACCCTTTGTCAATGATCTGGACTTTTGTGACTGTAGGATCAGTGGTGAAGGATGGAGTGGTTATCATGGTGGATGTGAATTAGCGGATGATGACTGGGATGCCCCCATTTCAACCCCAGGACAATAATGTAAATGGGGGAATGATGCTTCTAGAGCGCGACAATATTCAAATGGTTGGGGGTTGGCATAGATGGTGACCTCTTGTCCGTTGAATGGGAATTTGAGGCACTGATGGTAGGTGGAGGGTACGGCTTGTATAACATGGAGCCATGGACGGCTGAGGAGGAGATTATATGGCAAGTCCAGATCAAGGATATGGCAGGTAATGTACTGAACCACCGGTCCCACTTGGACAGGAAGATTGATGATCCCTTCTGAATTCCTTTCTGCATTATCATAAGCCTTGATTGTAATGATCTGGTTGCTTAAGTCCACTTGAATATACCCCACCTATTTTATGAATTTCAAAGTACACAAATTGAGGGCAGAGCCATTATCTACCAAGACTCTTTTTATTTTATGACGGGAAACCACGACTTCAATATGTAAGGGGCGATTGTGATTAACATCAATGTTTGGCATATCATTTTGGCTGAAGTGCAGTTGGTGAGATGAAGCTAGGTGTCCTACCAAGGCTTGGAACTGTGTAGGATCAATGTTATTAGGCACATGGGTTTCCTGTAGGGCTTTGTTGAGGATTTCTTGATGTACTAGGGAAGACTTAAGTAAATCCAAAATAGAGATATGTGCAGGGGTCTTTCCTAAGTGATCAAGGATGTTGTACTGGGAGGCTACCAGAAGTCGATTGGGAGGGTGCAGAGGCTGCAGGAACGGTGATGTGGGCTCGTCGTGTAGTAACAACACATTGAGGGTCTTTAGCTTTGACATGTATCATGGATACACGAGGTTCTACTTGCTCAATGTAATGAATAATACCTTCGTAATTGAGGGGTACATTCTTATAGCTCACGTTATTTGTGTTGTTGTTTTGAGGATTACTGTTGGAGGTGCTCGGGCCTTGGTTATGGTTTGGAAAGGCATTTTGATAGATCTACAATTGAGCATTGGATGACGGAGCTTGACTAGGGTCAACCTTGATATCACCTTGGTCTATGAGATCTTGGACGTAGTTTTTTAGACCCTGACACTTATTCAAAGAGTGCCCTTTGATTTTATGGAACTCACAATATTCATTTTCCCTGAACCATGCAAGCTTAGGTTTGGATTCGTCGAGTGGCTTGGTGATAGGGTACGTGATCGGATAGTTGATCTGTAACAACTTATTGAAGACGACGCCCAGAGGTTCTCCTAGTTGAGCATACTGGCACTTAGTGTTCCCTTAGTTATTTTGATTGGATTGTTGGGTAGGACGGGGCGTCCCTTGCGGTATAGATATGGCATTAGGTATGGATTGCTGTTGTATCTGGGATGTGTTGGCCATGTGGACATGTTTGGTATTAGTAACACCATCATTTACTGTGTTCTTGTTCTTGTTCCAAAAATGTGGCTTATCGTTGAATGACCTTTCCTTATCTTGATTATATATTTTGATGTGCCCCTTGGCAACAAGGGCACACTCAAGGATGGGTCCCTTCTCTACTACCTCTGCGAAAGTGGTGACACAGTGTAATCTGAAGTTATGAGCCATGTCGGGATGAGAGTTCTCCATGAAGAGGGTGACCATGTCCTTTTCCTTCAAAGGGGTTTTCATTCGGCTTGCTAAGGCACGCCACCTTTGGAGGTAATTGGTAAAGGTTTCCCCTTCACACTATTTCTCTTTGAGGAGATTTAAGGTATCAGTATCTTTCTCCAAGTTGAAGGAGAAGTAGGAGACAAACTTTTCTGACAGGTCTGCAAAAGATTTTATAGATCCCTTTTCGAGGGTCATGAACCACCCTAGGGCGTTGCTTGCCAGACTCCGAGGAAACAGGCACAAAAGATAGTTGTCATTGTGGATAACTTCTTGACACTGGGAGTAAAACTCCTGTAAGTGGGCCTTAGGATCTTTGTTCCCCTTATATTTGTCAAACTTTGGCATTTCAAAATGTTTGGGGAAGGGAATCAATGAGATGGAGGGATCAAACGGATATGGGCATATATCTTTGAACTTGAATGATTGTTTTCTAGTCCCTGCCTGAAGATCTTTTAGAGCGGCTTTGATTTCTAGTATGTTCGCACTGGCTGATGTGTCGGATGGGTATTGATGGTAGGACGATTGTGGATTTTGAGATAATGCTTGGGGATGGTTGTATGGATAATGAGGGGGCAATATCCCCTGTTGATACACCAAGGGATCTTGTTGATAAAGAGGTTGGTGTTGCGAGGTGGGATATGGATTGGTCGGGTAGTTATGGGTGGCGTACTGTTGAGAAGTATGGAGAAGGTGTTGTTGATTAGCTGGTGGATATTAGGGGTGCTGATGTGACTGTTGCGATGCCACATAGGATGGTTGTTGTTGATATTGTTGCTGGTTATAATAGTTGTAATGATGGGGTGGTTGTTGATGTATAGTTGGCGGCTGTGGTGGGCGAGATAGGATGTTATGTGGTGGTTGCACTTGCGGGTGTAGGATGGATGCAAGGAATGGAGATATGGTCGGGGCTGAAGGCCGAGGTTGATTTCCTTGCGGTTGATGCTATGATGGTTGTGTTGAAAATAGGGGATTGACCAATGGTTGTTGTTGAGGTAGAGGTGTGGTTGAGATGTTTTGCGAGGGAGGTTGTTGAGAACTAGTGGGAGCATAGGCTTGGGGACGTTGTTGGGATACAAATGATGATGGTGGAGGTAGGTTGGATTGGGACGATTGTTGGGGTATGAATGACGATGGTGGAGGGATGTTGGATTGGGACAGTTGTTGGGATACGAATGACGATGGTGGAGGGATGTTGGATTGGGACGGTTGTTGGGGTACGAATGATGATGGTGGAGGATTTGTAGCTCCAAGAGGTGGGGGCAAGGTAGCGAAAGAGCTGCCCCCAGTGTTAATAGGAGGCGGGTTTGAGGGGAGTGGTGCTGGTAGCATTAATGGTTGCGGTTGTGGGATGTTTTGCGGCATGCCATAGGCAAAAGGATCATTGGGATCAATGGTTTGGGGTGTTCCTATGATCGAGATGGTGGGATGTGTGGGATTTCCAACGGGATACAGGATAGCATTGCCGAATTCAGGTTGATGCCAACCTTCTACGGAAGGAATGTTGGGGACATACGAGCTACTGGGGATGTCATGTGAACCTTGGGGTACATTAGATGTGGAGGTGCCATACTTGGATAAGTCGACACCTGACGGAAGCTTGACACCTTTGTCAATCAAGTGAGCCAAGATTTTGTCACCATGTCTTTTGAGAAGGCGTTCTGTCATTTGTGCATTAACAGGGTTGCTAAGTGTTCCTCGAATGTGAGCTCAGGTTGATCAGCCATGTTTTCCTCCCTAGGTGGTGACATGTTTTGACCATCCACATTGGATTGTGATGAGGTGCCATTGTGGGGATCCTGAGGGATGTTAGCACCATAGTTAGGATCTGATGAGATGTTGACTGTGTTGGTGGGATTTTGAGGGTTGTTTGATTGGGCATTCAGGGCTTGTTGGTTGGCCATCTTCTTTGCCTGTGACCGAGTCCGAACGGGCATGCAAGATGATGAGATGGATCAAGATATTAGAAAGACCTGGATGATGAAAGATTGATTCAATTTGATGGGAGATTAGTTGATGATGATCAGTCAGATCGATGTGGATTGATTTGATGACACTGGATTAGTCTAGGTTTTGGATTTGATGATGTGGGGGTTGGATTGATCTGATGATTAGGATTGATTTGATGATAAATATGATGAAGACCGAGATCCACAATTGAGTTTAAGAAGGATCCTTGGTAACACTAGGCATTGATTGAAAGGTGGATGTATGATAACGACATCGAATCCAACTTGAGATAGAAGCAGATTGATTGGGTCTGAAAGGATAACTGACTTAAGGCGGATAGCGATCCTAAGCCAGTTACGATGATTATGATTAGGGATGAACACCTAGGTCAACTTGGATGACAACTCCAACGGGGTTTATATGGAATAACGGAGATCGGAGATGATAGCGGATTTAGGATGGATGGGGAGCGTCTCAGGATAGATGAATGGCTCTCGAAACAAGCAAAAGAGTGCTCTGGATAAATGACTCTTAGAATGAAGGGATGAAGACTCAGAATGGACATTTAGATGTTCATTTAGGATGGTGAATGGTCGTATCGATGTTCAAAACAGAGAGACAAGGGATGCCAAGTGATCATATAGGCTGGAACTAGGATAGGTCCACCACAGCACTAAGATAGGTCCGCCACAGAACAAGGACAGGTCCGCCAAAGCATTAGGACAGGTCTGCCACTGCATAAGGACAGGTCTGCCACTACATTAGGATAGGTCTGCCACTGCATAAGGACAGGTCTGCCACTGCATTAGGATAGGTCTGCCATAGGATGAGGACAGGTCTGCCATAGGATAAGTTTAAGCTTGATGTTTCGATGGATGGGTAAGGTAAAGGACCCAAAATATAGCAATCATAAAAGACTTGGCCAAGCTGATAATCACTAGTTTTTGCACGAGAAAGACAATTCAAACAGCACAACCCTAAGATTAGTAGGAATGGGTATGGTCAACAAAGTCTTCTACTCTAGGATGCACATGGTTGCTAAGGAGTCCTCGATATACACCCGGTAAGTGAGGCCCAAACCGTGAACACCAACCCGTTACAAGCGTGAGTCGGGAACCTTAGCGAGATACTAAAGGCTCGGACCAACTCTTCACGTCATCCCGACGCTTCGCCAATTACAATGTGGTTGGATTGAGGTACAACTTTCGCTCCCCCCTTTATATACCCCGTCGGTACACGTGGTTGGAATCGTCCCTTGGGGTGATGAAATCCCCGAGCAGGTCCCACTAAGAAAAATGAAAAAGGGGTGACTCAAAGGACTTGGAAAGCTACGATTTCTCGTCACCTAGGATCACCAAATGGCGCAAGGGGATTGGATACGTCAAATAGCCTTCCACAAACACGCCAAACAAGGTTTATTAACCCCTTTAATTAAACTATGTGCCTAATTTACCAAAAGACAATCGACAAAAACTTGAAAATTCACCTTCGAGAGGACAGGTCCGCCACTCTACAGGGACAGGTCCGCCACTCTGTCAGGACAGGTCCGCCAGAGCAGGACAGGTCCGCCACCGCAGGACAGGTCCGCCACTGGGGGACAGGTCTGCCACTCTATCAGGATAGGTCCGCCACTACAGGATAGGTCCGCCATAGCAGGACAGATCTGCCACTTTGTCAGGACAGGTCTGCCACTTTGTAACCTGGACCTACAAAAATGCAAAAAAATAGCAAACGTGAAAGAAAGAGACCCATTTGTGGGTCCCACCGGGCGTGCCAGAAATGTGATAGGTCAAATCTGAGTGTTAGAAAACTAGCAGCAAACAAAAGAGTGCAAATAAACACCAAAACAACCTACACCTCAAGATTAGCCTAAGTTGGAAACAACACAAGATAAAAAGCAACAAATGGAACTTTATACCTTGTCTCAAATCGATCCTTTGGTTGGACCTTCGATCTTTGATGTGTATGCTCCTTGGATGGCACAAGATGCAAGCTAAATGATGTTGTGAGGATGAGTGCAAGTGGATGAAAACATGAAAATGGCTAAGTGTGGATTGAGAAATAAAATTGCAAGAGTTTGGCTAGCAAAATGATCTCTCTTTTAAATGAGAGAAAAGAGGGGGTATTTATAAAATTTTGAGAATTCCTAGAGGAGATGGATGGCCAAGATTGAGCCACCAAATATCAAGATGTAGGGCTAAGGTGAGTTGAGAACTCACAAGCCCTCACATCTTGACATGTGGCAATATAGCCCTAAAAGGTGAAGTGGACATGAGGTGGAAGGATGGTACATGACATGGAGGGGGTACAAAGTACCTTGGGATTGGACAAGATCTCCTCATAAAGGAGGTCCTTGTCCCCATGTGGGTGAGAGGACATGTGAGGAATTAAAAATTCCTCAAATATTCTCATGGGGAGATGGGAAAGAATAAAGAATAAGTGAAGGACATGTGGGAAGAAGTGAAGGAATTAAAAATTCCTTTTGGGTGCCTTGGGGGATTAAAAGGTGAATTAAAAATTCACATGGGGAAGTGGAGTGCCTTGCCCAAAAGGAGAAAGCCTTTAATAAGGTTGACTTAAGGACACATGCCATAAGTGGGAGGAGGATTAGGTTAGACTAACCAAATGATTAAGGTTGTGCAAGTACTTAGTTAGATGGACTAATGAATCATTAGAAGCAAGTGGGAGATTATGGAGGATGTGACCCTAATGATGATTAAGGGTGTGCACATGCTAACCCTAGTTAATTAGGAGAAGATGAAGTAATTAAGATGGATTAGAGACCAACTTGCAAAAGTTGGAGGATGTGACCATGAGAGAGAAAAGAGGAATTAAAAAATGAATTTTAATTTCAAAAGGGGAATATGACTAAATTAAATAAAATGGTATATTTATTTAATTTAGAGGAGGAAGAGGGGTAAAGTATTTATTAAATTAAATACTTCAGGACCCTTATGTAGGGTATTAATTAAACAAATGGTTTAATTAATATTAACAGATGGGATAAGCAATTGGATGAATAAGGAGATGCGTTTGATCATATGGAAGTGATCAAATTGGACGTCTACAGGTAGAACTTTGTAAAGTTTTGAAACCTTTGTCAGTCTTGATAGGGTTTTCAAAACTTCTTTATTTTTGTTAGTATTATAAATTGAGTTGCGATTATCTTCTTAAGTGCCTTACATAAAGTATAGCAGACAAAATTGAAATGATAAGTTCATTATTTAAGATGAAATATAGGCAGGTTTCTTTAACTTTGGTGGACTCTGACACTTTTTTAGAGCTTATTTAGAAGCATTTACTAGTATATTTGGGGCCTAAATACATTTTATTTCTGAGGATGAAATTACAAGAGAGAAAGATTGTTTACAAGAAAATGCAGTGAACTTCATACATATCTCACAAGAGCGCACAAGTAAAATTTGCAAACAAATTGAAATAAAATAGATAAGATCTCCATGATGCAGAGTAATTGAAAAGCCAATACACACACACACATCTATACATATATATAGATTTATTTATATGTATTGATAAAATTTTGTATTACATTGCCAAAAAAGGGGGTGATTTCATAGTAGGGGTTTTTAGACACAGAGGGTGAACATGATGAACTTGATGGCCTCGATCACCTCTTGCATTCGCTCAATATATTCAGGAGAGAAAAGGTTCTCATTGTATTCAACATAGTGAGCGAATGTCTCCATGTTGTTGCTTTCAAGGCCAACACGCATCAAAGCAACAACTTGGCCGACCCTCTCATTTCAAAACACACAGGAGATACAAATAGCGTTACCAATCAGGCCCATGTGTGGGTGGAAAGAAAGCTCTCTCAGAGCATCTTCAAAACTTTGTAGGTAACGTGGATGAACCGGATGCTCAACAACCCGCAAAGCCCATCCAAACATACTAGAAGTGCATACAATATTGTATAGAAAATGCTCGAGCAGGTTGGCAAATGTGTGAACATGTACTTGTGATAGTAAGTGCTCATTGATCACCTTGCAAATGATTTCTTCCTCCACATCACTATGGATGAGGAAGACTTCCCTCAGTTGATCTAGTACTAGTCTACGAACATCATTGCATTCAACACCTTCTACTACTATAAAGTCACTCTCCATGACTATCTCACTCAATGAGCTCAACATGATTGAAGATGTAACTAACATTGCGCAGAATGAATAGTGGTGAATAGGATTTATAGAGTGATAGGGGAAAATTGACAGAGCTTGTTTGAAGTAAATAATGCTGAAGTACATAAAAATTTCTCCGACTTAATTAATTCAAGTAAGGTGATATGATGGAGATCTTGTAAATTGGATTCAAGCAGTCCTCAACATTTAAAGAACTGCAGAAAATGATCTAGGTGTAAGGAAAGAAGAGGTGTGGAAACAACTTTCCTAACGTCAAACCACAGGGGAGAATGCAATGCAGGGCTATTAATTTTTCAAATTACAATCTAATTAAGACACACATGAAGGAATAACAGAAATAGAGAAAATACACAAAGACAACTGAAACAATAGAATTTACGTGGGAAACCCTTTCGGGAAAAAACCCACCACACCAAGCTATAGCTCTTTGTATTACAGTAACAAAATTACATACAATCAGAAAGACAACTTTCTCGTGTTCGTCTCAGTAGCTTCTCCATTTATTGTTCAAATCTCTCAGAAAAGCTCTCTCCAATTCGATAAACTCATCGTCTCTGTCTCAACTGAATTGATTTGCTTTAAAAAAATCTCATTTTGATTTTCCAACTGTGCATTCTTATCCACCATTGCCAACCAAAGACAGTTTCCATTCGAGTCCTGATTTTTCCCTGCATGCAGTTTTTTTTTTTTTCAGCATTGCAACTGATGCATAAAATCTACTGACGTCATGTTTGAAAACTGCTTCCTGTGATTGGCCCACGATGCTCCACATAGGACGATCAGACCGGTCAAGAGTGTTTAACTCTGTTAGCATATCGGTGAGACACACACAGTGTGTCCCTGATGCGATAGAGTTTCTCTAACGTCATCGCTATAGCTTCCCCGAGTTGGCAAGATAATATAACGACTGTAACAGGTCATAACGAAACCATCGATGTCCAATACGATCCTATCGGCAAAGATTTCCCTTATCGGCGAGACACATAGCGAATTCACTAGTCACAGCGAGTAAACAATCTATCGGCAAAACATTATGTCTTCGCCAAGACCTTTTGTCGAGTTCCTTGTGGTACACCGAAGCCTTTGACGAGTCGGTGAGACTTATCATCTTTGCCAAGACTTCATACCAAAGCCCTCAGTCACACCGACGACTACCATTCGGCAAGACCTATATTGAAAGCATCTCATCATCGACAAGATATTTAATGTCGCTGGGACATCATAACGAAGCTATTGAGATATCCCGATAACCAAATGATAGCCCGACATTGACGAGACATTCTGCAGATCACCAAGACTTGTGTTTGTCGCCGTGACGTCTCTCCAAGCTCACTACACTTTACCGAAGGTTTTTGTCGGCAAGACATGAGACTTTCGCTGTGACATTTCATCGAGCTTCCAAAGTTAGCTCGAAGACATCTGTTGGCAAGAATCAAGACTTTCGCCGAGACATCTCCCCGCGACCCGAGAGTTACACCGATGAGATCAACTGTCGCTCAGAGTTCTTCCGATAGCCAAAAGGTCATGCCAAAAATACAAAGTCACAGCGATAGACTTTTTCGGCAAGACTTCAACCCTGTCACAGTGATAGGATCATTTCAAGAGCATCAGAACTATTAGTTGCCCAGACATGAACACTGTCACAACAACTTTTCTTTTGAGGAGTTTCATGTCAGTAAGGATTGAGGCACATATTCCAACAAGCTCCCACTTGATGAAGATCTTATTGACACCTCCAGAGCATGGAAAAACTACTAAAATTCATGGGCCAAGAGGCCCATTGAACTGGCACACCATCTGAACTTGTCTGTGCTCACAGGCTTCATCAATGCATCTGCAACATTCTCCAGAGTATCCACTTTCTCCAAAGAGACCTTCCCATCCTCCACCATATCTCATAAAAAGTGATATTGTATGTCTATATGTTTCGTCTTGGCATGGAAAGTAGGATTCTTTGCCAAATATATAGCACTTTGGCTGTCACAGTAGATAGTAATCTTTTTTGCATTAAAGCCAATGTTAGAACAATTTTTTTTTTAACTAGATTGCTTCTTTACACGTATGTGTGGCTGCCATGTATTCTTCCTCTGTAGTAGATAAAGTGACTACAGCCTGCCACTTGCTCATCCAACTCACTGCACCACCATTCATCATGAAAATATATCCACTGGTGGATCTTCTACTGTCAATGTCCCCTGCCCAATCACAGTCCACATAACCTTGAATACTGAGAGTTCTCTGTGATTCAACCAAGTTATCATGGTAACACAAAGCATAGTCTGAAGTGCCCTTCAAATATCTAAACACTCTCTTTACAACATCCCAATGTGTTCTTCCAGGATTAGCCATAAACTGACTAAGAACTCCCACTGCTTGGACAATGTCTGGTCTTGTACAGACCATAGCATACATGAGACTGCCAACTGCACTTGCATAATGCACACTGGTCATGTCCTCCATCTCAGAAGGAGATTTTGGACAATCCTCAATAGATAGCTTCATTCCCTGTGTAACTGGAACAACTAGATGTTTGCACTCAGTCATACAAAATCTCTCTAGAATAGTCATGATATACTTACTCTGATTGAGCCAAAGTTTTCTATTCTTTCTATCCTTGGTTATTTCCATTCCCAGAATATACCCTGCTGCACCAAAATCTTTCATTTCAAACTTTGCAGACAACTGAGACTTAAGATCAAAAATTGTTAACTTACTATTGCCTATAAAAAGCATATCATCAACATATAGAGCAGTAATAAGAATTTGATCACTTTCAGCTTTGTAATACACACAGTGATCACATTTTGATCTTACAAATCCCAAAGACAAGACAAAAGTGTCAAAATTTTGGTACCACATTCTAGGAGACTGTTTTAAACCATACAGAGATTTCTTTAACTTGCATACCAGTCTTTCTTTACCATTTTCCACGAAGGGCTCCGGCTGGGACATATAAATTTCTTCTTCAAGATCAGCATGAAGAAACGCTGTTTTCACATCCATCTGTTCAATCTCTAAATCATATGCTAATGCAAGTGACAAAAGAAATCTAATAGATGTCAGCTTAGCTACAAGAGAAAAAAATTCTCCATAATCAATTCCCTCTACCTGGGAATATCCTTTTGCAACCAGCCTTGCTTTATATTTCTCCACACTACTGTCTAGACCTATTTTCTTTTTAAATATCCATTTACAGCCTACAGATTTTCTACCTTTAGGCAATGGAACCAAACTCCAGGTATCATTCTTTTCTAATGATGCCATTTCTTCATTCATGGCTTCCAACCAAGAGTTTGAATTAGACATTTTAAATGCCTCTTTTACAGTCCTAGGTTCATCAGTGCTAGAAATTAAAGCATAGGCACAAGTAGACTCTATCAAAGAAAACCCATACCTTTCAGGTTTCTTTCTTTCACGAGTTGACCTCCTCACAGGCTGAGGCTGAGGTGGTTCTTCATCATCTTCAGAACTTTCAGAACTACTCGAGCTCTCCTCAGTATTAGGTACATTTTGATTTTTCAATTCCTCTTTATCTGGTGTCTGAGGAATTGCTGCAACATCCTTTTCATTTTCTGATTTCTTCTCTGACTGTAGATCCAATGTAGAAGATTTCAGCTCACGAAAGATAACACTTCTACTGTACAAAACCTTCTGTCTCAGGATTCCAAAGCTTGAATCCTTTTATTCCAGCGCTATAGCCAATAAAGATACACTTCACAGCTTTGTTTTCCAACTTAGATCTTTTTTCAAATGGCACGTATGCATATGCCTCACAGCCAAAGACACAAATATGTCTCAGAGAGGGCTTCTTTCCAGACCATGCTTCCAGAGGCATCTTCTTAACTAGAGCAGAGTTAGGAGAATGATTTACCAAGTAACATGCTCTAGAGACTGCTTTAGCCTAGAACTTCTCATCTAAGCTAGCACTGCTCAGCATACTTTGTGCTCTTTCCATTACCGTCCTGTTGAACCTTTCAGCAACTCCATTTTGCTGTGGAGTATAAGGTGTAGTCTTATGCCTTTTGATCCCATGATCTGTACAGTACCTTTCAAATTCATCTGAATATAATTCACCACCATTGTCAGTCCTTAAGCACTTTATTTTCTTACCAGTCTGATTTTCAACAAGGTTTTTAAATTCCTTAAACCGACTGAACACTTCTGATTTACTTTTCAAAAAATATGCAAATGTCCTAGAATAATCATCAATAAATGACACATAGTATCTTGATTTAGATAAAGAAGGAAAATTCACTAGACCAAACACATCAGAATATATATAATCAAGTAAACTAGAAGTTTTGTGAGGATTGGAATAAAATGAAACACGGTGCTGCTTTCCATATATGCAATGTTCACAGAAATCAAATTCAAGGTTACAATTTTCAAGCCCTTCTACCAGGTTTTTATTTTTCAAGGTTTTTAAACCTTTTTCACCAATGTGGCCAAGCCTATGATGCCAGAGCATAGTCTTCTCTGCTAGAAGTTTAACTTCCATGGAGTTTATACCATCAGGGACGTTTTCCTTCTTTTCTCCATGAGCAGCCATAAGTGACTTTGCAGAGACACTGTTGCATTGAATAGCTTGTGCATCCAGCTTGTACAAGGTACCAATTCAAGCACCCCTAGCCAACACCATAGAGCCTCTAGTCATCTTGCAGCTGTTTCCAGAGAACATGACCTGCACTCCGATATCATTCAGCTTACTTATAGAAAGTAAATTTTGAGCTAGACCTGGTATGTACATTACATCATTGATTCCCTTCACTCTTCCATCAGGGAATTGAATTCTGACTCTTCCACGACCAACAATTTCCAAAGATGAATCACTTGCCAAGTACACCTTTCCACCATTGTATTATTCATACTTCGTGAACCATTCTCTATGAGATGTCATGTGGAAAGATGCTCCAGAATCAATCAGCTAGACATCATCTGATGCCCGTGTAGCCAAAGTTGCAATGAAGGCATCTGCATCACTATGAGAAGAATCATTTCCAGAAGAGTTCTTCTTCTTCTTTTTCTCCTCCTTACAATCCCTTCGGACATGACCAGGTTTCCCACAGTTCTAGCACTTCACTTTTGACTTCTTGTTAGGAGACTTTGATCTCCCTTCTGATTTCGATTTGGACTTCTTGTCCTTCTTCTTGCCTTTCTCCTTTAGTCTACCTCTGACAGCTAGAGCCTCCTTTGCCATCTCAAAAGATTTTCTTCTCATTTCTTCTGATAACAGAGAAGCAATAACATCTTCCATTTGGAATGTGGATGTTGTACTCCCTATAGCCATCACCAAATGATCCCAAGAATCAGAAAGAGAACACAGCAACAATATGTGACGATCTTCATCTTCAATATTTACACCAACATATGTCAACTGAGCAATCAACATGTTAAAAGCATTTAAGTGATCAGCAACAGACCCTCCTTCTTGCATTCTTAATGAGTACAACTTCTTCCTCAAGAACAACTTTTTTACCAAGGACTTGCCCTGATAAATTGATGCCAGTCTTTTCCACAAGGAAGAGGCAGTCTTTTCTTCATGCACGTTCAGAAGAGCAGAGTCTACCAAACAGAGCCTTATCAGCCCTTTTGATTTTCTATCTGCCAAGTCCCAATCCTCTTACTTCATGATTTGAGGCATTATTCCAGACACAGTAGTCCAAAGATCTCGATCAACTAACATATCTTCCATTTTGAGTTTCCACAGCTCAAAATTGCTACCATTGAATTTCTCTATTTCCATCCTACTGGATGTGCTCGCCATCTTAATCTGCAATTAAATTAACAAACCTCTACAAGACTCCCACTAAAAAGGATTTAACACAAAAAACCCAACCCACTCACAAGGACAACACAACTGGCCAGGCTTTGATATGACTTGTAAGGAAAGAAGAGGTGCAGAAACAACTTTTTGTTAGGGTTAGAGATGGCAGATCTAACAATTAAATGCAGATTTTATATAATAATCAGAGAAACTAAAACATACACAGAATAAATCATAACACAGAGAATTTAACGTGGTTCACCCAATCCAGGCTACATCCACCAAACCGTAGCCATCCAATCCTTTTATTATCCAGTAAAAAACCCTATTACAATCTTGCGAATATTTGCGTTTTTCATCATACTGAAATACCCATCCAAACCCCCTTTTTACCAAGCTTAGAAGCTTCCAGATTTTAGGGTTCTACAAAATCAGATTTTTCTTTTTCCATTGATTTTTTCCTTTTTCGGTGATCATGCGAAAAAGTAGGAAGACAATTTTTCTCAGGGGCTGCCGCCCTCGAACCCCCGCCTGAGGCCCAGCCCAGGCCCAGACCCCGGCAAAGACAGGGGGCCGGGGTGTACAGTATACCATGGCTTATATAGTATAGCATGATCAGTCGCCACATACCAACAATCTCCCACTTGGAGACTGATCAGGCTTCACACCACCACAATCTCCCACTTGGAGACTGATCCTAGACAACACTGCTGTAATTACAGCTCCCACTGGAAATAAGTACCTTGGACCTTGTTGCTCTATTATACTTGAATTCAACCTTGAAGACCAACCGAAGCTGAAGAGGAGCTTAGCTTCTCCCTTGTCACTACCTTCGCAAACATATCCGCTGGATTGACATCTGTATGTATCTTGTCCAACTTAACCTGTCCATCCTCCAACACTGACCAAATGAAATGATATCTCAACTGGATGTGTTTTGTTTTAGAATGTAGAGCAGAATTCTTTGCAAGATGTATAACACTTTGACTATCTGTAAACAAGTAATTTCCAGCCTATTGTTTGCCCAACTCATCCATGAAAAATTGCAGCCATATCATC
>VDFB02072274.1:99124747-99144355 GCA_007258455.2 Sequoia sempervirens | reverse complement strand
TTTACTTGGTTTTTTAGGCATTTTTGCATATCACAGTGTGTTTTCCAGCACTTTACATTTCTTAGGTTTAGCATCATTAAATCATCTTGTTTTCAAATTAGTGCATTATTACATCATAATTATACATAATACATCTCATTTACATTAACTTTGAGTGTAGACATTTTCATTTTTGACCCCATTCAATCCCCCCTTTCTCCTTTTAGGTGAAAAACCCTAGAAGGCGAAAAGCATTGTGTGGGAAATCCAAAATCATTGTCCACACACAGCTGAATTCATAAAACACAACTAAAGCTTCATTAGATATGTTTTATGATACAATGAAGAAAGTTCTAAATCTATTTCTCAAAACTAATGGGACCTCCACCTTGAGAGAGACAACTTGCTATTTTGATCGAATTGCCACTCCTTATCTTTGAATTCAATATTCCATACCTTCATCAACAAATGGAATTATCACTCACAATGTGTATAAAATGTATTCAATTGATTTAAAAATTTTGTCCTAAACCAGAATTAGCTCACTCCTATCGACTGCATTAGCTATTCAATTCAACGCTACAGCTAAAGGAATTCAAAACGAATTTAGATGTTACATATCGAAGCATATAAGAGGGTGAAAATGAAGCACTACCAACTCTTTTCTGAGGATGATCAACTTTAATTAATATGGTTCATGACTAGCGACTTGTCATATTAGCAAATCAAATTCAAGGGCAATTTTTATTTAACTATCCTAGTGATGCTTATTACACCATTCTCCCAGCGGCTCAAGAGATCTTGCTTTGTCTCCATACAAAGTCTGTCAATTTTTAAACAAGAATACTAAACACCTACTATAGGATACTTTGGCTCCTCTAGTGAATTAAAAGAAGAGGCACCTAGGTATACCATACCCTGTTTTGGGTGCTCAACAAATAGTTACATATTTACAAATGAAAAAGAACTAACCCTTATATAACACTTGTTTGATCAAGAAATTATTGATTGACACTAAGAAAGTATATGAAATAATTACTTGTTGATTTGTCTATGACCTCCTTGCTGAATGTAGTTTTTCCCCAAATTCTATTGTATGAATTTCTGTAAAAACCGAACTTGTCAGTGCTCTAATACATGCACAAATAGTTAGATGCCTACTCAGATAATCATTATGATCAGAAATAAAGATTTATCATCCTTACTGCTCTATTTCACTTTCATTTTTAGCCATCCATGTCTTAGGATTCCTTTTTTGCATGCAACTCAAAACATAAGAAAATTGATAGCAAAGATTAACAATATATGTTATTTTAAAAATAATGTTGTAATAAAAACAAATCTTTCTTACTGCTCTCCACCCAACCACCCCCGAGCATAATTCTAGCTCACACAGAGAAAGTTTTATCTTTGGCTCACATAGAGCAAATTTTGCACTTGGCTCACATAGAGCGAACTTTGTGTTTGGCTCACATAGAGCAAGAATTCAGTATCCACATTAAATCAAAATTAATTCCCTGTTAATCTTAGAACAAAACATTAACAAGAACAACAAATTTTATCTTGCCTCTTCCTTTCTCTCCATTCAAATCCCTGCTCTCTTTCCTTTTTCCTCTAGCTTTCCTTCATCTATCCTTGAATTTGGTTTAATTCGTTACCACACACTCTCTTTTTTTTTCCAACTCTACTTATTTCTTGGAAAAAAAACCAAAATAATAGGGATTGTACAATTTCCCCATACTAACCACTAAATAAAATTATTTACGTTACTTCACTTATTACTCTAATTACCCAACTACTTTATAATTTAAACAAACCTTATTACATAGTCAATATTTCATGTTTATTAACACTCCTTGATTTAAAAGCAAAACTAATATTAAATGTTTAATGCCCATCTTCTAATCATTTTACATTGCAAAGAAAAATTAATTATGACCCTACATTTCTCCCCCTTTAAAACTTGGCTTCCTCCTGTAAGCTAAACAAAAAGATAAGGAAATGAGGATTTCATTATGTTAGTATCCTCCCAATTGGCAGATGATTCCTCACAGGGATCCCATTAGACCTTGACCTGATCCAACTGCCATCCCCGCAAATTCAGTGTTTGTTGTTCCAAGATGCGAACTAGTTCCAAAGTTAACTGCCCATCCTGCACCACTTGTAAAGCATCCCACTCCAATGTGTGGGAAGAATCTGGTACATATTTCTTTAGCAAAGATACATGAGAAACATTATGAATACGCGACAAGCTAGTTGGTAATGCTAAGCAATATGCAATTGGTCCTATCCTTTCCAATTTTTTAAAAGGTCCAACTTATCTAGGTGCCAACTTGGAGCCTTTTCCATAACGAACAAAGCTCTTAAAAGGTATCACTCATAGGAAAATATTTTCCCCAACTTGAAATTATCGATCCACTCTTTTATTATCTTCATACTGCTTTTGTCGATCTTGAGCTATCTATAACTACTCACAGATACAGACAACCTGTTGTTCCAAATCTCTAACAAGTTCGAGTTTGATAACAATGCGATCCTTTAGTTGATCCCAACTTAAGGGAGTTTTATAGGGTCTAGCATAGAGAGCTTCATACGGTTCCATATCAAGAGAAATGTGATGGCTATTATTATAAGAAAACTCTAATAAATGTAAATAATCCCCCCAGTGAGACTGTTGATCCATCACATACATTCAGAGCATATCTTCCAAGGTAACGGTACTAAAGTTGAGTTGAGTTCCTAAAGCTTGTTGAAGTGCAGTCCAGAATAATGAAGTGAAAATTGGATCTCTATCTGAGATGATTTTCCTCGGCACACCATGAAGTCGAACTATGTCATGAAGAAAAACTTTGGCAACTAAAGCAACATTATAGGAAGAACTCATTGGAGAGAAATGTGCTACTTTTGTTAATTTATCTATAGTCACCATAATGGCATCATGTCGATGAGAAGTGAGTGGTAAGCCTACAATGAATTCCATAGAGATCACATCCCATTTCCACTTTGGAATTGCATGTGGGTACAATAAACCTGCTAGGTGTTGATGTTCTCCTTTTACCCTTTGACATTCTAAACAACGAGCAACAAAATCTGCAATATCCTTCTGCATTCCTGCCTAGAAATATAGCTTCTGAAGATCTGTATACATTTTCTTAACACCACGATGAGCAACAAATGATGCTCGATGTGCCTCAGTCATAATCAAACCTCTAAGATTTCCAATTGAAGGAACATATATATGCCCATGATGTCGAAGTAATCCATCAACATCTACAAAATATCCTTCAAACTTTCCTTTCAGAGGACTCTTGAACTGAATAATCTCACAGTACAAAGCATCCCGAGGTAATAGCCTTAAAATATGTTCTCTGAGATATGTCTTAATAGTTAGGGCTAACAACTCATGACGTCACCTACTAAGAGCATCAACTACAATATTCTCTTTCCCTTTAATATATTGGATCTCAAAATCATATTCACACAAAAATTCCATCCACCTACGTTGTCTAGCATTCAAATTAAGCTGAGAAAAGATATACTGCAAACTCCAGTGATCCAAATGCAACTCAAATCTATGCCCAAGCAGGAAATGTCACAATTTGGTCAAAGTATGAACCACTACCGCCAGCTCCAAATCATGTGTTGGATAATTAAGCTCATGATTCCTTAATTTTTGAGACTCAAAATCTATAGCTCATCCCTCTTGCATGAGAGTAGCTCCAATACCTTCAATAGATGCATCTGTACAAACTAGAAAGTCTCCAGTAGGGTCTAGAATGGCTAAGATGGGTGCACTAGTAAGCTTTTCCTTTAGAATTTGAAATTCTCTTTCACACTACTCAAACCAAATGAATTTCTTGCATTGACATTGGAGAGAAGTAATTGGATGTGCAATTCTAGAAAACACTTCTACAAATCTTCTATAATATCCGGCTAAGCCCATGAAACTCCTAACCTCAACTAAATTAGTGGGAGAAGGCCATTCCATAATAGCTTGGATCTTGGAAGGTCTACGAAAATACCATCACCTGAAATAACATGCCCCAAATATTGGATTTTTGTTTAGAAAAATTCACATTTAGCAATATTTGCATACAATTGATTTTCATGTAGACACTGCAAAACCTGTCACAAATTCTCCTTATGCTCCTCCACAGTGCAAGAATAGATCAATATATCATCAAGAAATATGATCACAAACCAGTCCAAGAAGGTTTGGAAGACACCGTTCATTAAACTCATAAAAAATGTTGATGCATTAGTCAACCCAAAAGGAATAACAGTAAACTCATAGTGGTTGTACCTTGTTCAGAATGTTGTTTTATGTATATCTGCTTCAACAATTCTCAATTTATGATATCCAGACTTAAGGTCTATCTTAGAGAAAATCTTCTCTCCCTAAATATGATCAAATAGGTCATCTATTCTAGGAAAAGGGTAATGTTTTTTTATGGTGAGATTGTTAAGCTATCTATAATCATAGAAAATGGCTACTCTAGGACCACCCAAAAAATTTTGTAGTGTGGAATAGTGGTAACCCACTCATTCCTCCAACTCCTCATGCAATGTGGGATCTCATTCTCATTAACACTTTGAAAGCACTCCTTAAGTTCACATGAGAAGACTTTAAAACACCAATAGAACATCTACACTTGATGTCGTCAACATGTGCACAGTGCATCATGTGATAGAGTAAAATGCAACACTAAGGCTCTTTACTGCTTCATTCAAAGGAAAATCCTTAGACTCGTATAGATCACTAGCCCCTAATTCAATTGCTACATGGGATCAACTTGGGGATATTTTTCAAAAGTTTTTCAGATAAAGGCGATTGGTCTTCCTTACTCCAACAGTTGATAACCATTAAAAGGGATCCTTAGGAAGTTGTTATAGATTTAAATACCAGGTTTCACAAAACCCGACAAAGAATCCCCTTAATGGCTAGACCTCTAGAAGGTATGGCTATTATATTCTATCTAAAGGCTTTTGACTCCGACATAGTTGTAATGATTCAATCATTGGGAGAATAGACCCTTTCGAATGCATATAAATTGGCAATTAGGGCTGAGAACATTTGAGGTACTTTGGTAAAGGTTTCCCCTTCACATTGTTTCTCTTTGAGGAGATTTAAGGTATCAAGATCTTCTCCAAGTTGAAGGAGAAGTAGGAGACAAACTTTTCTGACAGGTCTGCAAAAGATTTTATAGATCCCTTTTCGAGGGTCATGAACCACCCTAGGGCGTTGCTTGCCAGACTCCGAGGAAACAGGCACAAAAGATAGTTGTCATTGTGGATAACTTCTTGACACTGGGAGTAAAACTCCTGTAAGTGGGCCTTAGGATCTTTGTTCCCCTTATATTTGTCAAACTTTGGCATTTCAAAATGTTTGGGGAAGGGAATCAATGAGATGGAGGGATCAAACGGATATGGGCATATATCTTTGAACTTGAATGATTGTTTTCTAGTCCCTGCCTGAAGATCTTTTAGAGCGGCTTTGATTTCTAGTATGTTCGCACTGGCTGATGTGTCGGATGGGTATTGATGGTAGGACGATTGTGGATTTTGAGATAATGCTTGGGGATGGTTGTATGGATAATGAGGGGGCAATATCCCCTGTTGATACACCAAGGGATCTTGTTGATAAAGAGGTTGGTGTTGCGAGGTGGGATATGGATTGGTCGGGTAGTTATGGGTGGCGTACTGTTGAGAAGTATGGAGAAGGTGTTGTTGATTAGCTGGTGGATATTAGGGGTGCTGATGTGACTGTTGCGATGCCACATAGGATGGTTGTTGTTGATATTGTTGCTGGTTATAATAGTTGTAATGATGGGGTGGTTGTTGATGTATAGTTGGCGGCTGTGGTGGGCGAGATAGGATGTTATGTGGTGGTTGCACTTGCGGGTGTAGGATGGATGCAAGGAATGGAGATATGGTCGGGGCTGAAGGCCGAGGTTGATTTCCTTGCGGTTGATGCTATGATGGTTGTGTTGAAAATAGGGGATTGACCAATGGTTGTTGTTGAGGTAGAGGTGTGGTTGAGATGTTTTGCGAGGGAGGTTGTTGAGAACTAGTGGGAGCATAGGCTTGGGGACGTTGTTGGGATACAAATGATGATGGTGGAGGTAGGTTGGATTGGGACGATTGTTGGGGTATGAATGACGATGGTGGAGGGATGTTGGATTGGGACAGTTGTTGGGATACGAATGACGATGGTGGAGGGATGTTGGATTGGGACGGTTGTTGGGGTACGAATGATGATGGTGGAGGATTTGTAGCTCCAAGAGGTGGGGGCAAGGTAGCGAAAGAGCTGCCCCCAGTGTTAATAGGAGGCGGGTTTGAGGGGAGTGGTGCTGGTAGCATTAATGGTTGCGGTTGTGGGATGTTTTGCGGCATGCCATAGGCAAAAGGATCATTGGGATCAATGGTTTGGGGTGTTCCTATGATCGAGATGGTGGGATGTGTGGGATTTCCAACGGGATACAGGATAGCATTGCCGAATTCAGGTTGATGCCAACCTTCTACGGAAGGAATGTTGGGGACATACGAGCTACTGGGGATGTCATGTGAACCTTGGGGTACATTAGATGTGGAGGTGCCATACTTGGATAAGTCGACACCTGACGGAAGCTTGACACCTTTGTCAATCAAGTGAGCCAAGATTTTGTCACCATGTCTTTTGAGAAGGCGTTCTGTCATTTGTGCATTAACAGGGTTGCTAAAGTGTTCCTCGAATGTGAGCTCAGGTTGATCAGCCATGTTTTCCTCCCTAGGTGGTGACGTGTTTTGACCATCCACATTGGATTGTGATGAGGTGCCATTGTGGGGATCGTGAGAGATGTTAGCACCATAGTTAGGATCTGATGAGATGTTGACTGTGTTGGTGGGATTTTGAGGGTTGTTTGATTGGGCATTCAGGGCTTGTTGGTCGGCCATCTTCTTTGCCTGTGACCGAGTCTGAACGGGCATGCAAGATGATGAGATGGATCAAGATATTAGAAAGACCTGGATGATGAAAGATTGATTCAATTTGATGGGAGATTAGCTAATGACGATCGGTCAGATCAATGTGGATTGATTTGATGACACTGGATTAGTCTAGGTTTTGGATTTGATGATGTGGGGGTTGGATTGATCTGATGATTAGGATTGATTTGATGATAAATATGATGAAGACCGAGATCCACAACTGAGTTTAAGAAGGATCCTTGGTAACACTAGGCATTGATTGAAAGGTGGATGTATGATAACGACACCAAATCCAACTTGAGATAGAAGCGGATTGATTGGGTCAGAAAGGATAACTGACTTAAGGCGGATAGCGATCCTAAGCCAGTTACGATGATTATGATTAGGGATGAACACCTAGGTCAACTTGGATGACAACTCCAACGGGGTTTATATGGAATAACAGAGATCAGAGATGAAAGCAGATTTAGGACGGATGGGGAGCATCTCAAGATAGATGAATGGCTCTCGAAACAAGCAAAAGAGTGCTCCAGATAAATGACTCTTAGAACGAAGGGATGAAGACTCAGAACGGATGTTTAGATGTTCATTTAGGATGGTGAATGGTCGTATCGATGTTCAAAACAGAGAGACAAGGGATGCCAAGTGATCATATAGGCTGGTACTAGGATAGGTCCACCACAGCACTAAGACAGGTCCGCCACAGAACAAGGATAGGTCCACCAAAGCATTAGGACAGGTCCGCCACTGCATAAGGAAGGGTCCACCACTGCATAAGGATAGGTCCGCCACTGCATTAGGATAGGTCCGCCACAGGACAAGGATAGGTCCGCCACAGGATAAGGACAGGTCCGCCATAGGATAAGTTTAAGCTTGGTGTTTCGATGGATGGGTAAGGTAAAGGACCCAAAATATAGCAATCATAAAAGACTTGGCCAAGCTGATAATCACTAGTTTTTGCATGAGAAAGACAATTCAAATAGCACAACCCTAAGATTAGTAGGAATGGGTATGGTCAACAAAGTCTTCTACTCTAGGATGCACATAGTTGCTAAGGAGTCCTCGATATACACTCGGTAAGTGAGGCCCAAACCGTGAACACCAACCCGTTACAAGCATGAGTCGGGAACCTTAGCGAGATACTAAAGGCTCGGACCAACTCTTCATGTCATCCCAACACTTCGCCAATTACAACGTGGTTGGATTGAGGTACAACTTTCGCTCCCCCCCTTTATATACCCCGTCGGTACACGTGGTTGGAATCGTCCCTTGGGGTGATGAAATCCCCGAGCAGGTCCCACTAAGAAAAATCAAAAAGGGGTGACTCAAAGGACTTGGAAAGCTACGATTTCTCGTCACCTAGGATCACCAAATGGCGCAAGGGGATTGGATACGTCAAATAGCCTTCCACAAACACGCCAAACAAGGTTTATTAACCCCTTTAATTAAACTATGTGCCTAATTTACCAAAAGACAATCGACAAAAACTTGAAAATTCACCTTCGAGAGGACAGGTCCGCCACTCTACAGGGACAGGTCCGCCACTCTGTCAGGACAGGTCCGCCAGAGCAGGACAGGTCCGCCACCGCAGGACAGGTCCGCCACTGGGGGACAGGTCTGCCACTCTATCAGGATAGGTCCGCCACTACAGGATAGGTCCGCCATAGCAGGACAGATCTGCCACTTTGTCAGGACAGGTCTGCCACTTTGTAACCTGGACCTACAAAAATGCAAAAAAATAGCAAACGTGAAAGAAAGAGACCCATTTGTGGGTCCCACCGGGCGTGCCAGAAATGTGATAGGTCAAATCTGAGTGTTAGAAAACTAGCAGCAAACAAAAGAGTGCAAATAAACACCAAAACAACCTACACCTCAAGATTAGCCTAAGTTGGAAACAACACAAGATAAAAAGCAACAAATGGAACTTTATACCTTGTCTCAAATCGATCCTTTGGTTGGACCTTCGATCTTTGATGTGTATGCTCCTTGGATGGCACAAGATGCAAGATAAATGATGTTGTGAGGATGAGTGCAAGTGGATGAAAACATGAAAATGGCTAAGTGTGGATTGAGAAATAAAATTGCAAGAGTTTGGCTAGCAAAATGATCTCTCTTTTAAATGAGAGAAAAGAGGGGGTATTTATAAGAATTTTGAGAATTCCTAGAGGAGATGGATGGCCAAGATTGAGCCACCAAATATCAAGATGTAGGGCTAAGGTGAGTTGAGAACTCACAAGCCCTCACATCTTGACATGTGGTAATATAGCCCTAAAAGGTGAAGTGGACATGAGGTGGAAGGATGGTACATGACATGGAGGGGGTACAAAGTACCTTGGGATAGGAAAAGATCTCCTCATAAAGGAGGTCCTTGTCCCCATGTGGGTGAGAGGACATGTGAGGAATTAAAAATTCCTCAAATATTCTCATGGGGAGATGGGAAAGAATAAAGAATAAGTGAAGGACATGTGGGAAGAAGTGAAGGAATTAAAAATTCCTTTTGGGTGCCTTGGGGGATTAAAAGGTGAATTAAAAATTCACATGGGGAAGTGGAGTGCCTTGCCCAAAAGGAGAAATCCTTTAATAAGGTTGACTTAAGGACACATGCCATAAGTGGGAGGAGGATTAGGTTAGACTAACCAAATGATTAAGGTTGTGCAAGTACTTAGTTAGATGGACTAATGACTCATTAGAAGCAAGTGGGAGATTATGGAGGATGTGACCCTAATGATGATTAAGGGTGTGCACATGCTAACCCTAGTTAATTAGGAGAAGATGAAGTAATTAAGATGGATTAGAGACCAACTTGCAAAAGTTGGAGGATGTGACCATGAGAGAGAAAAGAGGAATTAAAAAATGAATTTTAATTTCAAAAGGGGAATATGACTAAATTAAATAAAATGGTATATTTATTTAATTTAGAGGAGGAAGAGGGGTAAAGTATTAATAAATTAAATACTTCAGGACCCTTATACAGGGTATTAATTAAACAAATGGTTTAATTAATATTAACAGATGGGATAAGCAATTGGATGAATAAGGAGACGCGTTTGATCATATGGAAGTGATCAAATTGGACGTCTACAGGTAGAACTTTGTAAAGTTTTGAAACCTTTGTCAGTCTTGATAGGGTTTTCAAAACTTCTTTATTTTTGTTAGTATTATAAATTGAGTTGCGATTATCTTCTTAAGTGCCTTACATAAAGTATAGCAGACAAAATTGAAATGATAAGTTCATTATTTAAGATGAAATATAGGCAGGTTTCTTTAACTTTGGTGGACTCTGACACTTTTTTAGAGCTTATTTAGAAGCATTTACTAGTATATTTGGGGCCTAAATACATTTTATTTCTGAGGATGAAATTACGAGAGAAAGATTATTTACAAGAAAATGCAGTGAACTTCATACATATCTCACAAGAGCGCACAAGTAAAATTTGCAAACAAATTGAAATAAAACAGATAAGATCTCCATGATGCAGAGTAATTGAAAAGCCAATACACACACACACACATCTATACATATATATAGATTTATTTATATGTATTGATAAAATTTTGTATTACATTGCCAAAAAAGGGGGTGATTTCATAGTAGGGGTTTTTAGACACAGAGGGTGAACATGATGAACTTGATGGCCTCGATCACCTCTTGCATTCGCTCAATATATTCAGGAGAGAAAAGGTTCTCATTGTATTCAACATAGTGAGCGAATGTCTCCATGTTGTTGCTTTCAAGGCCAACACGCATCAAAGCAACAACTTGGCCAACCCTCTCATTTCAAAACACACAGGAGATACAAATAGCATCACCAATCAGGCCCATGTGTGGGTGGAAAAAAATCTCTCTCAGAGCATCTTCAACACTTTGCAGGTAACGTGGATGAACCGGATGCTCAACAACCCGCAAAGCCCATCCAAACATACTAGAAGTGCATACAATATTGTATAGAAAATGCTCGAGCAGGTTGGCAAATGTGTGAACATGTACTTGTGATAGTAAGTGCTCATTGATCACCTTGCAAATGATTTCTTCCTCCACATCACTATGGATGAGGAAGACTTCCCTCAGTTGATCTAGTACTAGTATACGAACATCATTGCATTCAACACCTTCTACTACTATAAAGTCACTCTCCATGACTATCTCACTCAATGAGCTCAACATGATTGAAGATGTAACTAACATTGCGCAGAATGAATAGTGGTGAATAGGATTTATAGAGTGATAGGGGAAAATTGACAGAGCTTGTTTGAAGTAAATAATGCTGAAGTACATAAAAATTTCTCCGACTTAATTAATTCAAGTAAGGTGATATGATGGAGATCTTGTAAATTGGATTCAAGCAGTCCTCAACATTTAAAGAACTGCAGAAAATGATCTAGGTGTAAGGAAAGAAGAGGTGTGGAAACAACTTTCCTAACGTCAAACCACAGGGGAGAATGCAATGCAGGGCTATTAATTTTTCAAATTACAATCTAATTAAGACACACATGAAGGAATAACAGAAATAGAGAAAATACACAAAGACAACTGAAACAATAGAATTTACGTGGGAAACCCTTTCGGGAAAAAACCCACCACACCAAGCTATAGCTCTTTGTATTACAGTAACAAAATTATATACAATCAGAAAGACAACTTTCTCGTGTTCGTCTCAGTAGCTTCTCCATTTATTGTTCAAAAAAAATCTCTCAGAAAAGCTCTCTCCAATTCGATAAACTCATCGTCTCTGTCTCAACTGAATTGATTTTCTTTAAAACAATCTCATTTTGATTTTCCAACTATGCATTCTTATCCGCCATTGCCAACCAAAGACAGTTTCCATTCGAGTCTTGATTTTTCCCTGCATGCAGTTTTTTTTTTTTTCAGCATTGCAACTGATGCATAAAATCTACTGATGTCATGTTTGAAAACTGCTTCCTGTGATTGGCCCACGATGCTCCACATAGGAAGATCAGACCGGTCAAGAGTGTTTAACTCTGTTAGCATATCGGTGAGACACACACAGTGTGTCCCTGATGCGATAGAGTTTCTCTAACGTCATTGCTATAGCTTCCTCGAGTTGGCAAGATGCTATAACGACTGTAACAGGTCATAACGAAACCATCGATGTCTAATACGATCCTATCGGCAAAGATTTCCCTTATCGGCGAGACACATAGCGAATTCACTAGTCACAGCGAGCAAACAATCTATCGGCAAAACATTATGTCTTCGCCAAGACCTTTTGTCGAGTTCCTTGTGCTACACCGAAGCCTTTGACGAGTCGGTGAGACTTATCGTCTTCGCCAAGACTTCATACCAAAGCCCTCAGTCACGCCGACGACTACCATTCGGCAAGACCTATATCGAAAGCATCTCATCATCGGCAAGATATTTTAATGTCGCTGGGACATCATAACGAAGCTATTGAGATATCCTGATAACCATATGATAGCCTGACATTGACGAGACATTCTGTAGATCACCAAGACTTGTGTTTGTCGCCGTGACGTCTCTCCAAGCTCACTACTCTTTACCAAAGGCTTCTGTCGGCAAGACCAGAGACTTTCGCCGTGACATTTCATCGAGCTTCCAAAGTTAGCTCGAAGACATCTGTTGGCAAGAATCAAGACTTTCGCCGAGACATCTCCCCGCGACTCGAGAGTTACACCGATGAGATCAACTGTTGGTCAGAGTTCTTCTGATAGCCAAAAGGTCATGCCAAAAACACAAAGTCACAGTGATAGACTTTTTCAGCAAGACTTCAACCCTGTCACAGTGATAGGATCATTTCAAGAGCATCAGAACTATTAGTTGCCCAGACATGAACACTGTCACAATGACTTTTACTTTGAGGAGTTTCATGTCAGTAAGGATTGAGGCACATATTCCAACAAGCTCCCACTTGATTAAGATCTTACTGACACCTCCAGAGCATGGAAAAAATACTAAAATTCATGGGCCAAGAGGCCCATCGAACTGGCACACCACCTGAACTTGTCTGTGCTCACAGGCTTCATCAATGCATCTGCAACATTCTCCAGAGTATCCACTTTCTCCAAAGAGACCTTCCCATCCTCCACCATATCTCATACAAAGTGATATTGTATGTCTATATGTTTTGTCTTGGCATGGAAAGTAGGATTCTTTGCCAAATATGTAGCACTCTGGCTGTCACAGTAGATAGTAATCTTTTCTGCATTAAAGCCAATGTTAGAACAATTTTTTTTAACTAGATTGCTTCTTTACAGGTATGTGTGGCTGCCATGTATTCTACCTCTGTAGTAGACAAAGTGACTACAGCCTGCCACTTGCTCATCCAACTCACTGCACCACCATTCATCATGAAAATATATCCACTGGTGGATCTTCTGCTGTTAATGTCCCCTGCCCAATCAGAGTCCACATAACCTTGAATACTGAGAGTTCTCTGTGATTCAACGAAGTTATCATGGTAACACAAAGTATAGTCTGAAGTGCCCTTCAAATATCTAAACACTCTCTTTACAACATCCCAATGTGTTCTTCCAGGATTAGCCATAAACTGACTAAGAACTCCCACTGCTTGGACAATGTCTGGTCTTGTACAGACCATAGCATACATGAGACTGCCAACTGCACTTGCATAAGGCACACTGGTCATGTCCTCCATCTCAGAAGGAGATTTTGGACAATCCTCAACAGATAGCTTCGTTCCCTGTGTAATTGGAACAACTAGATGTTTGCACTCAGTCATACAAAATCTCTCTAGAATAGTCATGATATACTTACTCTGACTGAGCCAAAGTTTTCTATTCTTTCTATCCTTGGTTATTTCCATTCCCAAAATATACCCTGCTACACCAAAATCTTTCATTTCAAACTTTGCAGACAACTGGGACTTGAGATCAGAAATTGTTAACTTACTATTGCCTATAAAAAGCATATCATCAACATATAGAGCAATAATAAGAATTTGATCACTTTCAGCTTTGTAATACACACAGTGATCACATTTTGATCTTACAAATCCCAAAGACAAGACAAACGTGTCAAAATTTTGGTACCACATTCTAGGAGACTGTTTTAAACCATACAGATATTTCTTTAACTTGCATACCAGTCTTTCTTTACCATTTTCCACGAAGGACTCCAGCTGGGACATATAAATTTCTTCTTCAAGATCACCATGAAGAAACACTGTTTTCACATCCATCTATTCAATCTCTAAATTATATGCTAATGCAAGTGACAAAAGAAATCTAATAGATGTTAGCTTAGCTACAAGAGAAAAAAATTCTCCATAATCAATTCCCTCTACCTGGGAATATCCTTTTGCAACCAGCCTTGCTTTATATTTCTCCACACTACCATCCAGACCTATTTTCTTTTTAAATATCTATTTGCAGTCTACAGATTTTCTACCTTTAGGCAATGGAACCAAACTCCAGGTATCATTCTTTTCTAATGATGCCATTTCTTCATTCATGGCTTCCAACCAAGAGTTTGAATTAGACATTTTAAATGCCTCTTTTACAGTCCTAGGTTCATCAGTGCTAGAAATTAAAGCATAGGCACAAGTAGACTCTATCAAAGAAAACCCATACCTTTCAGGTTGCTTTCTTTCACGAGTTGACCTCCTCATAGGCTGAGGCTGAGGTGGTTCTTCATCATCTTCATAACTTTCAGAACTACTCAAGCTCTCCTCAGTATCAGGTACATTTTGATTTTTCAATTCCTCTTTATCTAGTGTCTGAGGAATTGCTGCAACATCCTTTTCATTTTCTGATTTCTTCTCTGACTGCAGATCCAATGTAGAAGATTTCAGCTCACGAAAGATAACACTTATACTGTACAAAACCTTCTGTCTCAGGATTCCAAAGCTTGAATCCTTTTATTCCAGCGCTATAGCCAATAAAGATACACTTCACAGCTTTGTTTTCCAACTTAGATCTTTTTTCAAATAGCACATATGCATATGCCTCACAGCCAAAGACACGAATATGTCTCAGAGAGGGCTTCTTTCCAGACCATGCTTCCAGAGGCATCTTCTCAACTAGAGCAGAGTTAGGAGAATGATTTACCAAGTACCATGCTGTAGAGACTGCTTTAGCCCATAACTTCTCATCTAAGCTAGCACTGCTCAGCATACTTTGTGCTCTTTCCATTACCGTCCTGTTGAACCTTTCAGCAACTCCATTTTGCTGTGGAGTATAAGGTGTAGTCTTATGCCTTTTGATCCCATGATCTGTACAGTACCTTTCAAATTCATTTGAATATAATTCACCACCATTGTCAGTCCTTGAGCACTTTATTTTCTTACCAGTCTGATTTTTAACAAGGTTTTTAAATTCCTTAAACTGACTGAACACTTCTGATTTACTTTTCAAAAAATATACAAATGTCCTAGAATAATCATCAATAAATGACACATAGTATCTTGATTTAGACAAAGAAGGAACATTCACTGGACCAAACACATCAGAATGTATATAATCAAGTAAACTAGAAGTTTTGTGAGGACTGGAATAAAATGAAACACGGTGCTACTTTCCATATATGCAATGTTCATAGAAATCAAATTCAAGGTTACAATCTTCAAGCCCTTCTACCAGGTTTTTATTTTTCAAAGTTTTTAAACCTTTTTCACCAATGTGGCCAAGCCTATGATGCCAGAGCATAGTCTTCTCTGCTAGAAGTTTAACTTCCATGGAGTTTATACCATCAGGGACGTTTTCCTTCTTTTCTCCATGAGCAACCATAAGTGACTTTGCAGAGACACTGTTGCATTGAATAGCTTGTGCATCCAGCTTGTACAAGGTACCAATTCGAGCACCCCTAGCCAGCACCATAGAGCCTCTAGTCATCTTGTAGCCATTTCCAGAGAACGTGACTTGCACTCCAATATCATTCAGCTTACTTATAGAAAGTAAAATTTGAGCCAGACCTGGTATGTGCATTACATCATTGATTCCCTTCACTCTTCCATCAGGGAATTGAATTCTGACTCTTCCACGACCAACAATTTCCAAAGATGAATCACTTTCCAAGTACACCTTTCCACCATTGTATTATTCATACTTCGTGAACCATTCTCTATGAGATTTCATGTGGAAAGATGCTCCAGAATCAATCAGCCAGACATCATCTGATGCCCGTGTAGCCAAAGCTACAATGAAGGCATCTGCATCACTATGAGAAGAATCATTTCCAGAAGAGTTCTTCTTCTTCTTTTTCTCCTCCTTACAATCCCTTCGGACATGACCAGGTTGCCCACAGTTCCAGCACTTCACTTTTGACTTCTTGTCAGGAGACTTTGATCTCCCTTTTGATTTTGATTTGGACTTCTTGTCCTTCTTCTTGCCTTTCTCCTTTAGTCTACCTCTGACAGCTAGAGCCTCCTTTGCCATCTCAAAAGATTTTCTTCTCATTTCTTCTGATAACAGAGAAGCAACAACATCTTCCATTTTGAATGTGGATGTTGTACTCCCTATAGCCATCACCAAATGATCCCAAGAATCAGGAAGAGAACACAACAACAACATGCAACGATCTTCATCTTCAATCTTTACACCAACATATGTCAACTGAGCAATCAACATGTTAAAAGCATTTAAGTGATCAACAACAGACCCTCCTTCCTGCACTCTTAATGAGTACAACTTCTTCCTCAAGAACAACTTTTTTACCAAGGACTTGCCCTGATAAATTGATGCCAGTCTTTTCCACAAGGAAGAGGCAGTCTTTTCTTCATGCACGTTCAGAAGAGAAGAGTCTGCCAAACAGAGCCTTATCAACCCTTTTGATTTTCTATCTGCCAAGTCCCAATCCTCTTGCTTCATGCTTTGAGGCATTATTCTAGACACAGTAGTCCAAAGATCTCGATCAACTAACATATCTTCCATTTTGAGTTTCCACAGCTCAAAATTGCTACCATTGAATTTCTCTATTTCAATCCTACTGGATGTGCTCGCCATCTTAATCTGCAATTAAATTAACAAACCTCTACAAGACTCCCACTAAAAAGGATTTAACACAAAAAACCCAACCCACTCACAAGGACAACATAACTGGCCAGGCTTTGATATGACTTGTAAGGAAAGAAGAGCTGCAGAAACAACTTTTTGTTAGGGTTAGAGATGGCAGATCTAACAATTAAATGCAGATTTTATATAATAATCAGAGAAACTAAAACATACACAGAATAAATCATAACACAGAGAATTTAATGTGGTTCACCCAATCTGGGCTACATCCACCAAACCGCAGCCATCCAATCCTTTTATTATCCAGTAAAAAACCCTATTACAATCTTGCGAATATTTGCGTTTTTCATCATACTGAAATACCCATCCAAACCCCCTTTTTACCAAGCTTAGAAGCTTCCAGATTTTAGGGTTCTACAAAATCATATTTTTCCTTTTTCATTGATTTTTCCCTTTTTCGGTGATCACGCGAAAAAGTAGGAAGAAATTTTTTCTCGAGTGCCGGCTCAGACCAGCGAGCGGTAGGCCCGGTTCAGGCAAAGGCAGGGGCGGGGTGTCACGATACCATGGGGTATACAGTATAGCATGATCGGTCGCCACACACCAACAATCTCCCACTTGGAGACTGATCAGGCTCCATACCAACACAATCTCCCACTTGGAGACTGATCCTAGATGACACTGCCGCAATTACAACTCCCACTGGAAATAAGTACCTTGGACCTTGTTGCTCTGTTATACTTGAATTCAACCTTGAAGGCCAACCAAAGCCAAAGAGGAGGTCAACTTCTCCCTTGTCACTACCTTCATAAACATATCCGTTGGATTGACATCTGTATGTATCTTGTCTAGCTTGATCTATCCATCCTCCAACACTGACCAAATGGAATGATATCTCAACTATATGTGTTTTGTTTTAGAATGTGAAGCCGAGAATTCTTTGCAAGATGTGCTTACTTTGTTGTCTATAAATAAGTAATTTCCAGCCTGTTGTTTTCCCAACTCATCCATGAAAAGTTGCAGCCATATCATCTCCTTTTCCGCCTTTGTTGCAGCAACATACTCCGCCTCTGTGGTGGATAAAGCAACCACCTTCTGCAATCAAGAAATCCAATCCTTTGCTATCCACCAACTATAAATGCATAACCTATGGTACTCTTCCTAGTATCTATATCCCCTGCCAAATCTGAGTCAACATAGCCTTTTAAATCAGAATTAGAGCCCCCAAAACATAAATATTTATTGGATGTACCTCTCAAATACCTGAGAATCCATTTTACTGCATTCCAATGCTCAACTATGGGATGACTCAAATACCTGCTAACAACTCCTACAACATGTGCAATATCTGGTCTTGTGCATACCATGACATACATCAAACTACCTACAGCTGAAGCATATGGTACCTTGGACATTTTTTCTTCCTCCTCTTATTGTCTTTGGACACATATCCTTAGTCAATTTGACATGACTAGGCAAAGGTGTGCTGACAGCTTTTGCATTCTCCATATGAAATCTCTGTAACACCTTTTCAACATAATTAGCTTGAGATAAAAACAATTTTCTATTTTTCCTATCTCTATGAATTTTCATACCAAGGATTTGTTTTGCTGCCCCTAAATCCTTCATAGCAAAATACTTTGCTAACTATTGTTTCAACTCTCTCATGTGGTCCATGTTAGACCTAGCTACAAGCATATCATCAACATATAAACACAAAATAATGTAGCTATCATTATCCAACCTCTTAAAATAAACAAAATGGTTAGAATTACACCTGCTATAGCCTTGCTCAGCCATAAAACTGTCAAATTTCAAATACCATTGCCGAGGTGCTTGCTTCAAGCCATATAAACTTTTATTCAATTTGCACACTAGTTTCTCCTTACCTTTAACCTCAAATCCTTGTGGCTGTTCCATATATATTTCCTCTTCCAAATCACCATGGAGAAAGGCTGTTTTAACATCAAGCTGTTCTAAATGCAAATCTTCAGCAGCCACAATACTTAAAACAATACGAATAGAAGTCATTTTAACAATAGGGGAAAAAATCTCATCAAAATCAATACCCTTTTTCTGTGCAAATCTCTTTACAACTAATCTAGCTTTAAATCTTTTCTTACCTCCATCCTCATCTTTCAGCCTGTAAATCCATTTGTTTGGTAAAGCCTTTTTACCTGCAGGCAACTTGCATAAATCCCAAGTCTAATTTTCTAGCAAGGAGTCCATTTCTTCTTTCATTCCATGCTCCCATTGAACCTTGGTATCCACCTGCATAGCTTCATCATAATATTCTGGTTCACCAACATCAGTTAACAGAATAGTATACAAAGAGGGAGAGAATCTTTCTGGAGGTCTACTTAACCTTGAGGTGATACTTGAGAGTTTGTGGTATTTGTTGTTGTTGTTGTTGCCCGGCATGAGGAACCACTGAAACATCATTGTTGGGAATATCATCCAACACTACATAATCATTTTCTTTCTTCTCATGCTGCAGCAACAGATCTTTGTACAACACTTTCTCATTGAATATGACATCCCTGCTTCTCACAATTTTTTGATTTTCAAAATCCCAAATCCTATAACCAAATTCATCAATACCATATCCAACAAATATACATTTCTTTGATTTTGCATCAAGCTTGGTTCTATTTTTAGAATCTACGTAGTACAAATGCTTCACAGCGAAGGTTTTAGAAAAGAATGACTCTACCT
>VDFB02072274.1:99085505-99122986 GCA_007258455.2 Sequoia sempervirens | reverse complement strand
ATTCCGGCTTTCAGGCAAAGAACACAGAATCAAAAGAGCCCTAACTTCTTCATCAAAGTTTACTTTTAGAGAAGTTAATTGACTGGTGACCGTATTAAACTCATTCAAATGATTAGTAACTGACCCACCTTCTACCATTTTCATATTAAATAAACGTTTCATAAGAAATACCTTATTCGAAGCGGAAGGATTTTCATATAACTTCGCCAGGGTTTCCATAAACTCTTGAGTTGTCTTTCTTTGTTGTAATATTAGCGCCCTTAGGTGTGCGGGCATGAGCGAGGAATATTGCCAAGAGCCTTTCTATCCAAGATCTCACAGTCCTCATCTGACATTGCTGCAGGTTTCTTGGCTTTCCCTTCCAATGGTCGCCATAAATCCTTTTGATAGAGATAGTCCTCCATCTGCATCTTCCATAACTGATAGTTCTTCTCATTAAACTTCTCAACCTTCTTACACTCATCTGCCATTGCTCCCACTCAACCGTGAGACTCCCACTCAGCCTTGAGACTTTCCTACAAATGATAATTGAAATACAACTCGCTCTGATACCACTTGTTAGGGTTAGAGATGGCAGATCTAACAATTAAATGCAGATTTTATATAATAATCAGAGAAACTAAAACATACACCGAAAATAAATCATAACACAAAAATTTAGCATTAGTTCGCAATGGAGCTACATCTACCAAAACCACATCCATCAATCCTTTTATTATCCCGTTAAAAACCCTATTACAATCTTAGAACAATGGCGTTTTCATCATACAGTAATACCCATCCGAACCCCTTTTACCAAGCTTAGAAGCTTCCAGATTTTTTGGGTTCTACAAAATCATATTTTTCTTTTTCCATTGATTTTTCCCTTTTTTGGTGATCACGCGAAAAAGTAGGAAAGAAGAGGTATTTTCTTGAAATTGCGCCCGAGAACCGCCGGCCTAGCCTGGCCCCAAACCCCGGCAAGGACAGGGGGCCGGGGTGTACAGTATACCATGGGCTATACAGTATAGCATGATCAGTCGCCACATACCAACAATCTCCCACTTGGAGACTGATCAGGCTCCACACCACCACACTTTCCTAACATCAAACCACAAGGGAGAATGCAATGCAGGGCTATTAATTTTTCAAATTACAATCTAATTAAGACACACATGAAGGAATAACAGAAATAGAGCAAATACACAAAGACAACTGAAACAACAAAATTTACGTGGGAAACCCTTTCGGGAAAAAACCCACCACACCAAGCTGTATCTCTTTGTATTATAGTAACAAAATTACATACAATCAGAAAGACAACTTTCTCTTGTTCGTCTCAGTAGCTTCTCCATTCACTGTTCAAAAAAACTCTCTCATAAAAGCTCTCTCCAATTCGATAAACTCATTGTCTCTGTCTCAATCGAATTGATATGCTTTAAAAGAATCTCATTCTAATTTTCCAACTGTGCATTCTTATCCGCCATTTCCAACCAAAGATAGTTTCCATTCGAGTCCTAATTTTTCCCTGCATGTACTTTTTTTTTTTTTCAGTGTTGCAACTGATGCATAAAATCTACTAACATCATGTTTGAAAACTGCTTCCTATGATTGGCCCACGATGCTCCACATAGGATGATTAGACCGGTCAAGAGCATTGAACTCTGTTAGCATATTGGTGAGACACACATAGTGTCTCCCCAATGCCACAGAGTTTCTCTAACATCATTGCTATAGCTTCCCCGAGTCGGCAAGACACTATAACGACTGTAACAGGTCATAACGAAACCATCGATGTCCAATATGATCCTATCGGAAAAGATTTCCCTTATCGGCGAGACACATAGCAAATTCACTAGTCACAGTGAGCAAACAGTCTATCGGAAAAACACTATGTCTTTGCCAAGACCTTTTGTCGAGTTCCTTGTGCTACACCGAAGCCTTTAATGAGTCGGCGAGACTTATCGTCTTTGCCAAGACTTCATACCAAAGCCCTCAGTCACACCGACGACTACCATTCAGCAAGACCTATACCGAAAGCATCTCATCATCAGTAAGACATTTTAATGTCACTGGGACATCATAACAAAGCTATTGAGATATCCCGATAACCATATGATAGCCCGACATTGATGAGACATTCTGCAGATCGCCAAGACTTGTGTTTGTCACCGTGATGTCTCTCCGAGCTCACTACGCTTTATCGAAGGCTTCTGTCGGCAAGACATGAGACTTTCTCCATGATGTTTCATCGAGCTTCCAAAGTTAGCTCAAAGACATCTGTCAGCAAGACTCAAGACTTTCATCGAGACATCTCCCCGCGACCCGAGAGTTACACCGATGAGATCAACTGTCGCTCAAAGTTCTTCTGATCACCAAAAGGTCATGCCGAAAACAAAAAGTCACAGTGATAGACTTTTTCGGCAAGACTTCAACCCTGTCACAACAATAGGATCATTTCAAGAGCATCAGAACTGTTAGTCGCCCAGACATGAACACTGTCACAGTGACTTTTTCCTTCAAGAGTTTCATGTCAATAAGGATTGAGGCACATATTCCAACACTAGGTGACATAGCAACAGTCATAGAGAAGTTAAGGTGGTGATCATTTCACATGAAGTAAGGATACATGGTCTACTCAGATAAAGCGATGGTTCATCCTCCTGTCCTATCAATTGGGAAACGAGATGCACTCATAACCATCCCAAAAAATAGTAATTAATGAAGGGAATTGTCATAATATGACAAAGTTAATTGATTTTCGGCCAAATTTTTTTGACTGGATAGCGGTTAATAGCCAAGAAGTTGTTCCAAGAAACCTTAACCATTACAGATGAAAATGTTTAAATATTCAATTAAGAGACATTGCAAGGGTCCAGAATTTTGGTCCCCCTTGCACTTTGATGCATGATTGAGAATCAATCTAAATAAAGGATCAAATTTTGCAGTTTTAATTTGTTTTTCTCTGAATGATTATTGTCTTTTCACAGTAATTGTGAATTAGATGTTATTGTTTGTGAAAAAGTATTTAATCTTTGAAAAAAATTTGAACATTCCTTTCCTTTGAGAATGTGTTGTTCTATGACACTTGATTCATGTTATTTATAGTAAATGGCTAGAATTGTATTGCTTCAAGTCAAAAAATATTGGTAATCTGATCTTTGAGTCACGTACTTATTGTTTTCCAGTCCTTTCATTTCAACAGTAGTTAGTTTAAGCATTACTCTTCATGCTTTTGTCATGGCTATGAACAAGTGTTAGTTTTCCTTTCTTACTTTCTAGTTAAAAGCATACCCTGAATTTATATATTTGAAAAATATAAAATTATATTAGAAGAGGGAGCTATACCTCAATCAAAATTCAGAGGAAGATCACCAATGCAATGGTGATCTCTCTAACTGTTTTGAATTGATTCGTCCTTCTTGGGTGTTATAGAGTCATTTTATGTTTATTTTATAAAGAAAAAATCTACTCACCAACACATCATAAACAATATCATTTTTCATAAAAGAAGGTAACTCACGTTAATCATTATCAATACTCTCCTCACAAGATGCAGCTGCATCAATAAAACCATCAAAATCATCATGCAAGAACTCCTCGTGAAGATGAATTATATCATCATGCAATACATGACACAATGAATCATTAATAGAAACAAATATAATAAGTTAATGTACTACCATCATAATGCATGTTATCATTATATAATGTATCACAAGGTAAAAAATCATCACGAGTAACCATATATTGAAGATAAGATGTAAGATAACTATCATCGTAATTAAAAAATGGAAAAAATAAGAGTAACCCTAATCATAGTGCTAGGAATGACCCTAATCCTATAATTATGGTTAGAATTTAGGTTGAGATTATGATTACAAATAGGGTAGGGGTAAGAATTAGGGTTAGGGTTAGGCTTAGAATTAGGATTAGGGTTAGAATTAGTTTAGGATTCGAATTAGTGTTACAATTAGGGTTATCTTTACAATTAGGGTTAGGGTTAAAGTTAAGGTTATGATTGAGGTGAGAGTTAGGTTGATGACTACAATTAGGGTTCAAATTAAGGTTACAACTAGGGTTAGGGTTATGACCCTAAAAGTAGGATTAGAGATTGAATCAAAATGGTCAAATTAATTTAGGATTAAAATTAGGGCTAGGTTTAGAATTAGAGTTACATTTATGAATAGGGTTAAAATTAGTGTTAGATCTAGGGTTACAATTAGAATTATGATTTGGGTTTAGGGTTTATTATACCTTAAGATTACAATGAGGTTTATGATTGGAGTTATAATCAAGATTGGGGTTAGGGTTAAACTAAAATTTTAAATTAGTGTTAGGGTTAGGGTTAGAATTAGGATTGGGGTTAGGGTTAGGGGAGAAATTATAATTAGGGTTAGAATTAAGAGTTAGGATTAGGGTTGGGGTCAAAATTACGATTAGGGTTAGGGATATAATTGATTAGGATTACAGTTAGAGTTAGGTTTACAGTTAAAGTTAAAATTTGGATCAGGGTTAGAATTAGGTGAGGGTTAGAATCTAATTATGGTTATGGTTAGAGTTAGGGTTATAATTAGGGTAAGGGTTAGAATTTCATTAGTGTTATGGTTAGAGTTAGGCTTAAAATTAGAACTAGGTTTAAAATTAGGGTTAGGGTTCACTTAGGGTAAGGGTTAGGGTTCAAATAGGGTTAAGTTTATGTAATGGTTAAAGTTAAGGTTAGGGTCAAGGTTTGGTTATTTTTTGGGTTCAATTAGGGTTAGCGTCAGTATTAGGGATAATGTTCAATTAGAGTTAGGGTTAGTGTTATAGGATGAAGCTTGGGTTTAGGGTTAAAGTTATGGTTATGGTTTAATTGGGGTTCAATTATTGTTAGGGTTAGGGTTTAGTTTAGGTTAGAGTTGTGGTTCAATTAATGTTAGGGTTAGGGTTATAAGATAAAGCTAGGGTTAGGGTTTTAAAGGTTGGCATTGAGGTTGGGGTTAGGGTTAAGATTAGGGTTCAATTAGGGTTAGGGTTATGGTTCAGTTAGGGTTAGGGTTCAACTAGGGTTAGGATTATCATTTTAGGATAAAGCTTGGGGTTAGGCTTACAATTAGGGTTATTGCTTAATTAGGGTTGGATTTCAGTTAGGTTAGAGTTAGGGTTCAATTAGGGTTAGGGTTATATACTATAGTTATAATGGGATTTCTTGATTAATGTTTATTTTTAGGGTGAGGGTTAGGGTTTTATTAGGGTTAGGGATAACATTAGGGTTCTAAGATAAAGCTTGGGGTTAGGGTTATGGTTAGGATTTAGGTTAAGGTTAGGTTATGGTTTAATTATGATTAGGGTTAGGGTTAGGATTAGGGTTCAGTTAGGGTTAGGGTTTCATTTTTGTTATGGTTAAGGCTAGGGTTCTACAATAAAGGTTGGGATTAGGGTTAGGTTTGGGGTTCAAATAAGGCTAGGGTTAAGGTTTAATTAGGATTAGGATTAGGACTTAATTAGGGTTCAAAGTTAGGATTAGAGTTCAATTAATGTTAGGGTTTATTTAGGATTAGGGTTTAATTAGGGTTAGGGTTAAATTTCAATTAGAGTTAAGGTTTGGGTTTAATAATGGTTAGTGTTAGGGTTTGACTTTAATAAGGGTTAGGATTAGGGTTTAATCAGGGTTAGGGTTAGGGTTAGATTGTAATAAGGGTATGTGTTTAGTTAGAGTTATGATTAGGGTTCAATGGGTTAGGATTAGTGTTAGGGTTCTACAATAAAAAATGGGGTTAAGGTTCTAGGGTTGTGGTTCAAATGGTGTTAAGGTGAGGGTTCAGTTAGTGTTAGTGTTAGAGTTAGAGTTCAATTAGTTTAAATATTATTGTTAGGGTTCAATTAGGGTTAAGATTTAATTATGGTTCAAATTTGGGGTTAATGTTTAATTAGGGTTAGTGTTAGAGTTTAATTAGGGATAGTGTTAAATTAGGGTTAGGGTCAACATTAGGGTTAGGGTTTAATAAGGGTAAGTTTCCACTTACGGTTAGAGTTAGGGTTTAATTTGGGTTAAGGTTAGGGTTAGGGTATTGTGATAAAGATTGGGGTCAAAGATAGGGTTGGGATTCAAATAGAGTTAGGGTCAAGATTAGGATTAGGGTTCAATTAGGGTTAGATTTAATAAAGGTTCAATTACGGTCAGGATTAAGGTTAGGATTCAATAAGGGTTGGGTTCAATTAGGGTTAGGGTTTAATTAGGGTTAGACTTAGAGTCTAGTAAGGGTAAGTGTTCAATTAGGATTAGGGTTGGGATTGAAATAGGGCAAGTGTTAGGGTTTAATTAGGTTAAGGGTTAATGTTAGAGTTAGGGTTTAATTATAGTTAGGATTTAATTAGGGTTATGGTTCAATTAGGGTTAAGATTCAATTAGGGTTAGGGTTTAGTTGGGTTAAGGGTTAGTGTTAGGGTTAGGGTTCAATTAAGGTTAAGATATAATTAAGGTTCAACATCATGGTTAGAGTTCAATCAGGGTTAGGATTCAATCAAGTTTCAATGAGGATTATGGTCAGGGTTAAGGTTTAATTAAGGTTAGGGTTAGAGTTCAATTAGGGTTAGTTTTCAATTAAGGTTAGGGTTTAGATTCAATAAGGGTTAGGGTTAGGGGTCTATTAGGTTTAAATTTGGGTGAGGGTTAGGGTTCTATGATAAAACTTGGTGTTAGGGTTAGGGTTGATGTTCAAATAGGGTTATGGTTTAAATAAGGTTAGGGTTAGGATTAGAGTTTAATTACAATAAAGATTAGGGTTTAATTAGGGTTATATGGCAAATCTTGGGCTATGGTTATGGTTATTAATATCAATACAATTGGGGTTAGGGTTATTAGTGTCAATATAATTAAGATTAGGGTTCAATTAGGGTTAGGGTTAGTGTTCAATTAGGGTAAGAGTTAGGGTTCTATAATAAAGCTTGTGGTTAGGGTTGAGATTCAAATATGGTTAAGGTTAGGGTTCAATTAGGGTAAGGGTCAGTGTTAGGGTTAGGACTCAATTACAGTTAGGATTCAATTAGGGTTAGGTTCAATTAGGATTAGGGTTATTGTTATGGTACAATTAGGTTAAGGGTTAGTGTTAGAATTATGGTTTAATTAGGGTTCAATGTTGGGTTAGGGTTAGGGTTAGGGTTCTAGAATAAAGCTTGGGGTTAGAGTTAAGGTTTAATTAAGATTAAATTAAGGTTATTTATACATTATTGTTACTTATCTATATTTTACTTTTGATTTATCTTATAGTTATAATGGGAATTGAATTAATATTTTACATGTTGCAACTCTAGATGCTACTAGCATATATATCTTTAATAAATCTATATAAAATACACTGAGATACATCAGGTATCTATTTTTTAATCAATTTGTCATATAAAAGTACAATAGACACCTCGAAAAGGATGTCTCTCTATGTATTTTATATAGATTTATTAAAGATATATATGCTAGTTCATTTAATTTCCTAATTCAATCTAGAAACAATAAGATACACATTTATTAATTATGACAAATAAATAATTTTAATTTTATCTTTAAATTAAAATTTTATATGTATTTTTTAATTAAATTTAAATATATAATATAGTATTTTTAGGTGGATTTTTTAAATTAAATTTAAAATTTTGTACATGAGATTGACCTTATGAACAATCACAATTCATAATCAACAATTGTATATTTAGATTGCAGTTAAAATACCAAAAATGTTGTCAAGCTTCACCTAGATTATCGTCTACTTAAGTTTGATTAATGTTAGCCATATTTTTTTATCCCAATCAATAGTATTCACTTCTATCCATTTACTTCTTATACACAATCTTGTATAGGTAGAGTGTGTTAACATAATTTATCTTTATTATTTTATTTAAATATAATTTTTCAATGATTAAAATAATAAATAAAAATTTACATCTTATTATAATGTGACTGATGTTGACTTTAAGTCTTTACTATTTTGATTATAAAAATTCAAAATCTTTTGAGAACCCTTTATCAAAAAACAATTTATAAATACAAAACTTTGAACACATCTTTGATTGTTAAAAAGTACATTGTTTTGCAAGTTAGTGAAAGTCATTTTCAAACAAATGGTTTTCTTGAACAATTTTGATTTAGGGTTTCTTTTCTCAGTTACTATTGTGGGCTTTGATTTAGTCCTTGAGTTTCAAACCAGTCTATGAGATTTCTCTCTCAATAATATTTCAGCTCACTCAATCTAATGCAGTTACACTTGTTTTCTATTTTTTTTCCTTTTAGTTTGACACATAAGTCATGATGATGATTTTTACTTTAGTTTAAAGATAATATTGGGTCCAATGTTATAGGGGAGAGGACTAAGCATGTTCCAATAGTTGCTGTAGCATTTGTTGATTTAATGTCCAATATTTTCAACAATGTTGGACCAATAGTTGTGACTTTAAAGTTGTTAGTGTTGATGATGACTACCCATAATTGAATGAAATGTAATTCTTAGATCTAAAAAACAACAAATCATGCGATGCCACATCAGTGCAGTAAGAAAACATGACTTAGTGCACAACTATTAGTATCACTTTGTTTTGGGTTTTTTTGGACACCTTGACAAAAAACATGCTGATGTGGTCTTGAAACATTAGTTATAAGCAGAAGACTTGCTAAGTATGCTGTAAAAAATTGAGAGTGATTTAAAATTTCCATGTAGGATTTTGGAAAGTGCGAAGTTAGGGTGCTCAACTACCAGATCCTCTCCCCTATTTTATTTTTTATGACAGAAAATAAAACCACATTTTTATAAATCAGAGTTTGTATTTTTATGATAATTGTTGTGATGCCAAATATTGTAAGTTCCCATGGCAGTAAAGTTATGCACTATATCCTTGCTTCCTTGTTAAAGTATTTTCTTTTGCAATTTATTAAAATATTTTATGATGAGATACTCCCATCTAATTTTTTACAATCTTTTTCTTATTAATTATCCAAAGGTGGCAATTGTCATCGATTCTATGTAAAAGACTGAGTAGAAATAGTTGCTCTGGATATATAACACAACGTGAAAGTAAGAAATATAAGAAACGGCTATGAAAACTCCATTCCTGACATTACTTGATAAGAATATAATATTACATATCATATAGCAATAGCATTACATCCTTCAACCTCACAACATACCCTTATTTTATAAAATCTAATAGAGATATATATACTACACTAACTACATGACAGCAGAAGATGAAAGGTAGAAATTCTCAATCTCTTTCATAAACTGAAGGGCAGCTTTCTTGGCCTTTTCAGGAGGAGGAACATCGGCTGTGAGTGGGTTGTATTGGGCTCTCCAAGCAGCAGTGCAATTACCAGCTTGAAGAGGAGTGAAAGTGAAGGTGACTGTATATGGATCATACATCTTCCTCAACTCCCCATCCACCACCCTGTAAGTTATTTCATATGTGCCATTCTTGTCCTCTTTCACCTTCTCTATTTTCTCCTTTGATTGGTTCACATATTTATTCACAGCTGCAATTCAATCATCAATAAGATTTGACTATATGAGTCTATATTTATATAAACAATCACATAATAAAAGGCTAATAAAAAACACATTAGGGGAAGCATAGGTGGGTTTACAGTTCTCATTAAACTTTTCATGAATCAGCGAGGAGTCAAATCTAAGACTTCTCATTTGCTGTTGGGCTGTTCTATCACTGAGCTACCTGTCCTCTTGGTGACCAGTCCATCCTCATTCAGATGCGACTCATTTTTAAACATATCTTATTTCCGCTTATTAAATAACAATTTATCAATTCAGATCTTAAAACATAGAATATTAAAATAAAAAAGTCCATTACCTGGACCTAACTTCAGCAACCTTATGCTGCCTGGTGTGCCATCACCTTCAACATATTGGGCATCGGCCAGTAGATCAGGATTCACTTTTCTTGTTAACTCATTATTTCTGTAAATTTCCCAAGCCTTGTTTGCAGGAATATTGAGCTTCACTTCCCCATTAAGAAATCCCATGCTTTAGTTTTGTCTTTGAAGAGAGAAAAATGCTGGCTCTGCTAACAGCAATCGCTATAATGTTCAACATACAAGGTTACATGCAGTTTTATAGATAACATCAGATGCGATACTGTAAGCAAAACAAATAAAATATGTTTTTGCAAATGATGGTTAGTTATACCACTCTTTTCCCATAGTTTTAGAAAGTGAATTGGATAGACTGGGAGCAGCTATTACCACATAAAATAGCAGGATTCCTATCCAAATCGATAAGATGGGGCTAGAATCTCTGCTTTTGAAGATGTGATGTTGCTATGCATTATTGTTATGTTATCAATTTGACCATAACTTTTGAGTATTTTATAAAGCTTTACTTCTAGCCAATAGACAACACTTGTTCAGTTTATCAATCACTTTCTAAGAATATATTGTCAATCTTTTCTCTGCAAGATTTACTTAATTGTCACATTGCCATAAAATCTAGAGGGGTTACAGATTTACCAAGAGTGGGCTCATTGGAATATGTTCCTCATGAAATGAAACCAGACATGTCTTCCAAATGTCATGGACCAAGCATTTTATAAAGCAATCTCACTTCCAAAGAAAGGATTCTTTTCAACTTTTCATCTAGTGTAAACAGCCAATGCTCTTGGATTCAACTTGGGATGAAAAGTAGTTCATATTCCCATGATTTTATGTGAAGGGTCCATGGAGAGATCTAAGAAAATCTGATAGCTATTCTCCACTTATGTCTTGTCATAATGAAATTTGAGTAGAATCATTTGAGAAAACATTAAATAATGCCCATAATCGAAGTATAATTTATCTGTATCAGACTAATAAGTATTTATGCAAGGAAAAAACACATTTTTAAACAAAGAAAAGGAACATGCTTAAATAAATCAGAGCTGTTGTACAGCTGGAGTCCCTGCAAGGTATTCTTTTCAATAAATTTCATGCAGCTGTGGCAAGTTTTTAATCATGGAAGTGCCGATGGTCTGAAAGAGGTTACATTAAAAAATAAAAGTATAAATGCACTTCATTTCAATTTGCATATGTTTTTAGTTAAATGGTAATAATGTATTATTCTGTTATTTATTATAATATAAATTTATATTATTTTGGAACAATATATTAAAATTATATATAATTTATAAGTAATGACACACTAGTTATAAATAAATATAATATTATTTTTTAAATATAAATATATTTTACATAGTTTTCTTTGACTTCAAATAAAACCTTCATCAATAGATAGTTGTTAATTACTTCATCAATAAACAATAATATAAAATCACACTTCTTATGTGCTCAATATTTTTAACAAGAAGTTAAAGTGGTTAAGATAGAATGATGAAAATTATAGTTTAGTGAATGCTACTTTTTTAATAAATTTTGTAGGAAAATATTATGATGCTTGTAAATTATAATAATTGAAAATAATATTTTTAAGTGTTATTGAATGGTTTATATGCTCAAATATTTATAGGTTTATTGGCCAAGCATGCCATACAATGAATCGTTGCTAAAAAATAAGAAATATAAGTGCTTAGTAAATGGGCTTATAAATATTTTTGTCTATCGACCATTCAATAGGTTACACAAATGAAGATGTTGTGCTTATTTACTTTTGTAAGCAAAATATTACACTCATAAAAACAATCTTAGGCTAATCAAATAATGCATGCAATTACCTAACAATTAACCTAGATATAAGAGCTAAGGATGATATCATATAATTATAATAAATGTTATAATTAAAAAAGAGATATAATGAATAAAATAAAATTAAAGGTTCTTAGTTGTAAACTTGATAAAAATTGCATTATGGAGGTGTTAAAAATTCACAAATAGCAATATATCTTACAAATAAAGGTATGTCAAATGATTGTTGTTGACCTAGAAATTTGGCTAAAAAACCCCCTAAATCACTTCTTTGAGGGCATACCTAAACATGTGAGTGAAATTGAAGTTCAACTCATAGATATGATCTAGTTAATTTCTCTATTTGAAATGTGTTCAACTTCTTGTATGCACTATGAATCTAACAAGGAACAACTAGTGTTAAGAAAAACCTTTGGAGAATCTATTTAATTATGAAGGTCACATTCTCCTCATCAAACCAATTAATGAATTGATTCGATAGTAGTAAACCAAGGTTGAGGATAATAGGATAGCATGTAATATGCTCCTAGGATGATGATGCAATGCGAATGCAATCTATTTTATCCATTTTTAAATAGAGTTCTGGATGTTATCCATATATTCCTCTATGATTCTTTTGATTTATATTAATTAGTATTTAAATACACCATTTTAGAATGAAATTTGAAATAATTTACATTCTTGTAATTTCATAATGGCTAGAAAGTGAGAACCATAAGCACTAAAAATGGCATGGGTTGACATACATGTTTGATGACGATTTAGTAGTCCATTTCATAACCCACATGGCATGCTCATTTCTCATAATTTTTCTAGCTTGATGGAAACTTTCCTAGTGCCTTCATACCATCCCATGTGTGCCCTTCACCCTTGTTAGCTATCGTCATGGCTCGCTTTTCCTTCATTTTTTGAATCCATGATCCTATGGCTTCTACTATAGGGGCACCCAAGAGATATTAGAGTTTCTTGTACAACTTGCCTTGGTAAAAGAGGTGACCCACCCCTCAACATGTTTGGCCCTCTCAAAATTTGGAAATCATATAAGTCTCTTTATTTTGGATGATTTTTCTTTAGTTTTGGGCTTCTAACCAATAATTTTTCTTAGTTGTGGATGCCATCATTTATTTCTAAGTTTCATTTTTGTAACATGACAAACTTTCATTGAAGTAATTTTTCCTAAGTTTTCACTTTGCAAGTAAATAAACTATGTAACTTAACCATTGCCATAAATTTTTTCTTTTATTTATAGAGAACAAATGAACATAGATGTCATAACAATAATCAACATTGATTCCATTCCAATATATAATTGACATAAATTACAATATTCCAAAGAATGTGTACAAAGTACATACATAGCTCAACCGAGCTTCAAAGCAATAGATATAGATGGTCCAAGAACCTCCTTTCAAATCTTGGTCTTCCGTCATCTGCTAAGGAGGAGAAACATTACTCAAGTGCTTTTCCACCAACCACGAATTCATATGCGGCTCCCCACACATCTATCATATGATAGATGGCCCTACCCTTCAACGAAGAGATTGGTGGAGTAACCTCGTAATGACAACCATTCTGAGCTTAATGTTGTGTCCTATATGACTAGAACTTGTAAACCCTACAATCTGGAACTATCATGCATAAATGGATCATGGTGAATTGACAGTGGAGCCAAAGGCTAACACACTACTTTGGCCAAAGTGTTCTTGCTCAGTACTTCAAGTGATAGTAATCCTACTCACATACACTACTCAAGCTCGATTTGACTTTAGGCCACTATAATCTATGCATAGGAATTTCCTTCAATGGGTAATCTTTAACCCTAGAAGTTCATCCTATTCCCTTTCCACAAACTCTATGGTATTTCTACCCACAAAGCATAAGTACAAGTTACCCTCCCTTCAATGGATAATAAAATCCCAAGAGTATTTCACTAGCTATCTAATATAATCAAATAACTTTAGTATGAATAGCCCTTAAGCTATCCTTGTTTAATCATTCCTAGTATCTTAATACTAATGACAAACATTCCCTCCTATTATGGAGTAAATACAAGTACTTTCACAAAAAAGCATGAAACAACTTCTTTTTCCTTTCCAAAGCAAATGCTATGATTTCCTAATGCAAGTAATCTCAAGCAGTTCAAATAAAGCATTCAATTCTCAATCTTTTGTAAATAAATACAAACTAAGAGAAGACTAGATCCTCATGCCTGTAATATGCCTAACCAATTGACTGACTTGATCCACAACCTTCCAATAGCAGTTTCCTAGCTTTACTTTATCAACCCAAAGCAATTCCTCACTATAGCCTCTTACTCAAAATAATGCAATGCTCTCACAAGTAATTCTCATCTCTCAAAAAATATCTCTCAACTCTCATAGATTACAACTCTCAAAATATTGCAGCAAAGTAAATTTGCAGAATAAGTTTGCAGAATAGTGCGTCTCAAATGAGAGAAATTTCCCCTCTATTTATACAAAAAATTGAGACATCGCAACCTACAAAAAAGGCATGCCAGTTGACAACTCTCTCCATGCAAGTTGACTCACTACATACAACTTAAAGGTGGCATAAATACGAGTGTAAAATCATCATAATTTACTATAGATCAACTCATTTAGTTGATAGCAGCTAAAGACTAATTTAAAGGTGCACATGCCCAAATGATGACAGTCGAATTGCAACCAAGATAGACTTCTATAGATTATAGAGTTTTCATATGTTGGTTCCATCTATTTTCCAACTTCCCTATCTCTTTGGAATGGTTTTAACTCTCTTGAAACAATCTTCTATTTACAGGAAACACTTATACTATGTCAACTTGGTCATAGTTTTATTGAGCTATAGAGGAAAAAATGAGTCACTTCATAATAATAGCATAAAAAATGGTGCTTTGATCAACTCGTGCCTTGTTTGCTTTTCCTATTATCATGAATTTATAATACTTTATGAAGTTGACTTTATATTCCATCGCTTTACATCATAGATATAAGCGTTCTAAGTTTGGAGTATATCACTACTTAATAATAAAGATTCATTTCCATATAGCATCAACTATGGTTTATTTCCATATCAGCCTTTATTGCTGCATATTACTTTTGCATATAAATCGACCTTTATCTTATATCATCATATGTATTATTCATCCTATAATACTTGCATAACATATATACAATTCAACCTCTATTTAATATCATGTATATATAGATATATATTTATATATGTACATATACATATATAAGTCAATAAATAGCATTGACGCTATATCCCATATATATGTATATGTATATATATACTAATATATATATATCCCATGTCAATCAAGTATGTATACATTCAATATATAAATGAATATGATCAAGTTGACATTCACATAATAATCATATCGATTGTATATATATATATATATTCCTCTATGTACATGTATATGTATGTATACATATGTTGATATATCCATATAGAAATTTCCATTTGTCAAACATACATATGTACCGACACATGTATACATATGGATATATGTATATATCTTATACACATTGAATTGCACAAAAAAGCACATATACAATCACTATCTTATTGATAGAGAACATGCGTGTGATGCATATATACATATTCACATACATGTCGTATTGTCCATTCGATAACACCAACAACCCGTTCATAAGCGTGCATAGGTACATCTAGCTATGTACTCTCATGTACGTGTTCCTTCATGCGTATGGCCCATCGTCGACATGCATATACATACATTCCACGTGTGTTCACTTCATCAATTCAAGCATACTAATATAAGGAAGAACTCATAAGCTCTAAACAGATAAACATCATCCAAGCATGCATACAATATTAATCAAGACCCTTACTAATGCAGTCACTAATACTAAGGATGACTTACCAATTTCCAACATAATAACTTGAATCAACCATTCTACTATGAGTGTGTGTGTATAAGCTTAGTTAGGTTACGTTACTAGTTACCTAGCCAAGTTCTTCTCCTAAGTGATACTTCCCCTCAAACCTGGAGGATTGAACATATACTTGCATCCAACTAACACATTCCCACGGTAGTCAGCTATTCAACAAAATATGCTTTTGCATAATATTTCTCCATAGTTAGAATATCCAGTTCAATAACCATCCATTTGAACACATTTATGCATTCCATCACATAACATTAAATGAAGTAACATTTATTCATAATTCATTGATAACAAAGTGCAAGCATATATATTCTTAATCAAAATTGAAATTACATTCACACATGCAATATTTACCATAGCATAGTAATAGTAAATAGGTAATACACAATTGGGGTGTAACATACTCCCCCCTTGTGAATCATCGTCCCCGATGTTTTTTATGTAGCTACATAAACTAATCAAACAAACAACATATTATTTTTAAGTACTATCAAATGCATTTAAAACATGTGGGAAATTTTTATGTATTTTAGCATAGCTTCCCAAGTGGCAAAGTCTTTCGCATACTGGTCCCACTGGACTTTGCACTGCGGAACTTCCCTGTTACGTAAGTGAAGCTTACACATTTCGAGCACCTTGATAGGCTTGAGTGTTACCATTTCGGGGTCCTGTACCTATAAATAATTCCAATAAATCACATGATTATCACTTGGCACATACTTCTTTAGGTATGACACATGAAAGACGTTATGCAAATCCTGACAAGAGTTGGTGGCAACGTAATTTGATAAGCTATCAGATTCACTTCCTCAAGAATCTCCAAAGGTCCTACATATCGTGGAGATAATTTGGAAGAATTCCGAAATTTAATGGAACTCTTGTGGGGTTTTACTCTCAATAACACCTTGTCACCTACTTCAAAATTTCAGGGAACTCTCTTAGCATCAACATAGCTTTTTTGTCTATCATTAGCTTCAGCCAACCTTTGCTTAATAATTCTCACTTGCTCTTCCATTTTAGCCAACATTTCTGGCCCAAGACTCACCCTATCCTCAAGTTATCCCAACTTATAGGGGTTCGACAATTTTGACCATATAATGCTTCGAAAGGAGCCATCTTTATTGTGGAATGGTAGGAGTTTTTGTAAGCAAATTCTACTAAAGGAAAGTAGTCTTCTCACTTGTATTTTTGATTCATACAATACATTCTAAGTAGGTATTCCAATACTTGATTTAACTTTTTTGTTTGTTCATCTGTTTCTGGATGATATGCCAGGAGCTAATATTCAGTTGAGTTCCAAGTGTAGAGAATAAGGTTTTCCAAAACCTTAAAGTGACTCATGCGTCCCTATCTAAGATAATCTTCCCAGGAATTCCATGCAATCTAAACACTTCCTGCACAAATTTCCTTGCTATGAAAGGAGCTCCATTGGTTAGATTCCCAGGTATAAAATGTGGTACCTTCATAAGCTTATCCACAACCACAAGAATGGCATTGTGCTTATTCCTTGACATAGGCAATCCTTGCACAAAGTCCATACTTATGACTTGTCACTTTTTCTCTAGAATATCATGTGGGTATAACAAGCCTACAGGATGATGATGCTCCACTTTCACCTTTTGACATTTAAGGCACCTAGCCACAAATCTAGTGGCATCTTCTTTCATCCCTTTCCAAAAATATAGTGGCTTTACATTTGCCAACATTTTTGTCACACCAGGGTGTCCAAAGTATGGTGCTTCATGAAATTCTTTCCATACAATATTTTTTAACTCTTCTGAGTCAGGTACACACATTCTCCCCTTATACCTAAGTATACCATTAGGTTCAAAATGAAAACCTTCATACCTTGCATTATGTAGATTGCTGGTGAGTGCTTGCTTAACTTGCATATAATACTCATCCTCTTTGCATTTCTGCAATACCTGACCTTTAAAGTTGGTTTGAATTGTCACTATTGAAGCAATATGATGTCTTCAACTCAAGGCATTGACAACCTAATTTTATTTTCCTTTAATATAACTGATATTGAAGTCATAATAAGATATTAACTCCAACCATCTTCTTTTTCTTGCATTTAGATTTGGTTGAGTGAATAGATACTTCAACCCATGATGATTGGTTTTCATAGTAATGCCTCCACATTTGCAATGTGTGAACCATGACTGCTAACTCCAAATCATGTGATGCATAATTTTTATCATAAGGTTTCAGCTTCCTTGATTCGTAATTAATTACTTGCTCTTCTTGCAATATAACACCTCCTAAGCCCTCTCTTGATGCATCTGTGATAACTGTGAAGTCACCTTTAGGATCTAGGACTTTCAGAAATCAGTGTAGTAGTCAACTTATCTTTGAGTAGGTCAAAGGCTACTTGGCACTCCTCTGTCCACTCAAACTTCTTTCCTTTCTTTTGCAAAGAAATATTCAAAAACTTGGCTATCCTAGAGAAGTTGGCAACAAACTTTCTATAGTATCCCGCCAAACCCATAAAAATTCTTACCTATGAGACATTTTTGGGCACTAGCCATTCAAGCACTACCTTGATCTTAGCTGGATCAACTGAGATTCCATCCATTGAGATCAGATGTCCAAGATAATGTACTCTCTTTTGGAAGAAGTTACACTTAGAGAGTTTTCCATACAACTTATGTTCTCTAAGTTGTAGAACTATTTCTAAATGTCTACAATGATCCTCCTCATTCCTTGAGTAAATAAAAATCTTAATCCCTAAACACGTTGTTCATAAGGTTCAAAAATGTTGCAGGTACATGCGTTAAACCAAAAGGTAGAACTGTAAACTCATAATTTCCATATCTAGTTTTGAATGCAGTTTTAAAGATGTCACCATCCTTAATTCTCAACTGGGGGTATCCAGATCTTAGATCAATCTTAGAAAATATAGCAGCTCCCCTCATTTGATCAAATAGATCATCAATGCGTGGTAGTGGGTACTTTTTCTTTATCGTGGGTGATCCCACAATATTGGTTTATAATTTTTGGCAAACTGGACATTGAACTGGATTTTTTTAACTAAATCTTCACTTTCAGGCACCTATAGCTGCTAAACCATGATAAATTTGAAGATGATGCGAACTAGTGATTTGTGAAATTTTGTCTATAGATTCTAAATATACCTTTTAATTTTTTTTGAATCAGATTGCATTTCCTTTTCCATCTCATTTGAAAACTAGTTTTTATCAATAAACACCATTTTTAAGGAGTGATGCTCACTGTAAACAACATAACTTTTTTTTTCTATGAAGGATAAAATTCTATTTTTTTCAAATTTAGCTTTGTAACTATGATATCTAACAAGTTCATTTGGTTTCATATTGTTTTATTGAATATTTTTTTGTATGTATCAAAATTCATTTTTTTTAATTTGATCAAGGACATCAATACCTAGCTTGGACATATTTTTCAATTTTTTTTTGATAATCTACTATTTTTCCACATGTGCAGAACAAAGAGCTTGATTTTCGGCAAAAAATATATGTTTAATTAAACTAAAAAATAAAATACATAATAAAACCAAAATATATTAAAATTATATTCGATGGATACCTCGTTTTGAGGACTACTATCATCTAGTTGGGTTTGTGAAGTTTCCTCCATTTTCATCCTCAACCTGAGCTTCGAAAGACAACTTTTTGCAAAAAATTTGGTGCAAGAAGGGGAGAAGGAAAAAAAGGGGGGTTCACTCAAACCCTCCTTGACCTTTCGAGCGAAGGGGGGTTCACTTGAAGGGGGGTTTGAGAAAACCTCCCTTTTTTCAAAATTTCCCTTTGTTTCCATTCTGGGAAATGTGCAAAAACTGGGTCCCATCATTAAAGAGGGTTCACTCGAAGGGGGGATTTGAGAAAACCTCTTTTGGGTTAGAGCGAACCCCCCAAAACCTAAAATTTTCTTCATGGGGGTGTTTTTTGCAATTTTCCTTCCTCAATAGAATTGTAAACTAGTTTTGTGGGATCACCCCCGTAGCTTTGTTAAGCATGCAATAATCTATGCAAAAATGCAAAGTACAATCCTTCTTTTTCATAAAGATTATTGGTGCCCCCCACGGTGATACACTTGGTCCTATCAACCCATTAGACAACAATTCATCCAGTTGTGCCTTAAGCTCCATTATTTCAGTTGTCATCATTCTATAAGGTACCTTGGAAACAAGTTCGAATCTTGGAACTATATCAGTAGAGAAGTCAAATATCCTTTTTGGTGGTAGTCTAGGTAATTCATTTGGAAACACATGCATACTTCTGCAGTATAGGATATCTCTCCATATCCAACATTCGAATTTCCTCCATTTCACTATCTTCCATCTCTTGGAAGCTCTATGATCCAAAATTACCATGATTCTCTTAAGAATTAGATCCCTTATAATCTTCAACCTTTTCCATCTTGACTGCAAAGAGCTTGCATCCTTTCTTCTTAGCCTTAACAATTGCATTGCAAATATTTGACGTATCTTGACCTCTCTAGGTATCCCTTGAAACTTCACTTGGTTACCAAGATCATCTAAGCATTCTACTATTTTGGCATGGAAATCTACCTTGGACCTATGTCTCCATAGCCAGTTCATACCTAGGATACCATCATAGGATCCTAAAGGCGTGACATATAGGTTCACCTTTGTAGAAAAAAAGGTAGCTCAATCCTAACTTCGAACAAACATTGTTCCACCATTTCTCTTGTCTAGTTTGCATATTCTACATCCCAAGACTTTGCCATGTAACTAGATTTTCTAGATATTTTCTTAGCTACTCTAGGTAAAATAAATTTTTTAGTTACTCCAGTATCTATAAGTATAGAAATGGGTAAGCCAAACATAATACTTGGAGTCTCTATTGGAGTCACTTGATTCTCTGCTTGGCGATCATTCACAACAACATGAATCTTTTGCTAGAACATCGCTTGCTGGGTAGGAAATGAATTACCATAATATCATGACCCAAAAGCCTTGTTAGGACATTTATTGGCATAGTGGTCTCCTCCACAAGTGAAACATCTAGTAGCTGGTCCTTTCTTCCTTGTGGGTTCTCCATATTTACTAGCATTTCGACCAACATTATTGGTATTCCCACCATTGGAACTATTCCTTTTTTGTTCCCTTCTTGATTCTTTCCCACTATTATAGGATCCTTTTTCTCCTTGTTTTTGTAGATTTTTCACAAATTCCACCTTCTTTGGAGTTGGTTTGTCTTGAGCTCCCACAATCTTCTTATGGTTTCTATTTTCCTGGTAGATGGAGATAGCTTTGAGCTTCTACTCTTGTTTAACCACTTTCTCATACACAAGATCCATAGTAGCTGGATCATGAACATCTACCTCTCTCCTGATCTGGCTATTAATCCCCATGATGAACTTTCTTATGCAGAAGTGTTCATCCTTTTGATACATAGGGACATAATGTAGCAAACAGGTAAACTTCTCCCAATACTCATTAACCATCATCTCACCTTGTATTAGATTTTGAAAGTCTGCGAGTTTCTGGTCAAAATAGAGTTGGGGTAACCATCTTTTACAAAAAAATTGAACAAATTCATTCCATGTCAGTTTCAACGAGCTAAGATCAATTTCCATTTTTTTATTCATCCACCAATTAGAGGCTTCTCCTGCTAACTAGTATGCTCTTGAAGTAGCTTTGGTGACCTCAAAATAATTTTGAATTTTGAAATATTTCTCCATTTGTACCAACCAAGCCTCAACTTCATCTCCACTAGTGCTTCCTTCAAACTTGGGTGGGGTGATTTTCTTCATATCTCTTGAGATTTCAGAAGCCATATGCTTCCTATTAGTTTCCTTAGATAGAGAAGGAAATTTCTCTCTCTCATGATCATGAGTTTGATCATGTTTGTGAGAAGAGTTTTCTTCCTCATCCTCTTTATTTGGAACTTTCTTCTCAACTCTATCCTTTACCCTTATTTCTTGCTCTAGGTTTCCCGACCTTGCTAAGATTTGATCTAGTATAGCTTCAACTCTTACTGGTCCTACTGGTCCTTGCCCAAATTCTTGGCTTCCGCAAGGATTAGTTCATGTTCTCACCATCTTTGCAAGAATAGATTATACCTGAAGGTTCTTCCAAATTAGTTTCGATCATGTTATCATTATCTTATGGAAAAAATTTACATGAGAATTCAATTACACAAGGAATTCCACATAAGATTTAAGCACAATCTTTTTTTATAAACACATGATTTTATTATTGTCAAGGATTTCAATATCTCTTTTGATTACATGGAGTGACTATTTAGATGGTCAAGTGGAGAGTATCCCTCAGATTCACTCTCTGAAACGTAACTCAATGGGGTATACCCTACATATTGAGATTGTTGCTCATATCTCATTTGTTGATATCTATCCCAGAATGGAAAGTAACCTTCATATTTGTCATCCAATACATAGTTGTAGGGGACATAACCCTTTGATTCTTTACTCGAGGAAATTACAATTACTTCTACCATTGGAAGAACTCTAGGGTCTCTAAAGATAAATTACAGACTGATGCTTCCCTTCGAGGGCATATCCCTTGAAAGTGCTAAAGATTCAGACTTCTCTAGTGAGATGAAAGGTAAATAGTTGTATTGAGCTTCCATCTTCATCTTTCTCTTTACATCACCAATTGGAGAAAGTGCATGACTGAAGGTTTCAGTGTCACTTAACCAGATGACATTGTCATAATTGGTACCCTCAATTGTTTGAACAATGGCCTCACTTTCCTTCTTGGCCTTTAGGTAGTGTTCAATCGTGTTTACTGACTTTCTCACAGTTAACTTGAGATACACCATTTTGGCACAAGAATTTCCAAACATTAGATAACATTGGACGAAAAGTATGATGATCTCATAGGTTCCAAAGCTAAACTTGGTAGTTTTGATACCACATGTAACATGACAACTATTCACTAAAGTAATTTTTCCTAATTTTTCACTTTGCAAGTAAATAAACTATGTAACTTAAACATTGCCATAAATTTTTTTCTTTTATTTATAGAGAAAAAAATGAATATAGATGTCATAACAATAATCAACATTGATTCCATTCCAATACAATAATTCACATATTACAATATTCCAAAGAATATGTACAAAGTACATACATAGCTCAACCGAGCTCCAAAGCAATAGATATAGATGGTCCAAGAACCTCCTTTCAAATCTTGGTCTTCTATTGTCTACTAAGGAGGAGAAGCATCACTCAAGTGATTTTCTATCAACCATGAACTCATATGTGGTCCCACACACATCTATCATACAATAGATGGCCCTACCCTTCGATGAAGAGATTGATGGAGTAACCTCATAATGACAACCATTCTAAGCTTAGTACTGTGTCCTACATGGCTAGAACTTGTAAACCTTAGAATATGGAACTAGCATTCATAAATGGATCATGGTGAATTGATAGTGGAGCCAAAGGCTAACACACTACTTTTCCCAAAGTGTTCTCACTCAGTACTTCGAGTGACAGTCATCCTACTCACATACACTACTCAAGCTCGATTTGAATTCAGGCCACTATAATCTATACATAGCTATTTCCTCCAATGGGTAATCCTCAACCCTTAAAACATCCTATTCCCTTTTGAAAACTCTATGGTATTTATACCCACAAAGTATAAGTACAAGTTACCCTCCCATCAATGGACAATCAAATCCCAGGAGTATTTCACTAGCTATCTAATATAATCAAATAACTTTAGCTATGAATAACCCTTAAGCTGTCCTTGTTTAATCATTCCTAGTATCTTAATAATAATGACAAACATTCCCTCCTATTATGGAGTAAATACAAGAATTTTCACAGAAAATCATAAAACAACTTCTTTTTCCTTTCCAAAGTAGAAGCGATGATTTCCTAATGCAAGTAATCTCAAGCAGTTCAAATATTAAAGCATTCAATTCTCAATCTTTTGTAAATAAAGACAAAATAAGAGAAGATTAGATCCTCATTCCTATAATATGCCTAACCAATTAACTGACTTGATGCACAACCTTCTTGAACTGTAGATTTTTGGCTCCTATGGGTTACTCTTGCTCTTCTAGGGTTTTTCACCTAAAAGGAGAGAGATAGGAGAAAAAATGCTAATGGTAAATTCAAATTATGAAATGTGTGATGTTGTCTAATGTAAATGAAGTTAACTAAATGCAATTGACTAATTTAAATGAATGAATATGAATGCAAGAGTGAAATCAAAGCTATGTTTGAAAACACATTCTGATATGTAAACAATGAAGTAAATGAAGAAAATATGCAGAATAAAAAGAAATGAGTTAAATCAGAGTGCACCTAGGTGAAGTATGATGAATCTAGAATGTTGTGGATGCGGGTTGAAATCACTAATTTTTCATAGTGGGACTCATTCACCCAAGGTGGCGAATCAGTCCTCCTCTTGGTGAAAAATTGTCAGGAACAAGTTTTTGTCTGTCGGGATCCAAAATATGACAAAATTCACATTTTCAGTCCTAGGGTGGGACTGATTTGCCACAAGTGGCGAATCAGTCCTCTCCCAAATTTCTAAAAATTTAGGAGACAACTCTATAACACCAGATCTGGAAATCACTGCTTGTCAGGTTGCCGAAGTCAATTCTATAGGAAATAGACAGAAAACCTTCTCGAAGCTTGAAATAGACTTGAGTTGACTTGAAGCACCTAGTTGACTTGTAAACCAATCTTCAACACCAAAAAGCTTGTTAAATCTGCACACAAACATGCAAATAGGGAAAAATGGTTTAAGGTTAGTGAATAGGGGTTTTCCTTGGTCAAACCCCACTTTTGGTAATCAAACCCTTAATAAAATAATGAAATGCAAAGGAATGATAAACTAACAACATGCAAATGCTATCAACTTACCAAACCCTTGATGATGCAAGTCTGAAGTAATGCCAATGGCTGCTTCAAAGTGCTTAAATAGTGCTTGAAAAGATTTTGTAGAATGCTTGAATGCTTGAATGAATAGGTGAATAGGTGAACTTGATGAATGGGGGTTGAAATAAGGTGAAAATCACTTATTTATACACACTTGTGCCTTAGTTACCCATTCATACCTCATCACAGGCCGACATCAAGAATTTTTGAATAAAATCCCGAAAGGAAATTTAAAATATTTTGAATTTGGGGCCAAGGGGGACTCATTCGCCACCCATGGCGAATGGGTCCTAGCTAGGACCTAAAAATGTGTGTCAGGAAATATGTTGTATTTAATGTTGTTTGTTGGATAATACTCAAAAATACACTTAATTAAGCATATGAGAGCATAAAGGGGCCAAATAAAGCATGAAAAAGGGATAAATAGTGAAGTGCCTAGAAAAGCATGAAAGCTTGTTACAAGACTTTACAACACTTCAAAATAGGACTTGTTGATGAATAAAAATGTGATTTTTAGGTGAATTGTAATTAATAGAGTCTAGAAGAATGTAGAAATGTCTTACAAAACTTCACAAAACCTTCACAAGACATTGTTCTTTGAATTTTAGTACTTAAATAAGCATGTTGAAGCCATGTTACAACATAAAATGAAAGAAAAATAGACAAACACCATGAAATGAGACCTAAAAGGCCATGAAATTGACAAGGGGCCATTTTTCTATGACGCATTTAGCCCCCACTTTAGTGAGAGGATGAACTTGCTTCAAACTCACACTAAAGTAGCCATGAACATCAAGGGGAGGGTTCAAATGCACTTACGTTAGCAAGATGGATTACAACGATCAAGAGGGATGATCAGGCCCCCAGGATGAAGATCCCATGGAAAACTAAGCATAAGAAGAAAGGAAGACGCAAGTGTTGAGATAAATTGGATGAAGCTTTGATCATCAATCCAACTAGTTGTGGATTAGATCTAGGCTGATTATTTGAAAAAGAGAATGTGTACGCACTCTGGGGCCACGTAACTTCAGGTTGTCCGCGGGGTGAGAAGGCCCAAATGTACTCACTCTGGGGTCACATAACTAGTTGTACGTGGGGTGAGAAAGCCCAAAGGTAAGATACATACGCTAGTTGGTATGCACTCACAAACATAAAGGTGGATATGGGGAAAAGTCATGCCACTAGGTAGGCTTTCCGCTCAACCATATTAAAGTTACACATGTTGATAACTTTAACAAGGTGCCACAAGGAAAAATGTCATGAACATAAAAAAAAAGAAAAAAAGGAAGGTACCACAATCATGCAAGTTGCGTTATGCAAGGTGGAAAAAATGTGAAATGTAAAAATGCAAAAATGTAAAGTGTAAAAGTGTGAAATGTAAAAGATGTTTGAAGGAGTCTTGTTCAGTTCATGTAAGGTTAGTCACTTCGAGAACATTGTGTCTAATGTCTCCAAGAGAGGACCAATAAAAAAAGAGTATATTCACAACTTAGGGGATGCATTGTGCAACATCAGGCCACCAAGAGGAATGCAATATGCTGAGATAGATCATAATTATGAAGGACATCACACCCAATGTCATCCACAAAGTGATGAATGCATCATATAAATGTCAAGGCTACACTAGGAACCAAGAATGAAAATGAATTAATGGTAATGTATGCCCCCCACTTTAAAGGAATTGCTACACATCATTCTATGAGAAATTACTTTAAAGTAGAGAAGAAAAGAAAATGCAAAAAGAAAACAAGACATGAGAGCCAACCTAGAAAGCCCTATGCCAAGTCATATGTTTCAAAGTTAGGCTGCGTCATGTCAAGGACAAATGAAAAAAAATAAAGGGAGTTGCCTCCCAGAAAAGAAAGCACACCAAACACATGAGGGATCTATGGATTTGGGGTTAGTATGTTCGTTGCTGCACAATGTTTTTATGAAAGAGCTCAGAATTTTCATCATTCCCCAAAGCACATAGAACTAGAAGAATGACACAAAGAGAGTGAAATAAAAAGAAAAATAAATTCCATTTTGGGTCAACATGGAAGAGACATTACGGTCTCGATGCTTTATGTCATCCCCAAAAGGAAAAAACAAGTGAAACGAAAGAAATCGAAAAGGCGAAAGAAAATGAAAAATATTTTGGGTCAACATGAAGGATAGATTTTGGTCTCGATGCCTTGCATCATCCCCAAAAGGAAAACACAAACGAAATGAAAGAAAATGAAAAGGTGAAAGAAAATGAAAAAGATTTTGGGTCAACGTGAAGGAGACATTTCAGTCTCGATGCCTTGCGTCATCCCCAAAAGGAAAACACAAAACAAAAGAGAAAAATACAAGGACCTTTTGGGTCAGCATGGAAGAGACATAGGGCATCTCTGCACTTTGCGTCATCCCCAAAAGGAGGACACAAAACAAAAATGAAAAAGACAATGTACGATGAATAGAAGAATAGATGTACAAATAGAAGAAGTGTACGAAGAGAGGGAAAATATCAAACACACGTTATGGGGGAAACATGATACGCACATGAAAATGCAAAAGGAAAAATAAAAAGAGAAATGTAAAAAAAGGCTAGCTAGGCGAATGCGAGTTAACCATCTAACAAGTCATCTGCCTCCCAATCATGTTCAGTGTAATGTGAGGGCAGTGGGCTGTCCAAAGGAAGAATTGCAAGCATTGAACTAGGAGGCGTACTAGGTTCTTCACTTGGTGGAGAGGATTTATCATGTAAGCTTATTATAGATGAAAACAAAGAGTTTAAATCGTTATGCACTTCTTCATCTATTTTTTCTATTGTCGCATCATCATCATCATCAAGATTAATGACAACGGGAAGACGAAGGGTGATTTATAAGGATGGATGTATCAAAAGTTGTGGCTATTGGATAGGTTCATTTTGTTGTGATTGTTGCACTGGATTGTCTTATGGTGGGTCAGGAGAAGGAGGGTGGGCATCTGTCACTTCTGTCAAAGGTAAAGGTTGATTTTCTTTATTTTCTTCCATGCGAGATTGACGAGTAAGGAGATGATGATGATGCCTACGTTCCCTAACACCGCGGTTTCATTTAATTCTATTTTGGAGTTGTTGAGGTGTAAGAGCAGATTGAGGCATCATAGGTCCTTCTACATCCAAAGAAGGGAGAACAAAAGAAACCGAAGAGGATGGATCAACCACTTTCTCTTTTACTTTATAAACTTGTTTAATACGAGGAGGCATGACAAGAGTTGTTTCATTTTCCCTTAGTCATTTGAAAGATGGGGGAGAAGTATCTAAGGGTGGTTGTTCAGGAGGTTGTGTGTTTTGCTCAATGTTAGACTCAAGTTGAAGCATGGTTTTTTTTATGATAGGAGATGTGGAAGTGGTCGGGGACGTGTTATGAAGAGACAATTCGGCTATCTTTTTGGCTTTAAACTTTTGATAAGCAATGAAAAAGAAGTCCTTTTGAGGGATGATGGGTTCCATGGGTGTAGGAAAAAAGGCTTCTAATGAAAAATTACCTTTGGAAGATAAAGGATTAAAGACACTATGGTGTATGGTGACTATCTCATTGTCATGCGGAAACTTCAAACACTTTTGAAGAACTAATGAGACAACTTTCATTGAGCGAAGCCAAGGGTGGCCTAACCGCAAACGAAATTGGTCAGATTGTGGAATAATTGAAAATGTTACCTCTAAAGTTTTAGGTCCTATTTTTAAGGGTAGCATGATCAATTCGATCATAGGGAATGCAAAAATAGTATGTGTCTTAATCCAGGTAGTTGTTTTATTATAATCATTTTGATATAGATTGTGTAATACTAGAAACTCCTCTGTGATCATGTTCTCGCCACAAGCAGGATCTATTAATATCCCATTAGTGGGCTTATCATAGATTCTGCCAACTATGTAGAGAGGACCATCAACAAGCTTTTGTAGTATGTCCTTAAGCAGAAAAAGTGATATCAAGAGATTTAGTGGTTTGGCCCTTATGAGGGATAACATCTATCATAGCCACTAGTTCATCCATAGAACTTTTTGTAGTAACTAGGGGAGGTGTATCATGTTGTTCATTTTTTGTATCAACAATGGTTACATTAGTATTTGAAGGTTCACTAGCCTTGACAAATGAGGTAGTATTTTTAGGCATGGGATTAGTGAAAATTTGCAAATTCTGGTTAGGGGGTGCAACAGACTTATTGCCTTGGTCATTAACACTCATAATGGACAAATGGCCTAAATCAATGAGGTCTTGAACTAAATGTTTTAGACGCTTGCAGTGTTCAGTGTAATGTGCATTTTGGCGATGAAAATGACAATAAGTGTTAGGTTTGAAGGTGGGTGGTAATGGTTGGTTTGGATTAAGCGGTCTAATGGGTGGAAAAGTGAGCATGCGTTGTTGAATTAATTGGTTCATCGTGTTATGAAGGGTATCGGGTAGGGGAGTAAACTGTCTCTTCGGGTCCCCATAGGTATAAGGCACCGATGCTTTAACAGCTGCCACTTGATTTGGAATGGGTTGTGTTGGCTGTGGTTGAGGTTGAGGAGGCAGATTAAATTGTAAAAATCCTCTATTTGGTTTGCGAAAGTTTTGTGTGTTATTTTTGTTTTGATTGCTATGTTTGGGTTTGTCAGCTCGGTTAGAAGCGAATTTTGAATCACGACTTGAAACTGATTTATGGTATTCACACAAGGTTAATCATAAATTCATAAATGAAGGGAATTTCATCATTGTTAATTTATCCTGAAGGTGTGTGTGCAAGTTTTCGATAGACATCTTTTGCAGGTGTGCATCGGGAATCTTGACATCAGTTTGAGCATACACGGATTGGTATCGTGAGATAAAATTCATTAACTTTTCATCTGTGTTTTGTCTACATCTCATGAGGTCAACCATTGTCTTTTTAGGTGTCATGTGAACTTGAAAGTGACTTATGAAATCATCCACCAATTCATTGAAAGAATGAATGGAATGATTAGGCAAGTTGGAAAACCACTCTAAGGTAGTGTCTTTCAAGGTCCTTGGGAAAAGTTTATCTAAAAGTTTATCATCAAGGAAAAAGTCACTACGCAAAGCTGTATAAGCATTAACATGGTTGATCGGTTCTCCTTTTCCTCCATATTTCTAAAAATGAGGTATTTCTATCCCTTGTGGCATCGGGGTATGTAAAATCTCTAATGATAAAGGGCTACTATGAACATGATATGTAGGTGGAGCAGATTGACATTGGCTAATGGTGGAAAGTTGATGTTGCATGGATGAAATGGTGGTAAGGAGTTGTGTAAGAAGGGGATCAGGGTATATGGGTTGAGGTGGAAGGGAAAATGGTGATGGAGTGTAGGTGATGTGAGGGGAAGGGAAAGGAATACTATGGGGTGTGAAGGTGGTGGAAGGGACTTGCAATGCCACAAGAGAAGTAGGAATACTAGTGGAAATCGGGAAAGAGGTAGCCACATAATTAACCTGATGCATAGTTGTGTGAACATGCAGATTGGTATAAGTTGGTATGGAAGCTATGGTCGAAGGGGGAGGAACTTGAGGTCCTCCTTGGATTACATGAATGTTTGTAGATTGGATATTAGAAGAAGCATGTTTATTGTAAATCTCAACAATCTTCTTCATCACTTGCAAGCCATCATCACTTTCAATTAAATGATGAAGGTTTTCAGTGGGTGATGGCAGAAATTCATGACAAGTCTTGTTGTGGGTAAAAACCTCATCAATATTAATAAAATTTCCTTTGTGGAGAGTTGTTTTAGCGTCAACATTCATTGGATGGAAAGGTGAAGGCATAGAAGTGGTATTGTCATACCTTAATGCATCATTTCAGCTACTAGGAGTAGGAGCTCCGCGAGGTCCCGGTTAGTCCATTAAACGGCGCGGGTTTACACTGAGGCCGCCGGCCCTGTGAACCCCCATCTCAATTAAAGTATTATCAACAGGGCACCAAACACTCATACAAGTACCACAAAGGAGGGGTGAATGCAAATGGAAACTAATCTAAGAGTCTAAAATGAGAATAACATAAATGTCTCTAATTGAAATAGAGATCTAACTATAGAAAACAAAAATGCAGACAAATGCCAAAAAAATGCTAAAAATGTTGCAAAGGGACTGATTTCCCCTGGGTGGTGAATGAGTCCCAATATGATGTTTTTGTGTGTTTTTCAAAATTTTAAGATGATTTTAATGTTCTACAAAATGCAATCAAAGATGCAGAATGCAGATTTTTAGGTTTTTCAATGAGATGCAATGCAAAAATGAAATCTAAATGAAGTTTTCACTAATGCAAGATAAGAAGTCCTAGAATGCAAAAACAAAAGAATGTACTAATTGAATGCTAATGCAAATGTAAACTAGGATGCAATATGTGAATGAAATTCAGAAATGCAAAGTGCTCAAAAGTCGGGTTCACCAAAATGAATTGTAGATTTTTGGCTCCTATGGGCTACTCTTGCTCTTCTAGGGTTTTTCACCTAAAAGGAGAGAGATAGGAGAAAAAATGCTAATGGTTCATTCAAATTATGCAATGTGTGATGTTGTCTAATGTAAATGAAGTTAAATAAATGTAATTGACTGATTTAAATGAATGAATATGAATGCAAGAGTGAATTAGTGCCATGTTTGAAAATCACATTATGATATGCCAAACAGAAGCAGCATTAAAACATGCAACAAAAGAAATGAGTTAAACTGGGGTGGCACCGGATGTAACTCCATCAAGATGAAGTGGCAAATGAGTCCCATTTGAGCCATTTTCTGGGGTTTTGAGTACCCAAAAAATTAGGTTTTAAGTTTAATTTTTTCTCCATGTTAGCCCCAGGACCAAATTTAACAGTGAAAATAGCGCAAATTTCCCAAAACCACCCTCTCAAACCCATTTCAATTTGTTCAACTACACCGAATTCACATATTTATCCACCAATCTTCCATCTCTGCCACAACCTTGTGGTTTCAGCCGCGGCATCACAAGCTCCAAAGGACAATTCAAGGCAGATTCTATTACGCTTTTGCAGAACTCAAGACTACCAATGAAAGGCAATTCATTCCTCATTTACGTACGGTTTTGACCCATTCTTTTTACTTCTATCTTTGGTTTATCATCTAAACTGGTTTGGCATCTAAGGCAAAACCCCCATGCCCTTAACAATCAACATTTTCTTTCTCTTCGTGCCTGTAGGATTTAGAAATCCTTTGGAAGCTTGGAAATCATTGAAGATCAAGTTGAAAAGTTGTTGTCTCTTCATTCCAACAAGTCAAAGTATCAACAAAACCTCATTTCGTGACTCTTAAACGGAGTTTTAGCGCGACACCTGCAGAACATCAAAGTGCAACCTAAGCCCAAAATCCACCTTTGAAAATTCATAAATTCAAAAGTGGACTCATTCACCATGTGTGGAAAATGAGTCCCACCCCAAGGTCAATTTTTGGATTTTTACATTTTTAGATACCCTTTTGTCAGAAATGGGTTCCGGTACAGTTTGGCAGAACTGGGACCGATTCGACTAGAATGGTGAATGAGTCCCACTAGGTCTAAATTTCAGCATCAACAACATTTCAGAAGCAATTTATAGTCTCCATCCACATTCCAGGTGCACATTTTCAATCTGATTAATTTTTGTTGCAGTTTATTATTTATTCTTAGATGATTTTACATTACACTGTGTTTTCCAACATAGTTTAAATCTTAGTTTTGCATTCATAATGATTCACTTAAATCACTTAATTTGCATTTAGTTTACTTCATTTAGCTTAGAAAACATCATACATAACATAAGTAAGAGCGGATTGAGGCATCATAGGTCCTACTTTTGAAGAGGGGAGAACAAAAGAAATTGAAGAGGATGGATCAACCACATTCTCTTTTACTTTATACACTTTTTTAATACGAGGAGGCATGACAGGAGTTGTTTCATTTTCCCTTGGTTGTTTGAATGATGGCATACAAGTATCTAAGGGTGGTTGTTCAGGAGTTTGTGTATTTTTCTTAATGTTAGACTCAGGCTGAAGCATGGTTTCGTCTATGATAGGAGATGTGGAAGTGGACGGGGACACGTTATGAAGAGACAATTCGGCTATCTTTTTGGATTTAAACTTTCGATAAGCAATGGAAAATAATTCCTTTTGAGGGGTGATGGGTTCCATGGGTGTAAGCCAAAATGCTTCTAATAAAAAATTACCTTTGGAAGATAAAGGAATAAAGCCACTATGGTGTATGGTGACTATCTCATTATCATGTGGAAACTTCAAACAATTGTGAAGAACTGATGAGACCGCTTTCATTGAGTGAAGCCAAGGGTGGCCTAGCCACAAACGAAATTGGTCAGATTGTGGAATAATTTAAAATATTACCTCTAAAGTTTTAGGTCCTATTTTTAAGGGTAGCATGATCGATCCGATCGTAGGGCATGCAAAACCAGTATGTTTCTTAATCTAGGTAGTCGGTTTATTATAATCATCTTGATATAGATCATGTAATACTAGAAACTCTTCTATGATCACGTTCTCGCCACAAGCGAGATTTGTTAATATCCCATTAGTGGGCTTATCATAGATTCTGCCAGCTATGTAGAGAGGACCATCAGGAAGCTTTTGTAGTATGTCCTTAGCAAAAAAATTGATATCAAGGGATTTAGTGGTTTGGCCCTTATGAGGGGTAACGTCTATCATAGCCACTAGTTCAACCATAGGACTTTCTGTAGTAACTAGGGGAGGTGTATCATGTTGTTCATTGTTTGTATCAATAATCATTACATCAGTATTTGAAGGTTCACTAGCCTTGACAAATGAGGTAGTATGTTTAGGCATGGGATTAGTGAAAATTTGCAAATTCTAGTTAGGGGGTGCAACAAACTTATTGCCTTGATCATTAACCTCATAATGGACAAATGGCCTGAATCAATGAGGTATTGAACTAAATGTTTTAGATGCTTGTAGTGTTTAATGTCATGTCCATTTTGGCAATGAAAATGACAATAAGCGTTAGGTTTGAAGGTGGGTGGTAATGGCTGGTTTGGATCAAGTGGTCTAATGGGTGGAAAAGTGAGCATGCGTTGTTGAATTAATTGGTTCATTGTGTTATGAAGGGTATCGGGTAGGGGAGTAAATTGTCTCTTCGGGTCCCCATAGGTATAAGGCACCGATGCTTTAACAACTGCCACTTGATTTGGAATGGGTTGTGTTGGCTATGGTTGAGGTTGAGGTTGAGGAGGCGGATTAAACTGTAAAAAGCCTCTATTTGGTTTGCGGAAGTTTTGTGTGTTATTTTTGTTTTGATTGCTATGTTCGGGTTTGTCAGCTCGGCTAGAAGTGGATTTTGAATCATGACTTGAAACCAAGTTATGGTATTCACACAAGGTTGTGCATAAATGCATAAATGAAGGGAATTTCATCATTGTTAATTTATCTTGAAGGTGTGTGTGCAAGTTTTTGATAAACATCTTTTGTAGAAGTGCATCAAGAATCTTGACATCAATTTAAGCATACATGGATTGGTATCGTGAGATAAAATCCATTAATTTTTCATCTGTGTTTTGTCTACATCGCATGAGGTCAACCATTGTCTTTTTAGGTGTCATGTGAACTTGAAAGTGACTTATGAAAGCATCCACTAATTCATTGAAAGAATGGATAGAATGATTAGGAAAGTTGGAAAACCACTCTAAGGAAATGTCTTTCAAGGTCCTTGGGAAAATTTTAGCTAAAAGTTTATCATCAAGGACAAAGTCACTACACAAAGCTGTATAAGCATTAACATGGTTGACAGGGTCTCCTTTTCCTGCATATTTCTCAAACTAAGATATTTCTATCCCTTGTGGAATTGGGGTACGTAGGATTTCTAATGATAAAGGGCTACTATGAACATGATATGTAGGTGGAGTGGATTGACCTTGGCTAATGGTGGAAAGTTGATGTTGCATGGATGAAATGGTGGTAAGGAGTTGTGTAAGAAGGGGATCAGGGTATGTGGGTTGAGGTGGAAGGGAAAATGGTGATGGAGTGTAGGTGATGTGAGGGGAAGGGAAAGGAATACTATGGGGTGTGAAGGTGGTGGAGGGGACTTGCGATGCCATAAGAGAAGTAGGAATACTAGTGGAAATCAGGAAAAAGGTAGTTGCATAATTAACCTGATGCATAGTTGTGTGAACATGCGGATTGGTATAAGTTGGTATGGAAGCTATGGTCAAAGGGGGAGGAACTTGAGGTCCTTCTTGGATGACATGAATGTTTGTAGATTCGATATTAGAAGGAGCATGCTTATTGTAAATCTCGACAATATTCTTGATCACTTGCAAGCCATCATCACTTTCAATTAAATGATGAAGGTTTTCAATGGAAGGTATGGCAGTGGTGGAAATGTTTTCAAGTGAAAAGTTTTGTTGTAAGTGTACAAAATCCTCATGAATATTAATGATTTTTTTCTTGCAGGAGAGAGTTGTGTTGGTTGTCAACATGCATTGGATAGAAAGGTTAAGGCATAGAAGTGGTATTGTCAAGGCCTAATGCACCATTGTCCATACTAGGAGTAGGAGCTCGTGAGATCCCAAGGTCCACAACAAAAGTGCTATCGTGGGAGGCCATGAGTCTAGAACTTCGTCTCACTAAAGTATTATCAACGGGGCACCAAATACTCATGCAAGTATCACAAAGGAGGGGTGAATGCAAATGCAAAGTAATCTAAGAGTTTGAAATGAAAATAATAGAAATGCTGTTAACTGTAACAGAGATCTAACTGCAGAAAATAGAAATGTAGACAAATACCAGAAAAATGCTAAAAATGTTGTTTAACAAGTGCAGAGGGACTGATTCGCCCTAGGTGGCGAATGAGTCCCAGTATGATGTTTTTGTGTATTTTTCAGAAATTTTAATGTGATGTTAATACTCTACAGAATGCAATCAAAGATGCAAAATGCAAATTTTTAGTTTTTTCAATGAGATGCAATGCAAAAATGAAATCTAAATGAAGTTTTCACTAATGCAAGATAAAAAGTCCTAGAATGCAAAAATAAAACAATGTACTAATTGAATGCTAATGCAAATGTAAACTAGGATGCAATATGTGAATGAAATTTAGAAATGCGAAGTGCTCAAAAGTTGGGTTCACAAAAATGAACCATAGATTTTTGGCTCTTATGGGCTACTCTTGCTCTTCTAGGGTTTTTCACCTAAAAGGAGAGAGATAGGAGAAAAAAATGCTAATGGTTCATTCAAATCATGCAATGTGTGATGTTGTCTAATGTAAATGAAGTTAACTAAATGCAATTGACTGATTTAAATGAATGAATATGAATGCAAGAGTGAAAGTGAGTTAAAACAAAGTGCACCTGGGTGACGTATGATGAATCTGGAGTGTTGTGGATGCTGGATGAAATCATTGATTTTTCATAGTGGGAATCATTTGCCCAGGGTGGCGAATTAGTCCTCCTCCTGGTGAAAAACTGTTAGGAACAAGTTTCTGTCTGTCAGGATCGAGAATCTGACAAAATTCAGATTTTTAGTCCTAAGGTGGGACTCATTCGCCACAAGTGGCAAATCAGTCCTCTGCCAAATTTCTAAAAATCAGGAGACAACTCTTTGACACCAGATTTGGAAATCACTACTTGTCGGGTTGCCGAATTCAATTCTACAGGAAACGGATAGAAAACCTTCTCGAAGCTTGAAATAGACTTGAGTTGACTTGAAGCACCTAGTTGACTTGTAAATCAATCTTCAACACCAAAAAGCTTGTTAAATCTACACACAAAAGGCTGCAAACAAACATGCAAATAGGGAAAAATGGTTTAAGGTTAGTGAATAGGGATTTGCCTTGGTCAAACCCCACTTTTGGTAATCGAACCCTTAATAAAATAATGAAATGCAAAGGAATGATAAACTAACAACATGCAAATGCTATCAACTTACCAAATCCTCGATGATGCAAATCTGAAGTAATATCAATGGCTGCTTCAAAGTGCTTAAATAGTTCTTGAAAAGATGTTGTAGAATGCTTGAATTCTTGAATGAATAGGTGAATAAGTGAATGTGGATGGGTTATCTCACCCGAAGTTCCGTGAACCTAGAGTGAGTATATTTTTGGGTTTTCTCACCCGATGGATAGCCAAGAGTTTCATCGCCCCAGAGTGAGTACACATTTCATTTATGAACAAACAAGCCTAGATCTGATCCACAACTAGTTGGACAAACAATCGAAGCTTGATCCACCTTTTCATTTTCATCTTTCTCTTTCTTGCCATCGCATGATTATGTATCTTGATGGTTTGATTTAGGATCTTAGATCTTGGGGGCTTGCACAACCTCCTTTGATCTTTGTCATTCTTTTTCATCTACATCTGTACACTCAAATCTCTCTTGAATGTCTAATTTAATGTGAGTTTGAAGCAAGTTTATCCTCTCACTAAAGTGGGGGCTAAATGTGCTGTAGAAAAAAGGACCCTTTGCTTGACATGGGATGAATTCATGATAAATTGCACTTAATGAGGCCTTGATTCAGGTGTTGTGAGGCATTTTATGCATCCACACTAGGTCTTGAACCCTTAATATGCATTTAACGATGTCTTGTAAAGGTGTTGTAAGATACTTTCATGCTTTTCTAGACTTAATGAACCTATTTCTCCCTAATTCAATATGATAAAATGTGTTTAATAACATTATTACATCAATCTAGAAGGTTCTTAACTTAAAATTAATGTTAAACTAGTGTTGTAATGTGTCTTGCACATTCACATTGATTTTGTGCCTTCCTAGGCTATGTGGCCCTCATTTTAATGTTGTAAAGTGTATCTAATCATACTTTCACATTGATTTATGTGTCCCAAGCCCTATTTGACATTCACATCATCATTAATAGTCCCCTATTAACCCATATTGTGCATCTCGAGGCATAATTTGATCAAATAACTGACATAGTCATCATATGAGCCTAATTTTCTTACTTCTCGGCATTCCAGCTAGCAAAAATGGCCCCTGTGGGACCCATTCACCATTAGTGGAAATTCTCAACTCGTAGATGACCTAAAGTTTTGTGGCCCCAGAGTGAGTACATCTTTTCCACCCCATCTTTTTTTCCATCTTGATTTTGCATGATTT